>JAUIMM010000417.1:1107500-1371334 GCA_031769625.1 Taudactylus pleione
TCCCTTTGGCCAATGTAGTGAGTTTTATTCCTGTGGAGGCAAATGTATGTGTGTTTTATTCCTGTGGAGGCCTATGTATGTGTGTTTTATTCCTGTGGAGGCCAATGTATGTGTGTTTTATTCCTGTGGAGGCCTATGTATGTGTCTTAAATTTCTGTGGAGGTCTATGTATGTGTGTTATATTCCTATGGAGGCCAATGTATGTGTGTTTTATTTCTGTGGAGGCCTATGGGTGTGTTTTATTACTATGGAGGCCTATGGGTGTGTTTTATTCCTGTGGAGACCAATGTAGGGTGTTTTATTCCTGTGGAGGCCAATGTATGTGTGTTTTATTTCCCTTTGGCCAATGTAGTGAGTTTATTCCTGTGGAGACCAATGTAGTGTGTTTTATTCCTGTGGAGGCCTATGTATGTGTGTTTTATTCCTGTGGAGGCCAATGTATGTGTGTTTTATTCCTGTGGAGGCCTATGTATGTGTGTTTTATTCCTGTGGAGGCCTATATATGTGTGTTTTATTCCTGTGGAGGCCAATGTATGTGTGTTTTATTCCTGTGGAGGCCTATGTATGTGTCTTAAATTTCTGTGGAGGCCAATGTATGTGTGTTGTATTCCTATGGAGGCCAATGTATGTGTTTTATTTCTATGGAGGCCTATGTATGTGTGTTTTATTTCCCTTTGGCCAATGTAGTGAGCTTTATTCCTGTGGAGGCCAATGTATGTGTGTTTTATTCCTGTGGAGGCCTATGTATGTGTGTTTTATTCCTGTGGAGACTTATGTATGTGTCTTAAATTTCTGTGGAGGCCTATGTATGTGTCTTAAATTTCTGTGGAGGCCTATGTATGTGTTTTATTCCTGTGGAGGCCTATATATGTGTGTTTTATTCCTGTGGAGGCCAATGTATGTGTGTTTTATTCCTGTGGAGGCCAATGTATGTGTGTTTTATTCCTGTGGAGGCCAATGTATGTGTGTTTTATTCCTGTGGAGGCCAATGTATGTGTGTTTTATTCCTGTGGAGGCCAATGTATGTGTGTTTTATTCATGTGGAGGCCTATGTATGTGTGTTGTATTTCTGTGGAGGCCTATGTATGTGTGTTTTATTCCTGTGGAAGCCAAAGTATGTGTGTTTTATTCCTGTGGAGGCCTATGTATGTGTGTTGTATTTCTGTGGAGGCCAATGTATGTGTGTTTTATTTCTGTGGAGGCCAATGTATGTGTGTTTTATTCCTGTGGAGGCCTATGTATGTGTGTATTATTCCTGTGGAGGCCAATGTATGCGTGTTTTAATCATGTGGAGGCCAATGTATGTGTTTTATTCATGTGGAGGCCTATGGGTGTGGTTTTCTTTTTATGTGGGAGCCAATATTTATGTTTATTCATAGGTCGCGCACGCTGTATTGTCGGATGGTGCGCCTTGGCAATTTGAAAATCTTGCGTAGTGTGCCTCGAGTTGAAAAAGGTTGAAAATTATCGAATTAAGGGGTCTATTCATCATCGGGGCCGTACGGCCCCCTCCATGATTAAGTATCCACCTCACCGCGGGGGATGATTATCACCAGAGCAATTCAGCATTGCTTCGGTTCGGGGACAGCTGCTTCAGTAGCAACGTTACTTACCTGTCCAGTCACCGGCCTCAGGTCACACATGTGCAAAGCCGCCGGGGAGGCAGTGAGGAGGTGGCTGAGGGATCCGCACGGATCTCTCTTCGCATTCCCAGAACTCCTTCCTATAGGAAGGAGCGGGGCTATGAGAACGGGCACCATCTGAAGATGGCGTTTGTTCTCGCAGGCAAACTCAGAAAATTTTAAGTTTTTGATGTTTGCTGAACATCAGGTGGTCCTATCGGATCCCTGATGATGACTGGCCTGTTACCTTAAATATGTGGGGACAGCTGCTTCAGTAGCCAATGGTTTGCATACAACACCAATGGTGGCCGATTGGGGCAAGCGCAGGATCTGTACTGCACATGTGCCAGTGTCTGCTCTCAGTGCCCCGACGCCGCAGCCTGATTGACAGGGCGCAGCCGTTAGGGGGCAACGTCAGGCAGTGTTGAAGCCAGCGGCTGCGTCCTTGTACACTGCTTCATTGGGTGGCTACAGCTGGGTGAAAACACCGGCCATCCTGAGTAACCAGAAGGTTACTTAGATGACTGGTGGACATGCAGAGAGATCCAACGCTGTGTCCTCGGCCCCCTCTCCCCTGCTTAGCAGAGCAAATGGAGAATAGATGTTGTGTGCATGCGCGCTGCATCTATTAATTGAAGAGGGGGACTGGGGCCATGCCTAGCAGCTCCCGGAGGGGTTGGGTATGGGAGCCCGGCAATTGGGATGCGAGCTGTCAAAAGACCGATAGCGGCATCCCAGTGCTGAGAATCCCAACGGGAATATGTAAGTATGCTAACCCTCCCCTCTTCACCCTCTAACCCGAACCCTTATTTTCTGCACCCTAACCCTCCCTACACCGTTTAACCATCCCGGTTAGTGCCTAAACCTAACCCTCTCCCCTTAGTGCCTAAACCTAACCCCCCTTTCCGCAGCCTAAATCTAACCACCCCCTTCCATCAGCCTAACCCCCCCAAGGTGCCTAAACCTACTCCCCCTCCGCTCGCGGCTAACAGCTAAGGACGCGCGCTATAATTATGATTAGATATCGGCTGTCTGGATCCCGGCGTCGGCATCTCCACTCATGTCGGGATTGCGGCGCCGGTCTTCTGTCCACGTTTCCGGGTTCTGGCGCTGGGATTTCGTCAGCCTGCACCCATTGTGATGAAAACGGGCGCATGACTCGCAGGAATGGCATTTTCTGCGAGGTAACGCCCCTTGCCGCTAAGCCCAATTCATTGCAGCGAGGCCACGCCCACTTTTCAAGCAAAACAATGTCTAAACCTCTTTCGAGGATGTTGGGAGAAATGGAGCTCTACAAAAGTTTGTGAATTTATTCACTACCATTTATTAATGAAATGTGTATTTTTGGGTGAATTTCAGAGCTATCGGTGGTTTGTGGCTATCAGTGAATGACTAAATGGCATAAGAGATCACCCCTGATTGGCTGCCCGACTATTTACATGCCAGGTCACTGGATTTAGCGTTCTTTTGAAGCCCATGTTCCTAATGAGCTGTTTGCTGCATCCAGTTTTTTAGTTTAGATTTTTTTTTTAAGCTTGTCATTTGTATTACTGCAGAGCAAGGCAGAGTGAATATATTAGGTTAGTATTTACAGGCTGATATTTTATTAATAAGACATGTTTATTGGCTGACATTTTATTATGGGGGACATTTATTGGACACTCTTTTGGCACTTCAAGTGCAGTACCAGTCATGGGCTGTGAGTGCTGACACTAGGTGCCACAATAAGTTGACAATTTCCCAACGGTTGGGGTACCAGTAGAAGCCAGTGCAATTCAGCAATGGGCTGGTACTCTACATGAGGTGGAAGATACTGGGCTGATTACTTACTGTAAGGGAATGGCCCTTTCACAATTTGGGACCTTATTTAGAGATTTACGTTCTTCCGAGGATGAACGTACATCTCCGATGTTGAAGGGTTTGCGCCTGCACAGGACCTGTTCTGCGCATATGCAGAACGGGTCCTGTGATCTCACTCGCAGACCCCCGAAGCAGAAACATGATTGACATGCTACAGCTTTTGGGGGGCAGAGCCGGGGCATGCCTGGGCGCCGGAGGCATGTCGCCTTCGTTTTCTGGGAGGAACGAGGCCAGGGTCTGCTTCGACAGATGCAGATTCCTGGGGGTAAATTTCAAAGTGTGTCTGGTCAAGATGTCAATCACGGGATGTGTTTGGCCATTTTTTTTACCACTCGCAATTTTACTAAAGGCAAACACGGATGAGAAATCATAAAATTCTGCCAAACATGGGTGAAAACACAAATAGAAATAAATACACCATCGGTCAAACTCGCAGGTACTTTCCATAGACAGGAGTACAACACAGGAATTTACCAAGAATTGTGCTTATAATCATGGGCGTAATGTTAGCAAACTCGGTCCTAAATAGAAGTTTTAAATAAACGCCCTCCTGAGCTGCATCTTTGGCAGAAACATTCACAGATCAGTGTGATCTGTGTATGTTTCTGCCTGTAATTAGCCAAAAAAGGGTTACATAAAAAAAACTGTGTGGGGTTCCCCCTCAAAAACATAACCATCCCAGGGCTCCTGAGCCAGTCCTGGTTCTAAAATTACGGGGGACAAAACGTGTAGGGGTCCCCCGTAATTATGAACCAGCACTGTGCTCGGTTTTTAAAAATACAGGGGAAAAAATGGTGTGGGGGGTCCCCGTATTTTTAAAACCTTCACTGGACTGAAACTAGCCGGAGTGTAATGCCACAGCCAGGGGACCCTTTTACCAGGTCACCCCGGCCAAAGCATTAACACCCCAAACTAGTCAGTCCAGGCCAAGGATCTCAGGGGAGGTGGGGAACCCCAATAAAGGGGTTCCCCCCTCTCCTGAGCACCCCAGGCCAAGCCTGGAGGCTCTTCTCTGCACTCCTGGCCGGTAGTGAAGTAGTTCTGGGCTTGCCCCCAGCCTGACGTTAAATGGGAGGCGTCAGTTAGGGGACGTGGCCTACGGTAAGTAGTAGTTAGTGCGCTATTCAGTCCAGCTTACACCAGTCTCTTTTTGTGGAACAACAAGTCCCAGGTTAAAATTGCTTCAGAAGCAGACAAGTCAGCATTCTCTGATACTTTCCACAGCTTTGTCCGCTTGCACTCAGGTCGGCAAAGACCGTCATCCTCCCCTTATGAACCCGAATCTACTGCTCGAGTAGATAAAATCTAGAATCAAATAAGATAAAGGGGGCGCACCATCGTGCATCAAAACATTTTGTTACAAACAATCATACAACAAAGTGCTTACCAACGTTTAGCATTCAGACCACTGCAGGTACATGGGCTTGATTACCAAAGGCAAGCGGCTACTTCCACATGAGGTCGTCGCAACATCAAGCCAAGCCCCTATGCATTTCGTCATCCAGACTTGGTGAGAGAGCTGGCTTGATGCTCACAGGTGTCCGTATAAATAGGGCAGTTCTACCCCAGGCTATTACATCAATAATGGTCATAATTGATGTAATTGCCTGGGGTAGAACTGCCCTTGATGCTGAGACAACCACATGTGGAAGTAGCCACTTGCCTTTGGTAATCAACCCCATGTTCTTTATACCTGCGGTGGTCTGACCGCTAAACGTTGGTATATGCTTTGTATTTCTTTGTTGTATGATTGCTTGCAATAAAATGTTTTGATCCACGATGGTGCACCCCCTTTATCTTATTTGGTTATATATATATATATATATATATATACTGTATATGCAATATTTGAGCGGCACTCTGCTGGCCACAGCGGGCCAATACCTTGCCCAGGACAGTGCCAAACAATATACAGGAAGCATAGTTAACAGCAATCGGCATATAAAAAGTATAGTATTTGGCAATAGGGATATCTGTCTCCCGACCTCTGCTTGTTAAATATGGTAAATATATATACATTTCCCATGCAGAATTGTAGACTGCTGTTGTTCTAGTGCGGATTCTGCTCCTATCTGCTTATATGGTATGATCTATACAGGTACTTTAATTTTGTTGTTTGATTTATTTATTGTATAATTTAATAGAAATAAAGGGACAGTGGAGACAGAGTAGTGTTATGTAAGATGTTTCTGTCTCTCTGTAACAATGCCCATAGGCAAACGCAGGGGGGGTTTCCGTCTGCCTGGAAACCCCCCTCCCCAGCCCATACCATTACCATAATAGAAATAGTAATATAATAGAATGTTACTAGTGCTGCATGTTCTTGGAATGGTGCTCACATCTAAAATAAAAACATTCAGCACAGGCAGGATGGACCTAGTGCCGCATATAATGGCTTTCTGTGATCGCTGGTCCTGTATCTGCTGGAATTATGACACACAATACACTTTGTATGACACATATTAAAGCTGGTTAACTGCTAATTATGCCCTCTTCATGGACAGGCCACACTCTAAAATCAGGCATTTGGAAACCCCCCTCTAGAAATCCTGCGTTTGCCACTGATGTCCAGGACAGTGGTTTCAGGTCAGTGTGTGTCAACTCAATAGTGTGGTCCGCAGACAGACTCTCATTGGCTGCTGCACCCATGAGCTCCACCTTCTGGCTCCCGTAGTGGGTGATGGGAGAGACGTTATGACATCTCTTCCATAGTGCCGAGGACAGAGGAGCGGACGACGGCAAGCGCAGGAACAGGGATTCAGATAAGTGTTGAGGGTTTTTTTTGTGTGTGTCTTTGTTCTATATATGTAAGGGGTACTGCATTGGGGGACCACTACTGGGGGCACTGCATAGGGGAGACCACAACTGGGGGCACTGTATAAGGGGCACTGCAGAGGGGCGACCACTACTGGGGACACTGCATAGGGTGGACCACTACTGGGGGCATTGTATAAGGGGCACTGCATAGGGGGGACCACTACTGGGGGCACTGCATAGGGGGGACCACTACTGGGGGCACTCTATAAGGGACACTGCATAGGGGGGACCACTACTGGGGGCACTGAACAAGGGACACTACATAGGGGAGACAACTACTGGGGGCATGGTATAAGGGGCACTACTGGGAGTACTGCATAGGGGGGACAACTACTGGGGGCACTGAACAAGGGGCACTGTATAGGGGAGACCACTACTGGGGGCATGGTATAAGGGGCACTACTGGGAGCCCTGCATAGGGGGGACAACTACTGGGGGCCCTGTATAAGAGAGGCACTACTGGGGGCACTGTATAAGGGGCACTACTGGGAGCACTGCATATGGGGAACCACTATTGGGGGCACTGTATAGGTGGACCAGTGTGGGGGGCACTGTATAAGGGTGCACTACTGGGGGCACTGTATTAGGGGCACTGCAGAAGGGGCACTGCTACTGGGGACATTGCCTAAGCGACACTACTACAGTGGGCATTGCAAGAGGGGCACTACTACTGGGGGGTATTAAGGTGTATATGGAATGGAAAGGAATGTTCCCACAGTGACGATAAATGGTCGTGTGTCATGTTGACACACCCCATTTTTCAGTAGCCGCGCCCCCTGTGAAATGTGGCCATGCCCACTTTTCCAGCACATGCCGAAGGTGCGCTCATACTTAGTGGGGGGCTCCAACTACCCTAGTTACACCACTGGGTGTGATTACATGTGCTGCTTGTATTGTGCACGGGTTCCAGACTATATATACGTAGATAGACAGTAAAAAGGTTGACAGTGTCTAGATAGACATCAGATGCCAGTCAATAGGTCGACAGGGACAAAAGGTCAACACACTAAGGCCCGTATTCAATTTGAGCCGAAAAGTCCGGATCCGCTATACTTTTTCGCCGATGATGTCATTTTCGCCTGTTTTGAGTTTCCTCCGTATTCAATTTGGAAGACTTTTCGCCTAGGCGGAAAGTGAATGCAGTGTAATAGGCGAAAAAGTTTCGCCTATGAATAGCAGGCGGAAAAAAGTGCAGAATTGCAGGTTTTGGGCTGCAACGTTGCGGGAACCCCCGTGCAGCCTTAAGACAATCCCCTAAAGGTAATCTGCGTCAAAAAAAGTTTAAAAATATTCGGGACACCCCAAAAAAACTATGTTTAATTTTGGGGGTAAAAAAAATTAAAAAAGGTGAACAAAGTGCCAAACTATCTAAATTAATTCAGATCGGGTCCCCATGTATGCGGCAGGTTTTTTCTTCATTGCGGGGCTAAGCGGCATGTGCAATTTTGCAGATTTGTAAAAATAACTTTAGGGACTTAAAAAAATGCTCACCCCCATTTTCATGTACCCCAAATTTGATGGGACCACTTTTAAAAATGAAAAAAAAACCTAAGTGCTCTTCTGCATCACTTCTTCAATGTCGGGAAAAATAACCACCTGCCGTATCTATTTAAAAAGCCGACTTTCTTCTGCAGGCAAAAACGGGGGTACCCATAGTGATCCCCGAGGTCTGGACATCTTTAGGGGGGTCCTACAATTATTCCCAAAAATTCCCGTATTTTTTCGCCGAACCAAGTTTCGCCTGTACCCGAATTCGCCTACTTTGGAATTGAATACGGGGAATAGCGGGCACACGCGCGATACTTTTCCACCTGGAAAACAGACGAAGGAGGCGAAAAGTCCAGCAGGCGAAAAGTCTGTACTTTTCGCCTCAAATTTAATACGGGCCTAAATGTTGACATGTAAGAAGGTCAACAGGTACAAATGGTCAACATGATCAAAAGTCAACACATTTTTTTTAGGGTTAGGCACTTACTGGAGAGGGTAAGGGTTAAGCACTATCGATTCCTACCTATCGATTCCTACCTACCTATACACTCTAAAATAATTGACGCTGTTTAGCGTTATGAGTCGCACAAGAAATAATTGCTTTCAGACTTTGATTGTGGTTCCAAAGCACAAAAAATTATTATTCATTATAAAAAACAGATGGTTACAAGCTGTGATCTAAATACAATTAGCGCAAATAAATTATACAGACCCAAGGTACAGTCGTTACATACGCATGCGCTCTGGACCCAGATCCCGGCATCAAAGAAGAAACCGCCGTCAACAGCAAAGCAAGAAGACTAGCATCCAGTTTCAGAGAGCATGTATATATACTCTAGCAGAGATAGGCAATACAATAGAACAGTTTGGCATGATTCCATTGGTTCTTCCTGGTTCTTCTGTTACAGTATAGTTCATAGGTCAGTTCGTATGGTCACAATCCACCCTCCAACAGCCCTTTGTGTCCATTTTCCCGCTGCATAATAAATCTGAGCTGGCTACATTACAGAGTACATTTTAATGTTTAACTTTGTGGTCCATAGTTTGCAGGCACATGTAGCGATCTCACGGATGATACTGGAAATCTGCAAATACACAGTAGATCAGAACAACACCAAACACGGTCTGCTTACCATGTACTAAACCTTAGATATCAAATAACATTTATTTCAGAACATTACTAATACTGAATAAACCTTGAATATTACACTTTAATGCTAGGGAACCTTTTTATAAAAGTGTGCAGTGTGTAAGTATTGGGGTATTGAGAAAAGACGCTAGTTAGCGTTGTGCGACTACGTGTTTGTGGAGTACACAATGGTACGTGTTTTGCAGAGATGATCATTTTATATGTTTTAATGACTGTCTGTAGTTATATGATGAGGACTTTTAACATCTTTCTATTGCATGGGAATCGCACGCCGCAATACAAAGATATAAGAGTGCTTAGTAAATTTATCTCTTTAACCTCTCGCCCCTTTTTTTAGTGAATTTTTTCATTTTTGTGGGCTTGTCAAATTTCCACATGTGTATTTGATGGACACTGACACACACACTGACAGATACACACACACTGACACAGATACACACACACACCACACACACTGACACGGATACACACAGACACAGATATACACACACACTGACACACACACTGACAGATACACACACTGCCATACACACACTGACACAGATAGACACACACACACACACTGACAGATACACATACACTGACAGTTACACAGATACACACACACACACTGACACAGATACACAGACCGACAGAGATACACACTGACAGTTACACACACACACACTGACACTGACACACACACTGACAGATACACACACACTGACACGGATAAACACAGACACAGATATACACACACACTGACACACACACTGACAGATACACACACTGCCATACACACACTGACACAGATAGACACACACACACACTGACAGATACACATACACTGACAGTTACACAGATACACACACACACACTGACACAGATACACAGACCGACAGAGATACACACTGACAGTTACACACACACACACTGACACAGATACACACACAGAAACAGATACACACTGACACAGATACACACATTGACACAGATATTCACATACACTGACAAAGATAAACACACGCACTGACAGATACACAGATACATACACACACACTGACAGATACACAGACAAAGATGCACACACGAGTACGATGCCCTGGCCGGCGGCGCCCAAGGCAAGTGCCCCACCTAGTTACGCCACTGAAAGCATGTTCTGCTCATCTTTGCATCCTGTCATTTCTTGGTGATACAGCACTATCTACATACCCCATAGCATGTAATCTTATACTTCTGGCTACCTTCATCATTATTTTATTTTGTTTTCTTCCCTATTAAAATGGTTCTCGTTTCACCCTTTTTTTATATTTCTTATTTCATTCCTAATCAGTGTCAAGTGCCGTTAGTTTAAGTGTCAGATATTTGAATTGACTCTTCAGTAGTACAGTTGTAGATGTGCATACACTGACAGTGCATTGCTCCCTACTGAGCACAAAACACTAGGCCCAGATTTATCAACGAGTGGTATTCTTGTTATCTTTAATGGTGCTCCAGCCAATCTGCTCCTAACTGTCATGTGTTTGAAAAATGACAGTTAGGATCTGATTGGTTGGAGCACCATTTAAGATTAGTAACGAGTGATAAGACTATCACTCATTGATAAATCTGGGCCTTTATATATCCTCTACTGTGCGGCTATTTTACACTTCACACGCAACTATTTCCCACTGACAAAAATGTTAATAAATGCAAACACACAAGAAGTGACCATTTATATTGTTGTAGAATTGTCTGTTCTCTCAATATTTACAGCACAGTCCTCACCTTCAGAGATACTGTACCATCAGTATGTAATCCTGAGTCAGTAAATGCCACGTCAGGCAATATATAAATTATAATACCAATTTTTGTCCTTCATCCACCAGGGGACACTGGAGCCTCAGTACAATGGGGTATAGGAGTGGGTTAACCGGGAGCTGGCACCTTTAAATAAAAAACTACCTCTATACCCCCCCCAGGTCAGTCTAAAAAATGTGCCCTGGGAGCTGGACATAAGCCTCCTTAGGGCTCTGAAAAGTTTTTACAAAGATCTGCTATCAGCAAGAGGACATACAGGCAGCCTACTGCCCCTGCCTGTCTGCGCCGAGGGAGCTGCCGGGGAGACCTCACCGCTGCTGCATGCGGTTTGCGCTGAGGTCTCCTGCTACAGAGACCTCAGTCTCTGGGGTGCACAAAGACGCGCTGCATGCAGTGCACGTCGTGGGACGCCGTAGCACATGCCCGCCGCCGGCAGCACAGGCAGGGCTAAGATTAATGTTCCCTGGCTCCCTGGTTAGCAGAGGAGCCAGGACAAGTATTTAGGTGGGCATTCACTGTGCGCTCCACTAGCGCTGTGAGCGCCATAGCGGGGGGGTGGAGCCTAAGTCTTCCTTCTGCTCCTGCCTCCCAGCAGCCTCAGCGATTCCAGAAGGAGGCTGGTGGCCATTTTTCAAGCACTACAGGGTGGAGACTGTACAGAGAACAGTGTCAGGAGTCAGGCTAGTACTCTGTGTATCAGCACTTGCATTTTAGTTAGCGCTGCAGAGATCATAGTTTATCTCCCTCTGTGCCCCTTTCAGCAGGGTCTCTGTGGGTGTGATTGTATATTGCAGTCTTACTATCTTTTTCGCTGTGTGTGTGTGTGTGGTGTGCTATAGACATGTCTAACAAGGGGTCTAAAGCTGCCCAAAAATCATTTTTTTGCAAGACTTGTGGTGAGAAATTCACACAGGGACAGTCTAATACTTCCTTACTGTGTGACAAATGCGTGTCTCTGCCTCAAGATACTGATCTTGTAGTTCAGCCTATGTGGTCTGATCAATTGACATCAGTTATATCAAATCTGTCATCAGAGCTGGAAGCAGCTCGTAAGGACAGGGAGAGGCTAAGACAGACAGCAGCTGAACCAGATTGGGCTCGCTCTCTGGCCACATCTGTTGAGGGACTTACAAAAGCAATGTCCCAGGCTCCGCCTGCTTCTTCTTCTCCTGCTCAGGTCCTTAGTAAGAGATTGATTCATAACCCCTTACGCTGGGATAAATCACAGGAGGAGGAGTTGCAGGACCCTGAAGAGGGCGAGGTTCAGGAAGGGGAGATTTACATTCCTGAGGACCCCGAACCTGCATCTCAGGGCGTGGATGCTTTAGTTACGGCAGTACGCCAGGTGTTACATGTAGAGGATTTAGAGGTTACTGAAAAACCATCTATCTTCAGTAAAAGATTTAAATAGTCTGTTACTTTTCCAGCATCGGAAGAGCTGGATGAGATTCTTTCCTCCGCATGGAAACACCCAGATAAGAAATTTCAAATTTCTAAGAAATATCTGTCTTATTACCCCTTTCCGCCTGACAGTAGGAGATTATGTGAAACTCCTCCAGCAGTAGACCCATCAGTAGCCCGTCCTTCCAAGAAAACGGTGCTTCCGGTGCCTGGCGCGGTTTCCCTAAAGGAAACCTTGGATAGGAAGCTGGAACACACATTAAAATCCTTATATACAATTGCAGGGGTTTTGATGCGTCCAGCACTAGTTAGTTGTTGGGTAAATAAGGCCATTGAAGCCTGGGCGCTGCAGCTGGCAGAGGGGATTAAGACCGCAGACTGACGACCTAATTTAGTTAGCCGAACAGATTGCAGAGTCGGCTGCATTCCTTGGAGAAGCGTCTAAGGACATTTGTAATCTACCCACCAGATCTTCAGCATTAGCTATATCTGCTAGAAGGGCTCTGTGGCTGCGTCAATGGCAGGCAGATGCAGAGTCCAAGAGAGCGGTTGAGGCCCTTCCTTTTACTGGGGAGGTACTTTTCAGATCGGAATTAGATAAGTGGATCTCGCAAGCTACAGTTCGGAAATCCACTTACCTACCATCTGCAGCTCCTCCTCCTACTAGAAGACCTTTATCAGGTCCCTCCTTTCGGTCCTTTCGTGCCTCTGGAAGATTTAGAGGGCGTTCCAGAGGAGCTCCGGCCTTCTCCAGAGGTTCCATAGACCACGGTAGAGCTTCGGCATCAGCCACCTCCAACACACAGCAGGACAAGGCAGCTGCCAAGCCTGCCGCATAACGTCCTTCCTTCTCATTTGGGGGATCCCAGGGTTGGGGCGCGCCTTTTACGTTTCAAGGAGATTTGGATCCAGTCTTGCCAGGACGCCTGGGTCAGGGACATCATTATTCACGGCCTGAAGTTGGACTTCAGGGTCCAGCCTCCTTCTCGTTTTTTGAAAACCAGTTTACCTCTGTTTGCAGAAAAACGAGGAGAGATTCAGGAGGCAATACAAAAGCTGTTATTGTCTCAGGTAATAGTGAATGTTCCGACCCGCCAGAGAGGTCAAGGGTTTTATTCCAGCCTGTTTGTGGTGCCCAAACCGGACGGCTCCATGAGACCCATACTCAATCTCAAGGATTTAAACCCTCATCTTCGAGTTTTCAAATTCAAGATGGAATCTCTCTAATCCGTTATAGCAGGTCTCGACAGGAACGAGTTTCTGGTGTCCTTAGACATAAAGGATGCTTATCTCCACATCCCCATCTGGCCCCCCCAAAAGGCCTTTCTTCGTTTTGCGGTCCTAGACTCGCATTTTCAATTCCAGGCCCTACCTTTCGGTCTTTCGTCAGCTCCAAGAGTGTTCACAAAGGTTATGGCGACAATGATGGCCCTGCTGCATGGTCAGGGGGTCGTCATTGTTCCATACTTAGATGATCTCTTGATAAAAGCCTCATCGGAAGCTTGGCTGTTAAGGGACATTCACTTAACTCAGAGCATCCTCTTGCAACATGGTTGGATACTGAATTTCAAGAAGTCCTCCCTGATCCCTACACAACACTTACTATTCCTGGCAATGATACTGGACACAGTGCAACAAAAAGTTTTCCTGCCTCAAGACAAGGCTGCCTCCATTCAGCACATGGTGCGCCTGGTCTTACAACATCGCCGAGTGTCTGTACATCTCTGTATCCGCCTTCTTGGGAAGATGGTAGCGGCCTTCGAGGCGATTCAGTATGCAAGATTTCATGCCCGTCCTTTTCAACTGGATCTCCTCTCCCAGTGGTCAGGATCCCACCTCTTTCTCCATCAGAGAGTTCTCTTGGAGCCTCAGACTCGAACATCTCTCATTTGGTGGTTGAACCCTTCCCACCTGCTGGCGGGAATACGGTTTGCGGTGTGAGATTGGACCCTCCTCACCACGGATGCAAGTCTGAGGGGCTGGGGAGCAGTGACTCTGGGAAAGCATTTTCAGGGGCTCTGGACACAGCAGGAAGCCAGACTGCCTCTCAATATCCTAGAGTTGAGAGCGGTATTTTATGCTCTCCAGCTGGCGCATCCGCTGCTGGAGGGTCAGGCAATCAGAGTCCAGTCGGACAACACCACTGCAGTGGCGTATATATAAACAGGCAGGGCGGCACAAAAAGCAGAGCCGCCATGAGGTAGGTATCCAGGATTCTGCTTTGGGCAGAGGAATTCGCAGTAGCGATTTCTGCGATCTTCATCCCAGGAGTGGAAAACTGGGAGGCCGACTACCTCAGTCGGCAGGACGTTCATCCAGGGGAATGGTCGCTCAATCCTCAGGTGTTCCAGCAACTAACTCTGAGGTGGGGCTGTCCTCAAGCCGACCTTATGGCGTCTAGGTTAAGCCACCAATTACCAGTTTACTACTCCAGAACAAGGGACCCACGGGCAGCTGCAGTGGACGCACTGACGGCTCCGTGGAAGTTTCATTACATCTACCTATTCCCTCCGTTTCCACTCATTCCGCGCTTGCTTCAAAGAATCAAGCGAGAAGGGATCAAGGTGCTCTTGATAGCACCAGATTGGCCCAGACGAGCGTGGTACTCCCAGATACAGAATCTGTTAATAGACGAGCCCTGGCCACTGCCTCTTCAGGATGACCTCCTTCTTCAGGGCCTGTTTGTTTATCATGACTTAAGGTGGCTTCGTTTGACGGCCTGGCTACTGAAAGGGCCATCCTCAGGAAAAAGGGTATTCCGTCTAGTGTGATTCCCACAATGATTCGGACTAGGAAAGAAGTCACTTCTCAACATTACTACCGCATATGGAAGACATATGTTGCTTGGTGCGAGAGACGTAATTCTCCTCCGTCAGTCTTTAAAG
The DNA here is from genome assembly GCA_031769625.1 of Taudactylus pleione. NCBI lineage: Eukaryota > Metazoa > Chordata > Amphibia > Anura > Myobatrachidae > Taudactylus > Taudactylus pleione. The sequence goes on from JAUIMM010000417.1 coordinate 1,122,503, forward strand.
TATCACGTCTCCTTCTTTTTCTTCAAGCCGGTCTCACAGCAGGCCTTCGTCTTGGTTCTTTAAAGGTACAGGTATCCGCGTTGTCAATTTTCTTTCAGAGAAAATTGGCTTTGCTTCCGGATATACAGACTTTTCTCCAAGGATTTGTCAGGATACAACCCCCTTTTGTGCCTCCCACGGCACCATGGGATTTAGATCTGGTGTTGGCCTTCCTCCAGTCTGATACTTTTGAGCCATTACAGAGGGTGGAGATAAAGTACTTAACCTGGAAGGTGGGTCTGTTGTTGGCACTCGCTTCGGCAAGGAGTGTGTCAGAACTCAGTGCTTTATCCTGTCGCCCTCCTTACCTCATTTTCCATGAAGATAGGGTGGAGCTGCGTACTCAAAGGGCTTTTCTCCCCAAAGTGGTGACGGCTTTTCATATAAACCAGCCTATCGTGGTCCCAGTGTTTAAAGATGACTCTTCAAATTCAAAATCCTTGGATGTAGTCAGAGCACTCAGGATTTATGTTGACAGGACTGCCTCCCTCTGAAAATCCAATGCCTTGTTTATTCAGTTTGATGTGACCCGTCCAGGTTGGCCTGCCTCCAAACAGACCATTTCTAGATGAATTCGCTTCACGATCAGACAAGCTTATGTGGTGGCTTCCAAACAACCACCAGGTCCTAATACGGCGCATTCAACGCGCTCGGTAGGCCCTTCATGGGCGGCTGCTCGTGGGGTTTCCATAAACCAGCTTTGCAGAGCAGCTACTTGGTCAGGAAAGCATACCTTCCTAAGATTCTATCGTTTTGATACTTTTGCGGCCTCCGCTTCGGAGTTTGGCCGTGCGGTGTTGCAGGGTTCTCAGCGCTCTCCCACCCGGGATGTGAGCTCTGGGACGTCCCCATTGTACTGAGGCTCCAGTGTCCCCTGGTGGATGAAGGAGAAATTAGGATTTTGGTACTTACCGATAAATCCCTTTCTCCGATTCCACAGGGGACAGTGGACACCCACCCTGCGCTGTTCTACCTGCATTGCTACTGTTTTTCAGGTTCAGACGCTGTTTTGCGTTTAAGTTGTCTGACTGGACTGTTTTTGTTTTCATGTATATGTTTGTTTTCTTATGTATATGTGATTAAAGTAGCTTTTCTGTCTCCTTCTCCTTACTTTCCAGCTCCCCTTGGGCACAGTTGTTTTTAGACTGACCTGGGGGGGGGGGTATAGAGGGGGAGGAGCTAGCTACCAGTAGCTTTTTATTTAAAGGTGCCAGGTCCCGGTTAACCCACTCCTATACCCCATTGTACTGAGGCTCCAGTGTCCCCTGTGGAATCGGAGAAAGGGATTTATCGGTAAGTACCAAAATCCTAATATCACACCCACATGTATGAAGCGAAGACTCTTGCGCCTAATATATGGGTTTTATTTTGTAGCAAAAAGTACATTTTATATCCAGAATTGATGGTTATATAAGAAAATACTTCCATTTGGTTGACCGTTTCTGTGTGTGTGGTAAGCCATCTCCCAGTCACCGCCCATGGAATGCACATCAGTTTTCCAAGATATTTTTGATGCCGTGCATCTTGATCGCAACAGCGGCTTTGTGCATCCACTCTGTGTAACGCATACGCCGCAGGAGTTTTCAGGGATTTTCACTCGCTCAGTAAAAAAGACGCACAACTACGTCAGCATTGCACAGATTCTAATTCATTCACTGTTCTTTCTTTTTTTTAATTGAGTATTTTTATTAAATTGCTTTTAGTAGTAACAAAACGAAACAAGGGAGAAAAGAAAAAAACAAATACAATAAAGAAATGTACGCCGAATAAAACACGGTAATACAAAAAAATGACTACAGTAATAGAACAGCTGACATTCCGGCAAAAATATATAATATTACATTTACAGAACATAAATTAAAACAATTTTTTAAAAAACAAATACAAGCATTTAATATTCACGATGACAATTATTGCATAGAATATATACAAATATATACAGTATATATATATATATATATATATATATAGAGAGAGAGCGTTAACGGCTGGCAGAGACACATAAAACACAATAACAAAGGAACCATAGTTATTAATGATCAGGGAGAGCATAACGGGATTCCTGCCACCAGGACCAAATCCATTCGCTGTTCTTTCTTATTTAGATGCACTGAGGGTAACTATGAGGAAACCACTTATCGGAGCATTGCGAGAGGAGAATGTGACCATCCCCTGTGATATCTCTGATTACGGAAAAGATAGAACTGTTGCAGTGTACTGGACCAGGACATTGAATGGGAGTAGGCACGAGGTGTATCATTACGAAACTAATAAAATAGCATACAGACCAGGATCTTACATGGTGGAGAGTGAAATATACGGAGGAAACGCTGAGCTTCATATCCCACGTGTCCAGTTCTCTGATGAAGGAGAATATACCTGCACTGTTATAGTCACTCCTGATTCAGTGGATGGAAAATCTACTCTGCAGGTATTAGGTGAGTGGTAATACAACGATATATACTCAGGTATCTGTATAAAAGGAGAAAATTGCGTACAATAATAATATATTCCCCTTGTGAACAATTTGTGATATTTGTGTCATTATTACACCCCTCAGTGGAATTTGACCACAGCTGTTTATTTATTTAATTTATAATTTTATGGGGACAGGCGTACCAGGCAACCAAGTGTCACCATGAGAAGATGTGCCACCAACCAAAACCAAAAGTCACTTGTGTCCTGCTCAATCAAACCGGCCTTCTGACCTTATGTCCCCACTGCCAATCAAAATTAAGTTTAAGGTAGCTGGAGTGGAGTATACCTCGTCAACCTCTAACCTACACATTAAATGGTTTAGCTGTAATGAATACTGGGCAACAAAACCCCATTAACCAATTTCGGCATTAGATGATTTCTCCGCTTTTAGCCAGCCAGACTTCAGCCTTCAGTTTTCAGCCTTGTAGGTTTCTCACACAGTGTTTGTACCGGTTTGTGTATTGTTTAATACCACAATGTTTGTAAGGTGTACTGTTTGATGCTGACTTATATGCTGTATTATGAGACAGTAACTTGGTGTGTGCAATAATATGAATATTTTGTGTCTTCTCCTTACCCCCCCTCTTTTTCCATTCCCCTTTTTTATTCCTGTATCCCTCTCCTTTTCCCTTCCCAATTCGGTATAAACATTTATACTCTTTCAATAAAAATCTAATCTTGAAAAATTAAGTTTAAGAATGTGCACTGTGGGACAGCCACCCACTTTTGGACAACTGTCTAGCCATGTCCAGGAGTTCCCACCAAACAGTAAATTGTACAGTCCTACTTCTCTAGGGACAATAAATAAGAATCCTCCTGTATCAAAGAAGCTATTTAACATCCTAAATTGTCCTCTGCTCCTAACTATATCCATGGCCCTCTCCATGATAAATGTTCTGATATATGCACTCCATCCAGCCTAATAAGCCTCTAAGTCCCAGTACCTCTTTCGATACGAGCCCATTATTCCCACGTTTTCTGAGTAAAAACATCCAGTTTAAGCCAACCTTTTGGTATTATAATGTTAATCCATAACCTTCATTCACACCTTACACGCAACCCCACACTGACACTGCATACAAAAAAGTATTGTAACTACAATTCAAAGATAAAATAAAAAAAATCAATGTTTATACAGTACAAGAGCATGTAAATAATGGTCATAAACTTTTTAGTGCACTTGTGGAAATAATAATTTGTACCTGGGTCAGAAAAAAACTTTACAAATGGAGGAACGACATCCAAAAATCAAACTATGGGCCGTATTCAGTTATACCCCTTTTGCACCAAAGCTAAAACCCGGGTTATAGCAGGGTTAAACTGGGTAGCTCCTTGGTGTAAAAGGGGACTGGGTTGGATTGCCGGGTCACTCGACTTGCAAGGTTTAACACGAGAATAACCCATGAAACCCTGCAGTGTAAACGGCGCGATCCGGGTCAGGGTGACCTGGATCATGCCGATTGGCCGGCTTCAGTGGCGCTTGAAGATGACGTCATCTCCAAGCGTCTACTTCAACGCCGGAAAAGCCGGGTCTATGCAGAACCGGCTCCGGTGTGAACGGCGCTGGCTCAGGGAAATCCTGGGTCAGCGCTGGCTAAATTGCGGGTCTGATCCGGATTGAAACCCTGTTCCAACCTCCGGGTCAGACCCAGAATTTAGGTGTAAAAGTGGTATTAGAGGCGAAAACTGGCGGTTTTTTTTTGCCATTGGCGAAAACGGACATTTTTCGTAAAAAAAAGCGCAAATTTTTCACCAAAAAATAGGTGAAAACGGCAACAGGCGACAGTAAAACTGGAGAAAAGTTTTCTCCATCCCTGACCAGAAGAAAAAAAAATGCAAAATCCCTATTTTTGGCAAAAAATTTGGGGATTTCTTTCAGGACCCTTTGGACACCCACCTCCCCCTAATGATAAATTACCGGGAAAAAAATTCGTAAGTTGCGTACTTTATAAAAAAAAAATTGACTGCGCATATTTTGGGCGAATAAAAAAATAATTAATTGAAAATGGTTTTAACGTATAGGGTCTGATTTTTTTGGGGGGACGGTATGGATGCGTTAAGTGTTTTAAACATCGCACGCGGTCGCAGCAAGCAGTTTTTTAATGGTTTTTAAAATTGCGTTTTTACGAAACGGAAATATACTTGCACCCATTTTAACGTATCCCTTATTTACGTGGAACAGTAATTTCCTTCCTTCCAACAATTTTTTTTTTCCGCCCAAAAAATGCGCACGCCTGTTTTTCGACAAAGTATGCAACTTACACATTTTTTTCCTGGTAATTTATAATTAGGGGGGGGGGTGTCCAAAGTTTTTTTTCACCTGTTGCTGTTTTTGCCTGTTTTTTTGACAAAAATGTTGCCTTTTTTTTGTTGAAAAACGTTGTTTGCGCCTATGGCGAAAAAAAGTCAGTTTTAGCCGCTAATTGAATACAGCCCAATAGCGGAATCTCCTTGCAAAGAATTCAAATAAATTCTCTCGTTTTGCTTTTGGATTTATAAGTACCCTTATTTGTCTATTCAGCAATATTTGTTTCTACACATGCATGGTCGATTTGAATTGTTCCATCTGGGCTATTCTCTGATATTTTTGGTAGTGTCAATTAGTTGAATAATAGTGTACATACACTTCATGAAACTAATTAAGTGTTGTACTTGTGATTTTTTATTTTTATTTTAATAAACATATTTTTACAATCACCATTTCTAATACTAGTCAATGATCAAGTCTTAGCACTTTGGGTATATTTTCTTTAATTTTCAATGTGCCTGGCTGCCAACACAGTTGCTTTCATTTGATTTCAGTTACATTGCATTCCAGCATTTAAGCGTGTCTTCCCATAATAGGGGGTTACATATCTATCTATATACTTTTAATATAAACTTAATCTGTTCTCCATTCTCCTTAAAAACTAAAATAAACCATGATCCATCTATAAGCATCACTATTATCCATACCGATACGGGACACCAGCCCTTTCCCTACCTTTAAGAACCTTAACTAGTCTTTCAAGAAGGTTATCAGGGTCTGCATTGCAGTAACAACTGCCCCAAAAACACATTTCCATCAAGCTTGCTACTTGATATATCACTTCTTTTTATGGAAAACAACACCAAATAAAACCACAATTCCAGCATGGAGATATATACCTGTGTGTACACCCATCAGCCTTAACAATAAAACCACCTTGTGTAGGTCTCCCTCATGCAAAACAGCTGTGACCTATTGAGGCATGGCCTCCACAAGACCTCTGAAGGTGTCGTGTTGTATGTGGCACCAAGATGATTGCAGCATATCCTTTAAGTCCTGTAAGTTGTGAGGTGGAGCCTCCATGGCTCAGACTTTTTTTTCCAGCCTATTGGTGCTCGATCAGACTGAGATCTGGGGAATTTGGCGGTTGAGTCAACACCTCAAACTTTGTCATGTTCCTCAAACTATTCCTGGACAATATTTGAAGTGTGGCAGGGCCCATTATCCTGCAGAAAGTGGCCACTGCCACCAGGGAATACCGTTTCCATGAAGGGGTGTACTTGGTCTGCAAAATGTTTAGGTAGGTGATACGTGTCAAAGTAACATCCACATCAATGCCAGGACCCAAGGTTTTCCAGCAGAACAATGCCCAGAGCATCACACTAACTCCGCCAACATTAGATAGATAGATAGATAGATATGAGATAGATAGATAGATAGATAGATAGATAGATAGATATGAGATAGATATATATGTAGATATGAGATAGATAGATAGATAGATAGATAGATAGAAGATAGATATATATGTAGATATGAGATAGATAGATATGAGGTAGATAGATATGAGATAGATAGATATGAGATAGATATGAGATAGATAGATATATAGATAGATAGATATGTAGATATGAGATAGATAGATAGATAGATATGAGGTAGATAGATAGATATATATGTATATATGAGATAGATAGATAGATAGATAGATAGATAGATAGATATGAGGTAGATAGTTAGATAGATATGAGATAGATATGTAGATATGAGATAGATAGATATGAGATAGATAGATAGATACATAGATAGATATGTAGATATGAGATAGATATGTAGATATGAGATAGATAGATAGATAGATAGATATGAGGTAGATAGATAGATATGAGATAGATAGATATGTAGATATGAGATAGTTATGTAGATATGAGATAGATATGTAGATATGAGATAGTTATGTAGATATGAGATAGATAGATAGATAGATAGATAGATAGATAGATATGTAGATATGAGATAGATATGTAGATATGAGATAAATAGATAGATATGTAGCTATGAGATGGATAGATAGATATGTAGATATGAGATAGATAGATAGATAGATAGATAGATAGATAGATAGATATGACATAAATATGAGATAGATAGATATGTAGATATGAGATAGATATGAGATAGATAGATATGTAGATATGAGATAGATATGTAGATATGAGATAGATAGATAGATAGATAGATAGATATGAGGTAGATAGATATGTAGATATGAGATAGATAGATAGATAGATATGAGGTAGATAGATATGTAGATATGAGATAGTTATGTAGATATGAGATAGATATGTAGATATGAGATAGTTATGTAGATATGAGATAGATAGATATGTAGATATGAGATAGATAGATAGATATGTAGATATGAGATAAATAGATAGATATGTAGCTATGAGATGGATAGATAGATATGTAGATATGAGATAGATAGATAGATAGATAGATAGATATGTAGATATGACATAGATATGAGATAGATATGAGATAGATAGATATGTAGATATGAGATAGATAGATATGAGATAGATAGATAGATATGAGATAAATAGATAGAAATTAGATAGATAGATAGATAGATAGATAGAGATGTGAGAAGCACAGTAGATATAGGAGAGGGTTAGTGCATCTCCATTTGATATTTACTATAATGTATGATAATGGCTTCTTGTTGTGCAGCTCGTCCATCTGCTTCGCTGACACCGGGAGATATCAGCATTCTGCTGGGAACAGAGAAATCGGTCATGTGTGAAGCCACCAATTATTACCCCCAGCCTGTGACCATACGCTGGGTGAGATACAATAAAGGCTCCTCTAGCTGCGTGGCCTTGGATCGGGGAATCTGCACCACTGACGCAGTCACTAATGGAGATAACACGTTTAATGTTACCAGTCATCTGACGTTAAGCCCTACAACAATAGGCGATGATGGGAATAAATATTCATGTATCGTGACTCACGGGTCTCTGGAGACTGAACTCAGGATTAATTTTACTCTGACAGTGACAGGTAATCTTTTATGTCTGTGATACTGATGATGATGAGTTTATAAGTTCACATAAGGAACATAAGAGTGAGCACTATCATACTAGCTCAGTGACCAAAGGGGGAATGTATCTAACCTTCTGAAGAGTGGAAAAGTTATCCATAGCTTATAGACTGTGCTGCATAAATGCTAGTTAGAAGCTGATTGGTTGCTATGGGTAACATCTCTACTTGTCCACTCCTCACTCTTTAGAAGGTTTGATACATTTCCCCCAAGTTTTCAGGAAAGAAGGCGGCACCTGGTTCATGCTGTGCACTACACAGTAAAACAAACACACCGCCGCCGGCGCCAGGTAGTACATTCACTGACAGTGAGCGTCCTACCCGGCAATGGTGTGTCTGTTTTAGCAGCCAATAAGAGTCAGACAGATTCTTATTGGCTGCTGCACCCAGAACCGGTGCCCGCTCATGAGCACCACCTTCCGGCACAGTTGGTGAAGGGAGAGACATCATGTCGTCTCTCTCATAGTGCAGAGTGGGAGGAGCGGATGGTGGCGGGCGCAGGAGCGGGGATTCGGGTAAGTATAGTTTTGTGTTCTGTGTGTCTGTGTATTTTATGTGTAAGTGGCACTACTACTGGGGGAACTGCATAAGGGGCATAAAGGGCACTACTGGGGGCACTGTATAAGGGGTACTGCATAAAGGTCATTACTGGAGGCACTTTTTTGACGCGCGCACACAGTTGGGGGGAGGGGGCACCATTTTTCATCTTGCCCAGGGCGTCAAAGACCCTAGTTACTCAGCCTGCTCTCCCCCCACCTTGTATAGCATTCCTTAATTCAGCCTGCTCCCATGCAACGTACAGCATTCCTAAACTCAGCTTTCTCTCCCTCCCATCATGTACAGCATTCCTAAACACAACTCTCTCCCCCCCATCATGTACAGCAGGCATATCAAACATGTGGCCCGAATAAACATTTTATGAGGCCCGACAATGTGGGCCCACAAATATATAATATGCGGCCCACACCCCGGCCACGATCGGAGCTCAGCTCCAATCGGGCAGTGTTTACTTTATTTAAAGCTGGCAGCGCTGGTCTCTGAAGCGATCAGAAGCCTCTGAGGCCAGCGTTCCCAGTGATGCAGCTCCCGCGATAAGAGGAGCCTGCGCCTGCCGCTCTGGATCTAATTAGATCCAGTCAGCGGCAGCGTCTACGCGGGACGGTGGGAGCGAAGGGAGGTGATAAGGGCCCAGACCCAATTCCCAAATGTCCCGCCCACTTATTTACTGTTAGTCACACTGTCAGCCAGGCCGGCTTAGCTGTGCTGCTGCCTGTCAGCACTGCAGTGCAGGCGGGCCTCGGCGCAGCAGGAGCACCAGCGCGATGGTCTGTAGATAGACTGTCACTGACTCAATCATGTCACGTGACACCTCTCCAGTCCGGGGGCGCGGCGCACCCCTCAGTTAATAATCTCCGCGGCTGGCCCCCCCTGTCCTCCTTTGAGCATGCGCAAGGTCAGAGATTTGATTTCTGACATGCGTAGTGAGGACACTGGGATCCGTCGAGGCGGGCGCCATCTTCTTAACTTGAGCAGCGGAGCAGACTGTCACTGGGCTGGGCTGGCTGACACCCTGTGATCTTCACCTGCCTGTTGTCACTTTTTCTGAGGAGCACTGTCACTGTGAGTCTTTGTGGAATATATAAGTGGGGTTTGGAGAGAGGGTCTGGTATACATAGGGGCTGGGGGAGCCTTTGTTCAGTAAATTATTATTGAGTGGGCCCGGGGGGGGGGTCTGGGGCACATGTCGGGCTGGGAGGACTCTGTGGAGCCCGCTCTATGGGGAATATTATTATTGGGGGGAGGGCAGAGGGGGTCTGGTGCACATGTGGGGCTGGGGAGAGCCTACTCTGTGTGGATTATTACTATTGGGGTGGTCTGGTACATGTGTGGGGCTGGGGGGAGCTGCTCTGTGGGGAATATTATTTTCTACTTCAGGGTCCATAGGGGTCCACAGGGTGACCTTGGGGTATAGCTGGATCCTGGATCCTCGGGCACCACGGAGTTAAAGCTTTTAGCTGCTCCCAGGATGCACTTGGGTCCAACCTCCCCTATACCCCGCCCCCGAGCCACAGGCACCTCAGTTTTAGATGGTGCCCGGCCGGAGTCGGGTCACCCTGCGGGGTGGGCTGCAGGAGCAGCCCCCTAAAGCTTTTAATTTTTTATTTAACTTAGTTAAATGTATTTATTTTTTACTATTAGTTTTTTCTCTAGAGCAGCAGCGCTGGGCTGTCTGTACAGACGCCCATGCTGCCGCTCCTTCTCCCTGCTGGCGCCGCGACGCCAGCACTGAACTGGAGATCGCGGCGGGGGAAGCCAGAGTCTGTACTAGCCGGACTCTGGCTTCCCCCGGGACTGCTGCCGGAAGACGCCGGGGAGATCAGGTAAGCCGCGCACCGCTGATTAGCGGCGGTGCGCGGGTTCCTTTTAAATGCAGTCCCATGCCCCCGGTCTAGGGGACAGACCGGGGGCACTAGCGGTGGCGGCGGGCCCCCCCCCTCCAGCGGAGGCATACCCCGCCAGACCACTAGACCACCAGGGTTAATATCGCGGCAAGCGGGATGCCGGCAACCCGGGGGTTAATATGCTAGCCAGGGGAGGAAGCCTTCCCTGTCAGCGGCTCCTCCCCTCAGCTCAGCGCGCCTTTCAGCACGGAGTCTGGCGTCGCTGAGCTGCAGATACTCGGCCACTCCTCCTCTGAGGTCTCCAGCGGCCATTTTCTCTGTGGCAGCGTGGATACTCTCAGGGAGCACGCGGACCGGTCCCCCTGTGTACCTCTCCCCTGCAGAAGGACAGTGTACACAGCGCTATAGCCCTCCCAGACACTGAATCTGGGAGGTTGATTGTAGTGGAAAGGTGCAGTGAGTATATCTTCCTGCATGGTATGTGACTTTTGCTAGTGCTGCCTGTCTGTGTCTTTTTTCTACTTACTGTCAGCTTATACCTATCCCTTTCCTTCTCCTACAAGCCCTACAGGTGTGCGGGGGAAGGGTGTTTCTACTGACCTCACCTATATAGATCACGTATTTGTGAGGTCCGTCACATACAGTTGTGTGCTACACGGTGCCATATTGTGGGCTGTTGTTCAGCACACCGGTGAGTGCGCACGTTTTCTTCCTAAGTCATGTCTGAGGAAGAGATTGAGCACTCCGGGGCTCCGGTATTGTTCTCCTGCAGGCGCTGTTCTGCAGGAGTGGATAGGGAGGATTTGTCACAGAACGGCCTGTGCGGACGGTGCCAGGCGGTCCCTGGTACGTCTAAACCTCCCATTTCGCAGGAGCCACCATGGGCGATGTTTTCCCAGGTGCTGGTGTCCATCGCGGACCGTCTGTCGGTCCCGACTGCCGCCCCTACTAGGGCGTTGCCCCAGCCTGCCATCCCCCATTCCCCGGGTGTCCCACAATTATTGCAGACTCCCCCGGGGTCTCAGCCTGTTGGTCCCTATGCGGGGTTGCCAATGTATATTCAGTCCACCCCTGTGGCACAGCCGGCTGTGGTGCCGTTTCAGGCTCCTGTGACAGCTCCTCCACCCTGGGTGGATGCGCTTTCCCACACTGTCCAAGATTTGGCGGCAGCATCTTCGGCTTTTCAGTCGATGTTGCGCAGTGACGTGCCCTCCAGGGCGTCTAAACGCTCAGTCATGGCACAGGCTGCGCATCTTTCGGATTCTGAGGGGTTCTCGGATGATGGTGAGGTACAGGATGACTCAGCCTCAGATGCCTCAGTCCAGGAGGTAGACACTAAGTCTTCCATCAATGTGCGGGCTCTGGTTAAGGCGGTGCGGGCTATTCTTCTGATTGAGGATGAGGCACCCGCTCCCAAGTCAAGGTATCCTAGTTTTAAAAAGGCTAAGGTTACTTCTACAGCGTTCCCCTTGTCTGATCAATTGACTGATCACATGGCGGTGGCCTGGCAGACGCCCAGTAAGCGTTTCCTGCCACAGAAACGCTTGGCGTCCAATTATCCATTCCCGGAAGCGCATTGTAAGAAATGGGAAACTCCGCCTGCAGTCGATTCCCATGTAACACGCCTCATCAGGAGTGCTACTTTGCCATTGCCGTCTATATCCTCGCTGAAGGATCCTACGGACAGGAAGGTGGAGACTTGTCTAAAGTCTATTTATTCTCTCTCAGGGGCTGTAGCCCGGCCGTCCATGGCCATCTCCTGGGTGGCAAAGGCCATTGAGGGGTGGGCCAACGCCTTGGAGGACACGTTTACGGATGAATCTCCGGACGTCCAGAGGGCGTTGTTAGGACAGATGAGAGATGCCGCCTCCTACATTGGAGAAGCATCTTTGGATGCTAGCCTGTTGACCTCTAGGGTTTTGGCGGAAGCAGTGTCTGCTCGTAGATCCTTGTGGTTGCGGTCTTGGAGAGCAGACGCGGATTCAAAGAAAGGCTTGGAGGCCTTACCTTTTAATGGGGAATTACTATTTAGTCCGGACCTGGACAAAATAGTAGATACCCTGGCAAAATCCAGGTCAGCCTTCCTCCCTTCAGCTACTACACCTGCTAAGGTCCGGAGCTCGGCCTTTCGTTCCTTTCGGGTTCAGGGCAAGGCAAAGGGTCAGTCCTTCCCGAGGCAGTCCGCACCCAAGACCGCCTCAAAGCCAAAGAAGCAAGCCTGGAGTGCTAGGCGCCCTTCTTCCAAGCCAGAAGATAAGCCTTCTGCGTGATGGGACGGGCCTCCCTCTGGGGGACCCCAGAGTGGGAGGCCGACTTCTTCAATTCGCCCAGTGCTGGCACAATACCACCACGGATGCCTGGGTGCGAGAAGTGGTCTCCCAGGGGTACGCCCTGTCTTTTCGGCACAGGCCGCCTTGCCAGTTTTTTTGCACAAGTCCTTCTCAGGACAAAACCAAGGCCTTGCAGGTTCAGGAAGCCATAGAGGCCTTGCTGACGGCGGGGGTCATTATACCCGTACCACAGTCTCAACGTGGGATGGGGTATTACTCTACGCTGTTTCTGGTGCAGAAACCCAATGGCTCTCATCGCCCCATCCTCAATTTGAAGTCCCTGAACAGGTTTCTCAGGGTTCCCAAATTCAGGATGGAAACTTTGCGTTCCATCATACTGGCGATGGAACCGGGGGATTATATGGTCTCCCTGGATATCCAGGATGCCTACCTCCATGTGCCTATAGCAACATCGCACCAACGGTTTCTGCGGTTTGCTATTCTCCACAACCACTACCAATTCAGGGCTCTACCCTTTGGTCTCTCCACGGCACCAAGGGTATTTACCAAGGTGATGGCGGTCATGGCGGCTCACCTTCGGAGCCAGGGGATACGGTTGCTACCGTATCTAGACGACCTCCTCTTGCTGGCAAGCTCCCCGGAGGTACTGATCCAGCATCTCCACCTGACGGTCGCTTGTCTACAGGCGCACGGCTGGTTGATCAACTGGAAGAAATCCTCCCTCATCCCATCACAACGGATGGTTCATTTGGGGGCCCTGCTGGACTCTCGTCAGCAACGGATTTTTCTGACTCCAGAGAAGGTCTCCTCCTTACAGCTGCGGATTCACAGTTGTCTGAGCAGTGGCAGAGTGTCGGTGCACTCAGCGATGAGAGTTTTGGGGTCCATGGTGTCGGCATTCGACATGGTGGAGTTTGCCCAGTTCCATTCCAGGCCCCTGCAGGGGCTGATTCTTTCAGAATGGAACGGATTGCCACACAGGATCCGCTCTCAGATGCTGGTGTTGTCCTCGGAGGTGCGTCTGTCCCTAGCCTGGTGGCTGCAGACAGCGCATCTCCTGGAGGGGCGCCCCTTTTGGATCCCGGAATGGGTTCTGCTCACGACAGATGCCAGTCTCCGGGGTTGGGGGGCGGTGACAGGCTCCTTGTCACTTCAGGGTCGTTGGTCGGCGGAGGAAGCGATTCTTCCCATCAACATCCTGGAACTGCGGGCAGTATACAGAGCCCTGCAGTCGTCCGGCACCGCTCTTCACGGAAGGGCCGTTCAGGTGCAGTCAGACAACGCCACCACGGTGGCGTACATCAATCACCAGGGAGGGACTCGCAGTCGAGCTGCGATGTCGGAGGTGTCCCGCGTCCTGGCTTGGGCGGAGCGCTATCTTCCAGCTCTCTCGGCAGTTTTCATCCCAGGAGTCCTCAATTGGGAGGCAGACTTCCTCAGCCGTTACGATGTGCATCCCGGGGAATGGTCGCTTCATCCAGAGGTATTCCAACTACTCGTGGACAAGTGGGGGCTGCCAGAACTGGACCTGATGGCGTCCCGTTACAATCACAAGCTGCCTGTGTACGGGTCAAGGACAAGGGACGCAGGCGCAAGTCTGATAGACGCGCTGTCGGTGAAATGGCTGTTTCAACTGGCTTACTTGTTCCCTCCGATATCTCTGCTGCCTCGGGTCCTGCGCAAGTTCAAACAGGACGGAGGCACACTGATCCTGGTGGCCCCAGCGTGGCCCAGAAGGCCGTGGTACTCCGATCTGCGGAGCCTGTCCATCGACGCTCCGTACCTCCTACCTCAACGGCGGGACCTGTTGTCTCAGGGGCCCTGTCTTCACTCGGATCTGGGTCGACTATCTTTGACAGCGTGGCTCTTGAGACAGCCGTCCTGAGGTCTCGGGGCTTTTCTAGCTCCGTTATTACCACCATGCTGAGGGCGCGCAAGCCTGCTTCCGCGAGGATCTATCACAGAGTGTGGCACACTTACTTTCAGTGGTGCGAGGCCAGAAACTATGATCCCCAGGTGTTCCGAGTTTCGCGTATTCTGACTTTCCTTCAGTCCGGTTTGGACTTAGGATTACGTCTTTCTTCACTGAAGGTACACGTGTCTGGTCTGTCGGTGTGGTTCCAGCGCAGGATCGCTGCTATGCCGGACGTACACACCTTTTTCCAGGGTGTTTTGAGAATCCAGCCTCCCTTTGTGCCACCTGTGGCCCCGTGGGATTTGGCGGTGGTTCTTAGGGCCTTACAGGGTCCTCCTTTTGAGCCCTTGGAGTCAGTGGAGCTCAAGTGGCTAACTTTTAAAACTGTTTTCCTCTTGGCAATTGCTTCTGCCAGGAGGGTTTCAGATTTGGGGGCGCTTTCTTGTCGTCCCCCTTTTCTGATTTTTCATCAGGACAGAGCGGTGCTTCGCACTCATCCTGATTTCCTGCCTAAGGTGGTTTCTAGGTTCCACATTAATCAGGAAATTGTTGTACCAGCCTTTCAGTCACCTGATCTTTCGGCTGGGGAGACTTCCTTAGACGTTGTAAGGGCACTCCAGGTTTATGTGGACCGGACTAGTTCTGTGAGGAAGTCGGATTCTTTGTTTATCCTCTTTGGTTTTCACAAGAGGGGTTGGCCTGCCAACAAACAGACTCTAGCCCATTGGCTTCGTTCTGTTATTATTGAGGCTTATATGCAGGAGGGTTTACCTGTTCCAGCCTCGGTTAAGGCTCATTCCACTCGGTCCATGGGCCCTTCTTGGGCTGCTAGCCGTGGCGCCTCTGCTGTTCAGCTCTGTAAGGCGGCCACCTGGTCTTCCATTCAGACCTTTTTGAGGTTCTATGCGTTTGACACCTTTGCCTCTCAGGATGCATCCTTTGGGCGCCGGGTTCTCCTATCAGCACAGGAGCGTCCCCGCCCTTAGTTGGACTGCTTTGGGACATCCCCAAGGTCACCCTGTGGACCCCTATGGACCCTGAAGTAGAAAACAAGAGATATGGTAAGAACTTACCTTTGTTATCTCTGTTTCTACGAAGTCCATAGGGTCCACAGGGCACCCGCCCTGACGCACCTGGCTTCATATGGGCTCTGTGACTGGTCACCGGTTTTCCGTCTCCCATTTCTGTGAGTATGGTTTCTTGTGTGTTCCAGTCTTCCTTCTCTCTGTTTCGTCTCCTCCTCCGGCCTGGGCTGCTTACCAACTGAGGTGCCTGTGGCTCGGGGGCGGGGTATAGGGGAGGTTGGACCCAAGTGCATCCTGGGAGCAGCTAAAAGCTTTAACTCCGTGGTGCCCGAGGATCCAGGATCCAGCTATACCCCAAGGTCACCCTGTGGACCCTATGGACTTCGTAGAAACAGAGATAACAAAGGTAAGTTCTTACCATATCTCTTGTTATTGGGAGGGTCTGGTGCACAAGTGGGGCTGGGAGGAGCTTCTGTGGAGCATAATATAATTGGGGGATTTGATGGGAGGAGTTTATACTAATTCTTAAAAAGTCCCCCTAAAAGTAAAGTCTAGATCTGCCACTGACTGGGGGCTCTGCATAAGGGGCATTACTGGGGGCTCTGCATAAGGGGCATTACTGGCGGCACTGCATAAGGGGCACTACTATGGACATTACTGGGGGCTCTGCATAAGGGGCATCACTGGGGGCTCTGCATAAGGGGCATCACTGGGGGCTCTGCATAAGGGGCACTACTAGGGGCATTACTGGTGGCACTGCATAAGGGGTATTACTGGGGGCTCTGCATAAGGGGTATTACGGGGGGCACTGCATAAGGGGCACTACTAGGGACATTACTGGGGGCTCTGCATAAGGGGCATTACTGGGGGCTCTGCATAATGGGCATTACTGGGGGCACTACTAGGGTCATTACTGGGGGCTCTGCATTGGGGCATTACTGGGGGCTCTGCATAAACGGCACTACTGGGAGCTCTGCATAAGGGGCATTACTGGGGGCTCTGCATAAAGGGCACTATTGGGGGCACTGCATAAGGGGCACTACTAGGGATACAACATAAGGGGCATTACTGGGGCACTGTATAATGGGCACTGCATAAGGGGCACAAATTCAGGGGGCATTGCATAAGGGACACTACTACAGGGGGCACTGCATTAGTTTTTATTAATAATAAACCTTACAAAATTGCATATAAGACTTTTCTTTTTGTTGTGGCCCACACACTCTTAAGACCGGTTGGTATTTTGAACTTGACATGCCTGATGTACAGCGTTCCACGTTCCAAAACTCAGCCTGCTCCCCCCATCATGTGCAATGTTGCTAAACTCAGACAGCTCTCTCCCCACCCTAAACAGCTTTCCTAAACTCAATCTGCTCTCTCCCCACCATGTACAGCATTCCTAAACTCAGCCTTCTCCCCTATCATGTACAACGGTTCCTAGACACAGCCTTCTCCCCTATCATGTACAGCATTCCTAAACTCAGCCTTCTCCCCTATCATGTACAACGGTTCCTAGACACAGCCTTCTCCCCTATCATGTACAACGGTTCCTAGACACAGCCTTCTCCCCTATCATGTACAGCATTCCTAAACTAAGCCTGTTCTGCCCCACCTTGTAAAGTGTTCCTAAACTCAACTTGCTCTACCCCCAGCTTCTACAGCGTTCCTAAACTCAGTCTTCTACCCCCCACCTTGTACAACGTTCCTCCCCCCAACTTGTACAAAGTTCGTAAACCCAGCCTGCTCTCTGCCCACCTTGTACAATGTTAATAAACTAGCCATGCTCTCTCCCCACCTTGTACAGCATTCCTAAACCCAGCCTGCTCTCCCTTGTACAATGGCCCCCCCCACACCTTTAACAGCGTTCCTAAACTTAGCCTGCTCTCCTCCATCTTGTACAGCGTTCCTAAACTCAGCCAGTTCTCCCTCCAACTTGTATAATGTTCTAAACTCTGCCTGCTTTCTCCCTACCTTGTACAGCTTTCCTAAACTCAGAACGCCCCTCAACCTTGTACAGCGTTCCTAAACCCAGCCTGCTCTCCCCCACCTTATACAATGTTCCTAAACTCAGCCTGCTTTCCCCCCACCTTGTACAGTGTTCCTAAACTGAGCCTTTTCTCCCGCCACCTTGTACAATGTTCCTAAACTCAGCCGGTTCTACCCCCACCTTGTACAGTGTTCCTAAACTCAACCTGCTTTCCCCCCACATTATACAATGTTCCTAAACTCAGCATGCCCCTCCACCTTGTACAGCATTCTTAAACACAGCCTGCTCTCCCCCCACCTTGTACAGTGTTCTTAAACCCAGCCTGCTCTCCCCAACCTTATACAATGTTCCTAAACTCAGCCTGCTTTCCCCCCACCTTGTACAGTGTTCCTAAACTGAGCCTTTTCTCCAGCCACCTTGTACAATGTTCCTAAACTCAGCTGGTTCTACCCCCACCTTGTACAGTGTTCCTAAACTCAACCTGCTCTCCCCCCCACATTATACAATGTTCCTAAACTCAGCATGCCCCTCCACCTTGTACAGCATTCTTAAACACAGCCTGCTCTCCCCCCACCTTGTACAGTGTTCTTAAACTGAGTCTGTTCTCCCCCCCACTTTGTACAATGTTCTTAAACTGAGTTTGTTCTCCCCCCACCTTGTACAGCGTTCCTAAACTCAGTCTGCTCTCCCCAACTTGTACAGTGTTCCTAAACTTAGCATGTTGTACAGCATTCCTAAACTCAGCCTGCCCCCCACCACATACAGCATTCCTAGATTCAGTCTACTCCCCCCATCATGTACAGAATTTCTACAACCAACCTGTTCCCCCCCATCATGTACAGTGGCGTTCCCATGGGAACGCCTACCGTCTGGGGCCAGCCCCGGAGTGCTCTCGGCTCTGATAGCACTCCAGGGTTGGCGGCAACGAGACCCTACCACAAGGGTCTCGTCGCAAGCCCGATGGTCGCGATGGTCTTGACCATCGCGACCATCTTCCTGGCCGCTCGCTATAGCTGTGGGTGGTCACCAATAGCTATACGAGCGGCCAGTAGGCTGCTCTAAAAATTAAGAAGGACGGCCCTGATTCAGAGCGAGCGCTCTGTCACAGCGTCCGGCTCTGAATCAGGGCCTCTGTGCTGTCCTCACTCTGTATTCTGTAGCATTCTGTGTCGTGCATGAGCATAAGATGCATAAGATGGTATCTTTGTGCTGCTGCTGGGCGTTCTAGTAGCTTTGTGTCTGTGTACTGAAAGCCTGTGTATCTGGGCCCAAAACCTGTTGGAAATATTTGTGTATAGGTTGAGGTAGTTTCAGTACACACCAGCGGATGG
Source organism: Taudactylus pleione (assembly GCA_031769625.1). Classification (NCBI taxonomy): domain Eukaryota; kingdom Metazoa; phylum Chordata; class Amphibia; order Anura; family Myobatrachidae; genus Taudactylus; species Taudactylus pleione. The sequence goes on from JAUIMM010000417.1 coordinate 1,141,321, forward strand.
CCTGATACAAAGAACAGCCCAGCTACTTAATCAGTGGAGTGGTTTTATTAATGGTAAAAAGGGTACAGTTGTACTCACTGTTATACACACTGGTTGATGGAGTGGAGCTTGTGCTGCACGTGGTGTTATACAACCCACCGGCTGGTGTGTGTATGTGGATACCAGGTAGTGGTGCAGGAATGCTGGAAGAGCTGTTGGGGTAGCAATATATCACAGGTCTCTCTGGAGCTAAGTGGAAGACTTGCATCTACCACTATGGCACTCTTAACACAGTGACAAGATGGTGCCACCCATGCAAGGTAGTAGTCTCGGTGGCCATCTTAGTACAAGGAGTGATGCCCCCCTGTAGGAGCAATATGGAGCCTGTGCAGTAGCGATCACCATTTTCATCAATTCCCACTTCCTTAGTGGTCCAGTGGAGGCTGCAGGAGCAGCCCCTTGATGATGGGGTGGTTGTAGTTATCCCAAAGGTAACACCATCGGGCAGCTGCTGGAGTGTCTGGCACAGCATGTATATTGGCACAATAAAGCTTAGAGGACTACAGTATCAAATGTATGGAGACTGATGTCCCAGGGTTTGGCTGTCCACCCTCTGGAGCCCTTTTTCAGTGAGAGGAAGCAGCCAGACCTTGGAGCAGATCCCCTGGAGGTATTTTATGTGGGTGCTCTAAAAATTAGATACCCTACCTAGACTTTCAGCTTCTTCTCCTTTCCAATTTATGGACTGGGGAGGAACACACACCCCTGAACCCGGATACACTGTATTATTCACTTAACTGACGTCATCGTATGGAATGCGAACGCTGCCAGCTGTGCTTCAGCTGACAAGGTGCGACCACACCGCCTCGCTGTGTTTTTTAAGAGGAAATTTGTTCTACACATGTGCAGAAGGCTCCCGGCAATCTCTGACCGATGCTGCTGGAAGAATCGTCAGTTTAGTGGTTAAACAGTGTATCTAGGATCACTGATGGTAAAAGGGAATCCCTATACACCACGGGTGTTGATTTAAGCCCACTCAGGTATTGGGTGGCGGAGTAAAACCACCAGTTACAACCTCTATTGAGTTTCTCATTTACTGTAAATAGTGTTTGTAAGGGCTTCAGCAGCTATACAGAACAATTCATGGATATAAACTCTAGTAATGCTTGAGATCATTAGTAGGATTTGAATCCATAACTTGTTGCATAAAATACTGAAACCCTACATAAGTATTTCATGTTTGTACATTGACTTATTCCTAGATGCTTATTGTGTTCTATGTGATTGCAGAGCAAGAAGATAACACTGGCGCAGTCGCTGGAGCTGTGATTGGGACACTTCTCTCTACGTTACTTCTGGTTTTTGCTGGGTTTTTTTGCTGTAAAAGGTTTAAGAAAGGTATGATTATCTTACACTGTCTACATTGTGATTAAGGAAACGTATTTTATCTTAAAGTGGACGTATGACCTGTCACTAACGCATAGTGGGTGGCGGGGCAGCTATTGCGTGGGCAGAACCCACATTATACAGATATAATCTCCCCTATTGTACAGGGCTGCAGGATATGCTGATGCTTTATGAATGCCCATTATTACTACATTATATATATATTTATTCCCCGCAGACCCTCCCAGTCTCTCTGAGATTGCAGGGAATGAGGAGATGATTGACATGACCAGGACGACCCTCACCTGTCAGATCATGAACTTCAGGCCCAATGACATTGAAATCTCTGTATGTCTGAGACGAGGAGAGAATATGATTAATATCCACACCTGGAGATCCCGGGACCGCATTCCCCCAGCCCGCATGATGGGAAATGACAGTACTGGGGGCAGCCGTGTGGTTATAGGAGTAGAGGAGCAGCAGGGGCTGATTAATGGGGCTGCAAATCACGCGGAGAAACCCCTACGGCTAGAATTGGTTCCTGTTCTAAAGACCAGCAGACTTGGTACTTCCAGCTGTCAGTGTTCTATTCATATAACTCCCAGCATTGCTGAAGATAACAGAGCAGAACTATATGTACGGGTAGCGCACCCAGCTCTGAGGTCACCGGTCTCTGTATGGAGAACACTGAACGTCATTGGAGGTAAGTCTCTTCTCTGATAGATACTTACAGGTTCATTTATGATTTGTTAATAATATATTGTGTAGATATATAATATACAGACAGTACTAACACAGCGACACAGTAATAGCAGACACCCTAATAACTGTTTGGTGCACAGTCCATGATCTGGACCAGTTTAAAAGCTGGATCAGTGCTTCTCCACTGATCTGTAAGCCCAATAGAAGGCTCCAAAGCTGCAAACCTCTGAATCAGTGGCATAACTATAGAGGGTACAGGGGGTGTGCTTGCTATGGGGCCCAGTGGCTTAGGGGGCGCCTGCTGCTGTAACTAGTCAGATCCTGTCAGCGGCAGCGTCTACGCGGGTTGCTGACGGCGTGGACTGGAGCGTGAAGAGAGGTAAGTATTGCATGTGGGAGGGGGGCCACAGCATAAGGGACAGTACTAGCGGCATTACTGAGGGCACAGCATAAGGGGCACTACTAGGAGCATTACTGGGGGCACTGCATTAGGGGCATTACCAAGGGCACAGCATAAGGGGCACTACTAGGAGCATTACTGGGGGCACTGCATTACCGAGGGCACAGAAGAAGGGGCAGTACTAGGGGCATTACTGAGGGCACAGCATAAGGGGCACTACTAGGAGCATTACTGGGGGCACTGCATTAGGGGCATTACTGGGGGCATTACTGAGGGCACAGCATAAGGGGCAGCACTACTGGGAGCATTACTGGGGGCACAGCATTAGGGGCATTACTGGGGGCACTGCATTAGGGACATTACTGGGGGCACAACATAAGGAGCACTACTGGGGGCACTGCATAATGGGCACTGCATAAGGGGCTTTAATACAGGCGGCGCTGCATAAGGGGCTCTAATACAGGGGGCATTGCATAATGGGCACAACTACAGTGGGTACTGCATAATGGGCACAACTACAACTACAGAGGGCATTGTATAATGGGCACAACTACAGGGGGCATTGTATAATGGGCACTGCATAAGGGGCACAACTACAGGGGGTATTGCATAATGGCCCTCATTCAGAGCCGGACGCTATTTGCGGTCGTTCGTTTAAAAACAAGGGGTGGCTATTCAAATGATCCGTACGCACATTGCAGTCTGTTTACACCTCTAAGTCTGAACGAACGAGCAAAACATACGCTCGTTTATTTGTTAAAAACGCCCCCTGGCCGCACGCATCCTACGTCATGTCCGCTATTTATTAGATTAATCGAGTACATCGACCAGCGTATGAATTGCTCGCTATTCTTGTGGTTGGTGTTTGCTACCACAAATTTGCGTGCAGTTCTGGCTATAAAATAACCCAGTGACGTGGTCAATGACGCTGCTGTTTTAAATATACACACCCATAAAACGCCCGTTTTGACCTTTAAGCACGCCTGCGTTCGGATCTCCACTCCCCATTTTCAAGCACCTTCCCCTGTTACCACCCACATACGCCTCATTCTGTCACTCAAAATAGCAGGCACTCGCTATATTGCGTACAAAGGATTTTAGACCGCACTGACTGGTTCGCGCATGCGTACTAAAAAGCGTACGCATGCGCAGATGTGCAAACATCGCTCGGAACGAGCGTACTGCCGCTAACGAGCGGCTCTGAATGAGGGCCAATAAGCACAACTACAGGGGCACTGTATAGGTAGACCTACGGGGCCCCTAGGAAATTTTGCTATGGGGCCCCTATACCTCTGGTTATGCCCCTGCTCTGAATGGTTAGGAAAGGGACGATAACAAGTAGAGTTTGGGGCTGTGAGAGTCCAAGATAAGTTAGGAAAGGTAAGTGTAACTTTACTTTAACAATATTAATTGGTTCATTCTCTCCTAGTGCCTCCTAAGCAGTTAACAATAATGGCTCCTGAACATCTGACACACGATGAGATGGTGACGCTGACTTGTCCGATTAATGGATTTAGACCCAGAGTTTTGTCTATCACGTGGCTGAGGAAGGATCAGGACCAGGAAACAGAACTTGTAACGTGGGACTGTACAGGAACCAAGATTCTGGATGAGAAATACTCACACAATGTGAAGGAGATTACACATGAGGATACATCTTTCAGCTGTATAAGTGCTTTGAGGATGAAGCCAAATGTGAGTGAAGATCAAGGAGTGAAATACGTGTGTAGAACCCATCACCCTGCGACCGCACAAACCGCAGAGCAAGAACTGGATATGGTGGTTACCGGTGAGTGTTGTCCTACAGAATCTATACCATCCGCAATATAACCTATTCCACAGGGTTGTGCCAGGGCTTCTTGAGCTATTTTTGTTTATGTCATAAATGAGTCACCAAATTAATAAAAAACAAGAGATATGGTAAGAACTTACCTTTGTTATCTCTGTTTCTACGAAGTCCATAGGGTCCACAGGGTTGACCTTGGGGTTATAGCTGGAACAGGATCCATGGGCACCACACAGTTAAGCTTTTAGCTCCCAGGATGCACTTGGGTCCTCCTCTATACCCCGCCCCCGAGCCACAGGCACCTCAGTTGGTAAGCAGCCTAGGCCGGAGGAGAATATGGAACAGAGAGAAGGAAGACTGGAACACACAAGAAACCATACTCACAGCAATAGGAGACGGAAAACCGGTGACCAGCCACACAGCCCATTTGAAGCCAGGTGCGTCAGGGTGGGCGCCCTGTGGACCCTATGGACTTCGTAGAAACAGAGATAACAAAGGTAAGTTCTTACCATATCTCTTGTTTTCTACTTCAGGGTCCATAGGGGGTCCACAGGGTTGACCTTGGGGATGTCCCAAAGCAGTTCAACTAAGGGCGGGGACGCTCCTGTGCTGAAAGGAGCACCCGGCGCCCAAAGGAAGCATCCTGAGAGGCGAAGGTGTCAAACGCATAGAACCTCAAAAACGTTTGAATAGAAGACCAAGTGGCCGCCTTACACAGCTGAACAGCAGAAGCGCCACGTCTAGCAGCCCAAGAGGGACCCACAGAACGAGTGGAATGAGCCTTAACAGAGGCTGGCACAGGTAAACCCTCTTGTGCATAAGCCTCACAAATAACGGAACGAAGCCAACGGGCTAATGTTTGTTTGGTTTTCACAAGAGGGGTTGGCCTGCCAACAAAGAGGATAAACAAGGAATCAGACTTCCTAACCGAAGCCGTCCGGTCTACATAAATTCTAAGCGCCCGGACCACATCTAAGGAAGTCTCACCAGCTGAAAGACCAGGGGACTGAAAAGCTGGCACAACAAGTTCCTGATTAATGTGGAACTTCGAGACCACTTTGGGCAAAAACTCAGGACGAGTGCGGAGCACCGCTCTGTCCTGGTGAAAAATCAGGAAAGGAGGGCGACAGGAAAGCGCCCCCAATTCAGACACCCTCCTGGCCGAAGCAATTGCCAGGAGAAAAACCGTTTTAAATGTCAGCCACTTGAGCTCCACCGCCTCAAGAGGCTCAAACGGAGGACCCTGCAGGACCCGTAGCACCACCGCCAAGTCCCAAGGAGCCACAGGAGGCACAAAGGGAGGCTGGATCCTGAGAACACCCTGGAAAAAGGTGTGAACGTCTGGTAGTATTGCAATCCGCCGTTGAAACCACACGGACAAGGCGGACACATGAACCTTCAGAGATGCAAGGCGTAAGCCGAGATCCAATCCTGACTGAAGAAATTCCAAGATCCTAGAAACTCGGAACACCTGAGGATCATAATGTCTGGACTCACACCACTGAAAGTAAGTGTGCCACACTCTGTGATAAATCCGTGCTGAAGCAGGCTTGCGTGCCCGGAGCATGGTACCAATAACCGAACCGGAGAAGCCCCGAGACCTCAAGACGGCTGTCTCAAGAGCCACGCCGTCAAAGACAGCCGACCCAGATCCGGGTAAAGGCAGGGCCCCTGAGACAACAGGTCCCGACGCTGAGGAAGAAGGTACGGAGCGTCGATGGAGAGGCTCCTGAGATCGGAGTACCAAGGACGTCTGGGCCACGCCGGAGCTACCAGCACGAGCATGCCGCCGTCCTGCTTGAATTTCCGCAGAACCCGAGGAAGCAGGGATAGCGGAGGAAACAGATACGCCAGGTGAAACGTCCATTTCACCGACAGTGCGTCCACCAGACTTGCGCCTGCGTCTCTTGTCCTTGACCCGTAAACGGGCAACTTGTGATTGTGACGGGAGGCCATCAAGTCCAGCTCCGGCAGTCCCCACCTGTCCACGAGTAGCTGAAACACCTCTGGGTGAAGCGACCATTCCCCGGGATGCACGTCGTGACGGCTGAGGAAGTCCGCCTCCCAATTGAGGATTCCGGGGATGAAGACCGCCGAGATCGCCGGAATGTGACCCTCCGCCCAAGTCAGGATACGAGACACCTCCGACATCGCTGCCTGACTGCGAGTTCCGCCTTGGTGGTTGATATACGCCACCGTGGTGGCGTTGTCGGACTGCACCTGTACCGCCCTTCCGTGAAGAGCGGGGCCGGATGACTGCAGGGCCCTGTATACTGCCCGCAGTTCCAGGATGTTGATGGGGAGAAGTGCTTCTTCCGCTGACCAACGACCCTGAAGCGACAAAGAGCCGGTCACTGCCCCCCAACCCCGGAGACTGGCATCCGTCGTGAGCAGGACCCAGTCCGGGATCCAAAATGGGCGCCCCTCGACCAGATGAGCTGTCTGAAGCCACCAAGCCAAAGATTGCCGAACGTCCGGAGACAACACCAGCATCTGAGAGCGGATCCGGTGAGGTAACCCGTTCCATTCTGATAGAATCAGCCCCTGCAGGGGCCGGGAATGGAACTGGGCAAATTCCACCATGTCGAATGTCGACACCATGGACCCCAGAACTCTCATAGCCGAATGGACCGACAGGCGGCAACGGCTCAGGCAACTGTGTATCCGCAGCTGTAGGGAGGCGACCTTCTCCGGAGTCAGGAAGATCCTTTGCTGACGCGAATCCAGCAGGGCTCCCAAATGAACCATCCGCTGAGATGGAATCAGGGAGGACTTTTTCCAATTTATCAACCACCCGTGTGCTTGCAGGCAAGCGATCGTCAGGTGGAGATGTTGAAGCAGTACCTCTGGGGAGCTTGCCAGCAACAGGAGGTCGTCCAGATACGGCAGCAGCCGTACATTCTGGTTCCGAAGATGTGCGGCCATGACCGCCATAATCTTCGTGAACACCCTCGGTGCCGTGGAGAGACCAAAGGGTAGCGCCCGGAACTGATAGTGGTGTTGAAGGATAGCGAACCTCAGATACCGCTGGTGTGAAGATGCTATCGGAACATGGAGGTAGGCGTCCTGGATGTCCAGGGACACCATGTAATCCCCCGGTTCCATCGCCAGAATGATGGAACGTAACGTTTCCATCCTGAACTTGGGAACTCTGAGGAATCTGTTCAGAGACTTCAAGTTGAGGATAGGGCGATGAGAACCATTGGGTTTCTGCACCAGAAACAGAGACGAATAATACCCCGTCCCTCGTTGTGATAGAGGAACGGGAACAATGACCCCTGCTTTCAGCAAGGACTCTATAGCCTCCTGAACCTGTAACGCCTTGGTCCTGTCCTGAGAAGGACTTGTGCAGAAAAACTGGTGGGGTGGTCTGTGCCGAAAAGACAGGGCGTACCCCTGGGAGACCACTTCTCGAACCCAGGCATCCGTGGTGGTATTGTGCCAGCACTGGGCAAATAGAAGAAGTCGGCCTCCCACTCTGAGGTCCCCCAGAGGGAGGCCCGTCCCATCAGGCCGCAGGTTTATCTTCCTGCTTGGAAGAAGGGCGCCGAGCACTCCAGACTTGCTTCTTGGGTTTAGAGGCAGTCTTACTCGCAGACTGTCTCGGGAAGGACTGACCTTACGCCTTACCCTGAACCCGAAAGGAACGAAAAGCCGAACTCCGAACCTTAGCAGGCAGTGCCGCCGAAGGGAGGAAGGCCGACTTGGATTTAGCCAGGGTGTCCACTATTTTGTCCAAGTCCGGACCAAATAGTAATTCACCATTGAAAGGTAAGGCCTCCAGACCCTTCTTTGAATCAGAGTCCGCTCTCCAGGACCGCAACCACAAGGATCGGCGGCCAGACACCGCTGCAGCCGATACCCGCGAGGTCAGCAGACTAGCATCTAAAGAAGCTTCACCAATGTGAGAAGCAGCGTCCCTCATTTGTCCCAACAACGCCCGCTGGACATCCGGAGCGTCGTCTGGGAAGGTATCTTCCAATGCATTGGCCCACCCCTCAATGGCCTTGGCCACCCAGGAGATGGCCATGGACGGTCGGGCCACCGCCCCGGAGAGGGAGTAAATAGACTTTAAGCAAGTCTCAACTTTCCTGTCCGTGGGATCCTTCAGCGAGGATATCGACGGTAATGGTAAGGTGGCGCCCCGAGTTAAACGGGTGACATGGGAATCCACCGCCGGTGGAGTTTCCCATTTTTTACAATGTGCCTCAGGGAAGGGGTAATTAGAAGCCAACCGCTTCTGAGGAAGGAATCTCTTACTGGGCGCCTGCCAAGCTACCGCCATATGATCCGTCAACTGATCCGACAGGGGAAACACCGCAGAAGCCACTTTAGTCTTTTTGAAACTAGGAAACTTCGACTTAGGAACCGGTGCCTCATCCTCTATAAGAAGAATAGCTCGCACCGCCCTAACTAGTGCTCGCACATTAATGGACGACTTGGTATCCATTTCCTGGACCGAGGCGTCCGAGTCAGTGTCATCAGGGACCTCCCCATCATCTGAGGAACCCTCTGAGTCCGATACCTGATCAGCCCGTGTCATGAGTGGGCGTTTAGAAATCCTAGAAGGCATGTCAGTCTGCAACATTGACTGAAAAGCCGAGGAAGCGGCCGCCAAATTTTGCACGGAGTTGGAGAGCACATCCACCCATGGTGGAGGCGTCGCCATAGGGGCCTGAAAAGGTACCACAGGCTGCTGCGGCACAGGGGAAGCCTGTATATACATAGGCAACCCTGCATAGGGACCAACTGATTGAGACCCAGGAGGACTCCGCAATAACTGCGGGACACCCGGGGAATGGGGGATGGTCGGCTGGGGCACCGCCCTAGTAGGGAGAGCAGTCGGGACCGACAGACGGTCCGCAATAGACACCAGCACTTGAGAAAACATCGCCCACGGTGGTTCCTGCGCCAGAGAAGGTCTGGATGGGCCAGGAGCCACCTGGCATCGACTACACAGGCCATCCTGTGACAAATCCTCCCTATCTACTCCTGCAGAACAGCGTCCGCAGGAGGCCAACACCGGAGCCACTGAGCGCTCAACCTCCTCGTCTGACATGACAGAATATATTATATATCTGGCACCAGGGTAGAAGTAAAACGCACTCACCGGTGTGCTGAACAACAGCCCACAATATGGCACTGAGTAGCACACAACTGTATGTGACGGACCTCACAAATACGTGATCTATATAAGTGAGGTCAGTAGAAACGCCCCTCCCCCACACACCTGTAGGGCCCGTAGGAGAAGTAAAGGGATAGGTATAAGCTGACAGTAAGCGGAAAATAAGCACAGACAGGCAGCACTAGCAAAAGTCACATACCATGCAGGAAGATATACTCACTGCACCTTTACACTACAATCAACCTGCCCAGATTCAGTGTCTGGGAGGGCTATAGTGCTGTGTACGCTGTCCTTAATCAGGGGAGAGGTACACAGGGGAACCGGTCCGCGTGCTCCCTGAGATCTGCGCTGCCACTGGGAAAATGGCCGCTGGAGACCTCAGAGGAGGAGTGGCCGAGTGAACTGCAGCTCAGGGATGCTAGACATGCAGGCTGAAAAGCGCGCTGAGCTGAGGGGAGGAGCCGCTGAACAGGGAAGGCTTCCTCCCCTGGCTGGCCATTAACCCCAGGGATGCTGGCTTCCCGCTTGCCGGTTATCCCTGGTGGTCTAGTGGTCCCACGGGTTATGGGGGGGGCCCGCCGCCACTGCCAGCAGCCTCCGGTCTGTCCCCAGGACCGGAGGCTAAAGGACTGCATTTAAGGTATTCCGCGCGCCGCTGCTAGCCAGCGACGCGCGGCTTACCTGAATCCCCGGCGACTCCGGCAGCAGTCCTGGGAGGTAGACAGAGTCCGGCTAGTACGGACTCTGTCCTCCCGCCGCGATCCCCAGATCAGTACTGGCGTCGCGGCGCCAGTCGGGGATCAGAGCAGCAGCGTGGGCGTCTGTACAGACAGCCCTTCGCTGCCGTCTGTAGTAAAAAGAGAAACTAAAATAAATAAAATCTATTAGAAAAATAAAAAGCTTCTGGGGGCTGCTCCTGCAGCCCCCCTGCGCGGTGACCGAGTCCGGTCGGGCACCAGCTTACACTGAGGTGCCTGTGGCTCGGGGGCGGGGTATAGAGGACGACCCAAGTGCATCCTGGGAGCTAAAAGCTTAACTGTGTGGTGCCCATGGATCCTGTTCCAGCTATAACCCCAAGGTCAACCCTGTGGACCCCCTATGGACCCTGAAGTAGAAACCTCCCTTTTCAATAAATATTACCTATCCAAAATCCCTCATATCTTCTGAATTAATAATTACATGAAACTATATATAGATTGATTTATGTACTGCAAACGGAATCAGTACAACAGCAGAAGCCCGGCAGTGAAGATCCCGACAGGTGAGTATTTTTTCTATTTACTAACCTAACCTCACCCCCCACTAACCCTAACCCTCCCTTAGGGGTGCCTAACCCTAACCTCCCCTCCAAGTGCCTAACCATAACCCCCCTCTAAGTGCCTAAACCTAACCCCCCCTTCCCCGCAGCCTAACCCTAAGTCTCCCGGGGGGGTGCCTAACCCTAACCTCCCCTCCAAGTGCCTAAACCTAACCCCCCTTCCCCGCGGCCTAACCCTAAGTCTCCCGGGGGGGTGCCTAACCCTAACCTCCCCCCGGGGGTACCTATCCCTAACCCCCCCCCTTTCCCGCGGCCTAAACCTAAGTCTCCCGGGGGGGGGTGCCTAACCTTAACCTCCCTCCGGGGGTGCCTAACCCGAACCCCCCCCTCCCCTAGCCTAACCCTCTTCTCTTGAAACAATAAAATTACGGCACTATGTGATTGAAGGGCATTATCACACTCCAAATCTAATATTGATCTCTTGTTTAACTGACGCCTGGGAAACGATGATTTATATAATGAGCAATCTGTTATGACATTAATCTTTTTCCGTGTACAGTAGCCCAGCTCGTGTATCTGATGGAGCTTTCTCCATAAGGGGGAGATATATCGAACCTTTGAGAGCGATAAAGTGCAGTTACAGTACCCATAGCAACCAACCAGCTTCTAACTGGCTTTTTGCAGACTGTGAAGTTGTAGGTTACTATAGGCAACTTCTCCACTTTATCTCTCCCGAGGTTGATACATCTCCCCTTAAGTGTAATAAGACAGTTATTAAATGGAGCTGAAAGTTTGCCCCAGCTGCCAATAGTATTTTAAGTAGTAATGTAAATTCTCTGCATAAAACAAAAATTCTAGATTTAATTAGAATGTACCAAACGCAATCATAGCGCACATATTTGTGCATTAGTTCTGATGTATTGCCACTGATCTCATAATGTTAGGAGAACCTCCATTTATCACATGTGCTCTAACCAGTTGTCCAATGACTGATTCTGATTTGTCTTTTCTCTCGACATATTATAAAATCCTGTATGCAGAATGAGTTCAAAATGTAAAAAAAAAGCCATTGGCCAACCAATGGCGGTGCCAGTATCTCCTTAGTATATTACAGTGGTTCTCAGACTCGGTCCTCAGGACCCCACACAGGTCACGTTTTCCAGGTCACCCAGCAGGTGCACAGGTGTGGTCATTACTCACTGACACATTTTGAAAGATAAACAGGTGGAGCTAATTATGTCACTTGTGATTCTGTGAGGAGACCTGGAAAACATGCACTGTTTGGGATCTTGAGGACCGAGTTTGAGAACCTGTGGTATATTAGGATTAATTTACATCTGATTTAGTTTTCTTCTGCATCTCAAGACCTAGGGTGGTGGTTCCCAAACTGGGTACCGTGGGACACTTGCAGGGGTGACACGGGTGGATGGTCCAGGACCGAATCTTATTATGTGTGGTCAATGTGATAGGCAAAGCCAGTGCTAGTGGCTGTCAGTGATAAAATGTGGACAAACGGAAGCATCATACTGTCCACCACCAAAAACACTGAACCTAAGGATGACAGATAAGCAAAGTTTACCTAATTTATTATTTATTTCTGAATTTCTCCATGAGAATGATATGGCCTAGGAGTGCCGTAAAACTAATGTTGATACTCTAGGGGCCGTGATTGAAGAATATTTGGGAACTACTGACCTAGGGAATTGGTGTTGGGTCATTAGCTTAGTAACATCACTGGGGTCCAAGGGGAAATGCTAACATAACCTGCTATGGCTGAATTAGAATATCTTACATTTGTGTAGTGGTGATTCTAGAAACATGTTTTATACATCTCTTTACTAGTGGTGTACAAGTCACCAGATGGCATAAGCCCTATTTGTTTCATTTGTGATGAATTTCTCATATACCAATCTCTATGGGGGGGAATCAATTAGCCGGGCGGGGAAAACCTATTTAATTAATTAGCCTTTTTCCCGCATGGTGAACATCGCGTTAACCCATTGATTCCATGTAAAATGTGGAATCAATGGATTTCACCATGCGTTAAAATGCAGACGCAGATTTTTCCTCGCTGCTCCTGAGGCTGCAAGTAAAATCTGCCTCTGGTAATTAGTGCGCAGGGTTCCCGCATCTAATTGAATCGGACATCGCGATCAATTAGCTGCAGGGTAAACCCTGTGCCTAATTGAATTCCCCATGTGTGCACCTTAATGCAAAAGTTATATAGATGGTGCCATATTGAGAATATAAAATTATTATTATTATCCTTTATTTATATGGCGCCACAAAGGTTCCGCAGCGCCTTACACAGTACATAAATGAGCACACAAGAAAAACAGTTAATAGTAATACAAAACAATGCAGGACAAGGTCATGGTTTATAGTTATACACATTACTGCATAACACAAACAGCAGGGCCTCAGCAACCAAATGCTGGGTGCCAATTGGGGAGTTAGGAGTACATGATACTATACGTAGGGATAGGAGAAGAACGTGAGGGACGAGGGCCCTGCTCGTGAGAGCTTACATTCTAAAGGGGAGGGGTAGACAGACAGGGGCGACACAGATGGGGGTATATAGTGAGGAAGGAGCATGGAGCAGTGGGTTAGGATATGTGCTGCGGAATGTGTGTGTTAAAGATGACCTGATGTGATGTATGTATAGTCCTTCATACATCTATCTCTTATGACAGAAAATAGAGTGTTTATGTGTTATTTACATGAGATGTACAAAATAAAGTTGTAGCACTTTAATGATTGTGTGTTACATTTTAGCGTCTATATACAGCCTGATAAAAAATGCAGCTATTATGGGACTGTCCTGCCATCCTAATACAGTAGTGAATACTTTGGTCCCAGCTGCTGGGTGCTATGCCATGCTCCTGTGAGTGGGTGCTTCTCACATGCTAGACCCACTCAGAAATGGGTGCAGCCATACATGATGTGGTCCCACAGGATGTTGCAGTACCCGGGCCCAGAATTTCTCTTGGCAGCCCTGGAGGTGACAGGCAGAACCAGGAGGGCATGGTGGTGGGGTAACAAGGCCATGGAGGGAGGTGGCTGAGAGTGGAGGGACAGGAAAGGTGAGGGAAAGAAACAGAGGATTGGAAAGCAGACTGATGAGAGAAAATAGGGGGAACAGCAAGCGGAGGAGACAAGAAGGGGAGGATGGGGGTGGATAAAGTAGAGGATTATGTGGACATAGAATATGGGGGTTGTGTGAAGTAAGGGTGTTCATGCTGTGGACAAGGTAATAATTGAGATGTAAACTGGAGTGGAGGCTGTGTGATATAGAGACAGTGTGGATTAAAGGTGTTTAAACCTTCTATCGGATGAGGTGTTGTCATGTGTGCAAACCACTTATCATACTAACATAAAATAAAGACACTGAGACGTGGATTTGGCAGATAACTTGATGGCGATTTATTGGAGCAATAATAATTATTATTTATTTAAGGATGTATGGTGGCAAAGAAAGGACGGCCAGAAATCAGCCAGATCTGCTATGCCCACACACAAACAACAAAAGGCATAGCAGGCGTAGATCGCCCAGAGTGCATACACATAACCATGTAACTCATATCATCAACAAAAGGTAACGCTCACCCCCATCTTGACTTCCCACCCGTTTAGGTGGTGATACTGCCCCCCGTTAGGTTGGTACAGCCAACTACCAGTCAACGAAGGGAGCGCCCTTAAATCATAATTGCACCCGGACTGGCGACCTGCCGTTCTTTCCCGCCACAGCAAGGTTCAGCTTATAGAACCGCCGCACCGCCACCATACCAAGTACTACCCCAATAACGCCAACTCCTCAAAAAGATCCCCAATAAACAATGACACACCCTCCTCTGTTAAATGAACTCCATCAGGTCTATACATATAACTAAATCGAAATTGAATGTTATTATGGTAAATGAAACGGCCATAATTGGCCATCACAAATTTGGCAACTGCGAAATTAAGTTTCTTCCTAGCTTCGTCATTAGCAGGAAAACTCCTAACCCCACGCCAGACCTGTCGAGGTACAATGCAAGACCAAATTAATTTACACAAGGGCCAGGCCGATAGCACCCTCGCCAAATCGTTGACAATATCAACTCGTAATTCTACAGTGGACCTCTGCCCTAAGTCGTTGCCTCCTAAATAAGCCACCAAAATACGTGGCCTACCAAAAAGCCTTGCATACTCTAACGGTTTAGGACAAAAGGAATGCCATCTCATACCTCTGGAACCTATCCAACGGACCCTAGCTGAATATTCAAAAATTGGAGCTTGATCTGAACTCAAACCTAGCAGCCCAGAAAATATATGAGTGGCCTATAACCCAAATGTCCTGCGTGTCAAAGAGCAATCCTAAAGGTGGAGGAAAGCAGTAAATAAAAAATTAGTAATTGTCATAAAACAATAAAATTTTATGGTGTATTAGTGGGATCTGATAGAACATAAGTGAGTATCTGCCAAAAAAAAAAATTTCTATTGGTCGCCGACTTTACTATTTGAAGTGGCTGAGACAAACAGAAGACACAAAGGGGAAGAATGGGTGGAGGGGAATTGGGAAAAAACAGGTGAACTCGGCAAGAGGTAAAATAAAAACCTGCTGAGGGATGGACTATGGCCTAATTAAATGATTGAGAATAGCCGAATTGAATCCGTCAGTTCAGGTAAAAATTGTAAAATCCCTCAAGACTCCCATTGCCAGCAATGGCGAGTAGCTAATCCCGAGTAGGACGGACAGGGGTAACAGACAAGACAGGACAGTACATGAGACAAGACAAAAACCAGGCAAGCATAAAATATAAACGTAACCGGAACAGACTGTGAAATGACTTTAAACAAAGGGCCTTCATGCCTAGGTCGAATGTAACCTTTATAACTATCCGATTTCCAATGTCCTAGGGCCTTAATTTCTGATGCCGAGAAACCCGCAGCTGCCGCCGAAGTTGCGGCTCCGATCAGAAACGAGTGTGTACCAAAATCTTGAGGCGGGAGGCCTAAAACTGATACACACCTCTTCAAAAACCAACCAAACTGGTATTTGGTAAGCGGAGTCCTGTCCATATGCATGAGTCATGAACCAGGAACATCCGGCCGCAATAACTCATACCGCATAGCTAGTGCCACAGGGCAGATCTGTTCGTCCCTAGATGGACCCAACGAGATCCACCTACACCTACCAGTCTGGTCGGTCTTCGACTGCCGAATCCTACAGAGAACAGACCTCTCACTGACCAGGATATCCGAGAGGAGCATGGCGGCATCAACCCATTTGGATGATGCCACCAGCTCCGATACCCTCAAGGTGCCGTGAAAAGCCTCCGAAAACACCACTTGAATCAGGACCGCCTCATACGCAGTAAGAGCCACTCCGAGAACCGCCCCTAATACTGCCAGAAGCAGATGAGCGTCCACAGGTCTCCTACGGTCAGCTACTGGTCGGGAGACCCGTGCCCAACCCTTTAAAGCCTTCACTATCAGAAAACTTTTAGTAAAGTCAGGTTGGCCCTTCAATTTACAATAAAATGCAATGCCCCCCAAAGAGCGCGCAACAGAAGCCCTGGATCTGCCAGCCAAACGGAGACTCCAAATAAAAGAAAGCATCGAACGATGCTGACTCTTACCTGCCTGTTTGCTGCTACGGGAATAATCTTCCCATTCATTCCATGCCTGCCGATATGCTCGCAACGTGGAGGGGGCTAAAGACTGTTCTGCTTAGCCCTCCATGCCGGCTCGATCACCTGCCAAACATAAGAGGGGCAAAGCACAACGTCAGCACCAGGGCCACAGATCGGGACCTAGCCCACTGGAAACGTGATAACGCATCGTCTATCTCATTCTCCACCCCAGGAACGTGTCTTGCCTTAAACATGATGTTACAGTGCAAACATGTGAGCACAGCTGCGCTAGCAAGCGCAAAACCAGCAGGGAAGCCGCATGTTGCTGATTGTATCGCATGGACCATGCCCAGGTTGTCACACCTGATAATGATGCTGCGATTGCGTAACCATTCCCCCCAGATTTCCAAGGAAACCATTATGGGAAAGAGTTTGAGAAGGAGTAAGTCCTTAGTCAAACCCTTTCCCACCCATTCTTCCAGCCAACGGCCAACGCACCAGGAGCCATCAAGGTAACATCCGAACCCCGTGGTGCCTGCTGTGTCGGTGAACAGCTGCAGCTGCAAATTGTCAGCGGCTGGAGACATCCACAACCGAACGCCATTAAAATCCCGAAGAAACGAGACCCAGACAGAGAGGTCCTGCTTAATCTCTGAGGATAAACGTAGCAAATGTCTCGGTTAGTGACACCAGCCGTGGCCCTTTCCAATTTACGTGAAAAAGCTCTGCCCATTGGAATTACTTTACAGGCCCAGGAGGGATTGCGCCTGCCGCAGGGTAATTCTACTGGAAGCCGTGCATTCCGCTATGGCATTACTTGACAGGCTTATCGAGAGGAATGCGACAAGAACCCACCGAGGTACAGATCTCGATACCCAGGAATGACAAGGGGAAGGGCCCTCCGTTTTGTCCACAGCAACGGGAACTCCAAATGAAAAAACAGCGCTCGTAAAGAAAACAAAAGATAACTGCATCTGCCTGAACTGGAAGGGCCGACACACAGAAAGTCATCGAGATAGTGGGCTATTCCATGACTACCGCAAAAATTAAATAAATAAATTCCGCGCACCAGTGTAGGAAGGTGCTAAAATGCTCGAAAAACGCACAGGACACAGAACACCCCATAGGCAAGCATTTGTCTATGCAATATCCGCTGTCCAAGCTAAAAACCCATAAACTGGAATGACTCTGGGTGCAAAGGAAGTAGACGAAAAGCTGACTCAACATCTATCTTAGCCATCAGTGCGCCCGGACCATAACACCTAATGACGTCCAAAGCATCGTCAAAAGACTGGTACACCACCGAGGAAACCTCAACTGGTATGGCATAATTTACTGACGAGCCTGGCGGATAAGACAGATGTTGCATGAGCCCTTATTTTCCTGGAATTTTCTTGGGAACCACTCCCACCGGGGAATTCACAAGATCCCTAATGGGGGTTCTGCAAAAGGCCCAGCAATGCGCCTGCGCTAACCTCGCCAGCCAATGTGAGGCAATTCAAAGGCAGACTTCAAATTTCTAGGCGGATATGTGTCGACATCCCTGCAAATAGGTAAACGAAAACCAAAACTGAAGCCTTTTAACGAAAATTCTGCGTCCTGCAGAACCGGGTACCAACTCAACCATTTTGCTATCGCTGTGACACGGACAGGGGATGGAACTTTACTTAGCACTTGTGCCTTTTGCTGGCTGTGCAGGCTGCTGCTGGGCACCCCCCTTGAAACACTTGGCAACTGGGTGATTGCCACCACATCGCAAGCAGAGGTGACGAAAACGACATTTTAATGTGGAATTATTAAAGGCGAAGCATTTTCCCCAGACGCCTGCTGTTAGCCCTGACGAACTGAACTAGCTGCTTTGCACGCGTTGTACCCCTCATAGGCAGGACGCGAAGGCTGCGTGACCTCCAGCAATGTATATTTGTCGAAGTAGGAGCATAGCTGAGAATGGAGCTTCCCGGTGATAGCTGCTTGGGGCAGTGATTGCAATAATAAGCTGTGCACCCTGTAGAAATTCACTGTAGCACATGTATTCTGTCTATTTTGTAAGTTAAATGCTCAGAATACAGTATATAATACAATCTCCTCTATTGGCTGATAATAATGATTCAAAGGAGATAAAAGCTAGATCTTAGGTGCTATAGATAAATAAAGCAGTGTCAAAGCCATTACCCCTTACTGTCATATAACGCATCACTAAAGCATTCTATTCCCCCAATGATACCTCAATGCCCAGCATAATACTGACACTGTTTGCTGCAACTGTTTTCTACCATTAAGAGGGCATAATCAGCACTTAGACCATCTATAAAATACATCATACGAATGTACTGAATGATATAATTCTGGCATATACAGGACCAGCAAACACAGTAAGTAATTATATGTAGAAGTAGAGCCATCCTGTCTGAGCTGAATCTTTTTATTTCATGTGCCGGCTCCTTTACAGATCATATGAGCAAGTTGGGGAATCTGGGAGAGGGCAGAAAAAGAAACCATGCACTGTCCTGGAAACAGATGCACAGATTGGTCCCCCTATGTACTGGATGGTGTATTATCCAGTATTAATAATTGATCCAATAGGTGATCCATATCAGTGCACCCCGTACAGTGCATGTTTTCCAGATCTAGTTGGTGCACAACAATATTCATTACTGGCTTTTTAACTTTTTCTACTGGCTGACACATTTAAAAGATCAACAGGGACTGTAGTGCTAGTTATTTCATTTGTGACACTGAGGGGATCCTAAAAAACATGCAACTTTAGTATTATATGCTATTTCTATTGTAGTCATCATGGTGTGGGCTGAGGGGGGGTTCAGGCAAGGCACTCATAAACCCCTCCTGCATTTGCCTATGGTGCTGGCCATTGCAGCCACAAAGATAATATTGACCAGGGGCATTAAGGACTGAAGGGAAGCACCCCTCCCCCGCACTGGCACACCTTCCACAAAGCTGCTGCAGCCTGAGGGGGGATAGAAATATCAATAGAGGAACCACACCTGCAGCTCCTAATAACATGGGGGCACTGTGGAGCCAGGGACCAGGGTCTGGGGAGGCTCATTACTAGGCAGGACATAGCTACACCCACCCCCAGCAGAACAAGAAATCAGAAAAGACAGTGATTGAGGACAGAAAGGAAAAGTAAAAGCAATGATATGAAGTAAATGAAAAGAGACTAAATACAATAAGGAAAAGGAGGAGAGAAGAAGAGAAGAAGGAGAAGCACTAAGAGTTTTATTAAGGAAAATGACAACTGACAAAATGCACTTCCCTGTCCTGGAGGAATCTGGAACAAAGAGGCTTTGGCCCACACTTTTATCCCACTATATAATGTTCCTGTTACAAACCCGCCCCTGCTTGCCATAGGCTAACTCCCACAAGTAATTTGCATACATGCCTGCCCCCATCCTAGAGGTTTAAAACACCTCTTTTCTTATGCAATCTTTCGGTTTCTCAAATGTTAAAAAATAGAGATAAAAGAACAGTGCTACTAATGTATGAGTACAGCTCCAAAAGTGATATATAAAGAGAGGTGTGTGAGTAGTGGGTGCAGGAATTAGTTATTAAACAAATGATTAAAGTGGATAGATGTGACACAATTGGAAAAGGCAATAAAAATTGAATTTATGTAGTATGAGGACAAAATTACAATATACCCGAGCTGATCCAGTCCGAAGTGTTCTGATCAACAAAGATTAATCAACAAGAGCAGCTCACAGACAGGGGAGCACTTGCAGTGTCCAAGCAGTAAGCAGTTGGCTGGATATGCATACCACAGAAGATGCTGATTTTGTTAATTCACATAAGTATGTTGCTTGTTGTCGTTCAGAAAGTGTTCTGGTTTTGAGTTTGTTTTCCCTCAGTCTTCCTCCAGCTCATCTCCGGCGTAACTCCCACTTAGTTATCAAATTGTAATTACACTTATAATCTGAACACTTGGAATCTTAACACGGACTATGGCAGCCACCGGCTATGCAGCCTGAGTGAGCAGTAACAACTAAAGTTACAAACATGTGTCCCTGTGCTCACTGATTGGGACCCCACCCCGAAAGCTCAACCACACACTAAATTGGGATGCAATAAAGTCTAATATAAACAATTTGTGAGAAGGGGGTAGGCCAACACAGATTCACAATACATTCCTAACTTCCTTTATAGAAATTGCTGTTAGTATAGCAGTAGTGGTAATTTACCGAGTATAAATGGTTACTAAAGTGTCTTAAGAGTCAAGACAAGTAAGCTTTATTAATAATGCACAAGTAATTATGAGGCATGGGCCGTTTTATCTCATATTATAGGTTCTGATGTTATGTGTGATATCTGTTATTTTTACTCTTACTGACTGAACTATGTGATATCTCATCTCCTCTTACTGACTGTACTGTGTGATATTTCAGCTTGTCCTGTGCTGGGCACAATAAAGAGGACACAGAAGACTCTCCCTGTCGGTGACCAGATGGATCTATCATGTAAAATTAATTCATTTTACCCAGCACAGATACACGTTACATGGTACATGGTAGATGGCACCGTAATACCCTCACACACCAGTAACGCCCTCCCTGAAAATAATGGACTGTATTATGTCACTAGCACTATGAAATTTCGCCCGACAATAAAGGATTTGGAGAAGACATTTAGGTGTGAAGTTCAACATGACAGTCTTGTAGTTCCTAGAAGTATCACATATACATTGAGTGACCTGAGTAAGTAAAGAAATATTTCTCTCTTTCTCCTCTAAATTCCATTATATCATACACCACTTTGTACAGCTGTTATCCTGTACTGTGTATAACACAGCTGTTATTCTATATATTCCACTATTACCGACTCCATATTGTACTGTATATAACACAGCTGTTATTCTAAATCCCACTGTTACTAACTCCATACTGTACTGTACTGTATATAACACAGCTGATATTTAATATATTCCACTATTATTGGCTCCATGCTGTCATTGGTGTATCTTTAATGGGTGCAGGGTGTGCAGTGCATACAAGTTCCTGGATCCAGTGGACCCACCCTGCACCCATATTATATTATAAAAACCTCTCCGGAGTCCCGCGTCAGCCAGTGTTGCACACTAAAATCACTGTAGAAATTGCAGTGGACATTTTTCAGTGATTTGCGCATGCACCCTAGAAATGTCTCCAGGAACATAGCGCTGGCGCCATGTTCCTGGAGATCTGCGCACGCGCAGTAGACTGTGGCGTAAGGCCAGAATCTGCTGCACTGCCGGAGAGGAGGGGGCCCGCACGAAGGCTGAACACAGGTCCACTCCTCTCTTAAACTGCATATTGTACTATGGGCCTGATTCAGCAAGGATCGCAATTGCAAAGATGCACGCAGGCAGCACACAGGCACGCAGGCAGCACACAGGCACGCAGGCAGCACACAGGCACGCAGGCAGCTTTGCAATTACGTCCTTGCTGATATGCAAATGCAGCAGGAGGTGCATGATCGGGAATCTGCGATCAGCAGTGCACGTTGAATCAGGCTCTATTTACGATAACACTGCTGTTATTCTATATCCCACTGCTGCTGACTCTATAAAATACTGTATAAAACGGTGCTATTATTCTATATATTTTACTATTACTAATTATGTAATATACGGTGTATAACACTGCTGTTATTCTATATATTTCACTATTACTGATTCTATACTCTTCTGTATATAACACTGTTATTCCACATTCCTTTATTACCGACTCCAGGCTGTACTGTATATAGCACAGCTGTTATTCTATATATTCCACTATTACTGGCTCCATACTGTACTGTACAGTATATAACACAGCTGTTACTCTAGATATTCCACTATTACTGGCTCCATACTGTGCTGTATGTAACACTATTATTCTATACCTGTGGCATCACAAGGGGGGTGCGGGCCACACCGGGTGACACCATCCGAGGGGGGGGAGGGGTGACCCCAAACTAGCAGTGCTGCTCCGCTATTATGGTGTCACCCCCTCAGGGGAAGCAGTCGGGAAGCTGACGGACAATATCCCGACTGCCGAATCCCGGCAAGGTACTATTGACAGTCGTTCAGTGATCGCGGTGAGTGACAAAATGTGTGGGTCCCAGGGACCCACCACTTTAAAAAAATGGGTTCCTGTCTGACCATTTCTGGGTCCCATCATAATTTATGCTTTAGAGCTCCCCATATGCCACCACACATCCCCACATCCCCCTAAAATGCCCATCTGATACCCCCAACAGCATCAGATATCCCCACAAGCCCCTTAAATGCATGTTTTGATGCCTCCATGATCTTTCAGGTAATATGACTTGTCTGTTCACAAAACCCATAGTGAATAAGTAGGCTTACCATATCATCCCTTTAAACTGGGACACATGGATTACACAGGTTCTGTGGCTCATTAAAACCAGGTGAAATCTAGGCATGAAGTCAGCCAGTCACAGAACCTTTGTAATTAATTCATGTGTCCCGTTTTAAAGCGATAGCATGGTTAGCCTATGAATAACGCTTTAGGGTAATAGGCATATTTATCAAAGGATAAATGCCCGGTCTTTACACATTATGCCGCACATTAATGCCCTTTACACATCATGCCACACAGCAATGCCCAGCCTTTACACATTTTGCCATGCAGTAATACCCCTTACAAATTATGCCGCACATTAATGCCCTTTAGTCCCCCTATGCAGTGCCCCCAGTAGTAGTCCCCCTATGCAGTGCCCCCAGTAGTAGTCCCCCTATGCAGTGCCCCCAGTAGTAGCTCCCCTATGCAGTGCCCCCAGTAGTAGTCCCCCTATGCAGTGCCCCCAGTAGTAGTCCCCCTATGCAGTGCCCCCAGTAGTAGCTCCCCTATGCAGTGCCCCCAGTAGTAGTTCCCCTCTGCAGTGCCCCCATGGAGTAACCCATATGCCTCTCAGACCCCTATGCAGTGGAGGTAGCTGCCCCTCAAATAGGAGTGACATGGGCATTAGGCCCAGGTCGCTAAAGGGCAAATTGGTGAGTCAACTACTGGGAACACACTTATTTGCCCTTTAGTGACCTGGGCCTAATGCCCAGGTCACACACCAATTTGGGGAGGGCAGATACCCTCAATTGGGCCTAATGCCCCCTATGTAGCCCGGGCCTTGTGCCCGCCTATATACCTACAGGCCTATTGCCTGAATTTATGCCACGGGCCTAGTGCCCGACAACCCTGGTGGTCTTGGGAGGGGTAAATAACGGTGGCCCAAGGCCGCCTACCCACACGGTGGAAGAGGCTGTGGGGGGGAGCTTCGATAGCTCTTTTACTTTCCACCCCCGCAGTCCTCTCCGGTCCTCAGCTTCAGTCTTCTGCTGCTGGCCCGTCCTGGCCAGCGGCGCCGCCTCTTCTTTCTTGATCGTGCCGTCTTCTGGCCTCTTGCGCGGCCGCCGGAACTATTGCCCCACCGCTCTTCACTTGTCTTCGGGAGGTCTTCACTCCTCCCCTCCGCCGACGAACTGAACGTTCCCGCTCAGCAGCGTCTATTCAAGATGCCGTGAGTGGGCGGGGCTATGACGCGACGAGCCGCGAGTGGCTCGTCGCGTCTGCCTCCTATTGGCTGCTGGACTGCAAGCCAAAAGCTCGCGGCCTGTGCCAAACCACCACCCTCGCTGCTTGGCTTCCGGGCAGCGAGCTCCGCTCAGCTCGCGCCCGGAGCCAAGCTTCTCCCGCCGCCACTGGTGGAAGGGACCAGGCGGTCCCTTCACCAGGTACCTGCTGCGGTGGCTTACCCGGTGCTGGGAACAAACACTGTCCTAGCGCCGGGCACGGACGCTGTGCCGATGCTGGGATCAGACACTTTATCCCAGCACGGCTTTCCACAGCAGCAGCCAATGAGAGTCTATCTGACTCTCATTGGCTGCTCTAACAGACAGCGCTGTGTCTGTCTTTGCAGGGGGACGCGCTGTGCTGCAGCCAGCTGTCAGGGATTGGCCACAGCACAGCGCGTCCCCGGGGACCCGGCTACTTTAAAAAATTGACTCCCCAGTGCCCGATATCGGGTAAAATACGCACTATAGCGCGTATTTGCGAACACTGACGTTGAAATCCTGATGCATGTCATTAGGCCTACGTTGGGAGCCCGGACCCGGCTTACCGATCGAAGGTAAGCCGGGTGCGGACAGAGGGGAAGGCGGGGGAGGGTTAGGGGCTCCCAGGGGGAACTTACTGTTAGGCACCCCCCACGAAAGGTTTGGGTTAGGCTAGGGGAAGGGGGGGTTAGGTTTAGGCACTTGGGGGGAGGTTAGGGATGGGCACCCCTAAAGGAGGGTTAGGGTTAGGGGGTAAAAAAAGTTTAGCGATACTTACCTTTTGTAGCTTCGGGATTTTCACCCCTGCCGGGCTTCCGCTGTCGGGATTTGAACCATGCGGCCGGCGGTAAATCATACCGATTCACCCCATGGATGGTGTCACCGAACAGAGTTGCAGCGGTGATGCATGACGCACACATCCACACTGTACAGGCAGCTCTCGGAGTACTGGGCAAGCCCCCAGAATGACGAGAACTGGGGCGTGACACGCAGTCACACCCCCAAATTAGCACAAACCAATGAGCATGCCTTCGCGGGCACGAGACCACGCACCCTTTCATGCAAGCAAGGGAGGTGCCGATTCGGGTGTCACTACCCGTTATTGTGATACCTCTGTTCTTTACTACATTGTTACTGACTGCATGCTGTACTGTATCTAATACATAATACTGCTATTCCTTTATATTCCACTAATACTGACTCTATACTGTACTGTATATAATATTGCTATTATCCTGTACTACAATATTACTGACTCCATACTGTACTGTATATAATACTGCTATTATCCTGTCCTACAATATCACTGTCTCCATACTGTACTGTATATAACACTGCTATTATCCTGTACTACAATATTACTGACTCCATACTGTACTGTATATAACACTGCTATTATCCTGTACTACAATATCACTGTCTCCATACTGTACTGTATATAACACTGCTATTATCCTGTACTACAATATCACTGTCTCCATACTGTACTGTATATAACACTGATGTTATTCTATATTACAGTTTCTGCACCCAGTATAAGTGATATAACATGTGACCCTAAATATCCTGAGATTGGGAGACCGGTGACCTTATCCTGTACGGTCAGTGACATGTACCCCGGATCTTGTACAGTCCAATGGTATAAAGGTTTGACGAAAAGGAGCGAGGAGGAACATACAGAGAAAATCCATCAGGACTTGGAATCTGGGACATTCCATGGAGCCACAGAGCTGTCATTCATGCCGAATAATGGTGATCACAATGCTGACTTCCATATGATGATCACCCACGGTGCAAAGACCATTACAAGAACATTTGCCTTGAAGCTGAGGGGTAATTTTATTTATTTATTACCAGTTATTTATATAGCGCACACATATTCCGCAGCGCTTTACAGAGAATATTTGGCCACTCACATCAGTCCCTGCCCCAGTGGAGCTTACACTCTATGGCCCTCATTCAGAGCCGTACGCTCTGAGCAGAGCGCACGCTCTGAATGAGGGCCGGGCTCCATGAAAATGGAGCGTCCTCCTGGACGCTCGTATAGCTGTGGGTCACCACCCACAGGCTATACGAGCGTGCATTGTGATGGCCGCGATGGTCGTGACCATCGCGACCATCGAAATTGCGAGCCGGAGCCTGCGGTTGAGGTTTTCAACCGCAAGCTCCGGAGTGATTTTGGCTCTATCAGAGCCAAAATCACTCCCACTGACATCACTAGTGATGTCAGTGGGCCGGCTTTTGACGGGAGGCGTTCCCGTGGGAACGCCCCCGTCATGGAGGCACGCCCCCGGCACGCCCACCAAAGGGGGCGTGCTGTCAATCAACATTGACAGGACGCCCCCTTTGATCGGACACAACGAGTGAAGGACTTTCCTTCGCTCGTCGCGTCTGGCGCATGCGCACGACGGAGCTCCCTCCGTCGTGCGCATGCTCAGTCCATAACATCGACCCACTTGTGAGCGGACAGCCGCTCGCGAGTGGGTCTGAATGAGGGCCTATATTCCCTAACACATGCTCACGCACATACACACATTAGGGTTAATTTGTTTTGGGAGCCAATTAACCTACCAGTATATTTTTGGAGTGTGGGAGGAAACTGGAGCACCCGGAGGAAACCCACGCAAGCACAGGGAGAATATACAAACTCAGCACAGGTAGGGTCGTGATGGGAATCGAACCCATGACCTCAGAGCGGTGAGGCAGTAATGCTAACCATTACACGTCTGTGCTGCCCAATTATCAGTCAGATATCATTGTACATGACGAGGCCAGTGCAGTGAGCCACACACAGACGCACTATTCATTGGCATGTGTTTTCTGCTTAGCAAGTGTGGTAACTTCCAGCTGCAGTTGTCATCTCTTCCCTTCCTAGGACCTTCAAGATCTGTGGTTAAAGATCGTTTTTGTCCAGTGTGAATGTAGAAACCATAGCCCTCATTCAGAGCCGTACGCTCTGAGCAGAGCGCACGCTCTGAATGAGGGCCGCCCTCCATGAAAATGGAGCGTCCTCCTGGACGCTCGTATAGCTGTGGGTCACCACCCACAGCCTATACGAGCGTGCATTTTGATGGCCGCGATGGTCGTGCCATCGCGACCATCGAAACTGCGAGCCGGAGCCTGCGGTTGAGGTTTTCAGAGCCAAAATCACTCCCACTGACATCACTAGTGATGTCAGTGGGCCGGCTTCTGACGGGAGGCGTTCCCGTGGGAACGCCCCCGTCAGGGAGGCACGCCCACCAAAGGGGGCGTGCTGTCAATTAACATCGACAGCACGCCCCCTTTGATCAGACACAACGAGCGAAGGACTTTCCTTCGCTCGTCGCGTCTGGCGCATGCGCACGATGGAGCTCCCTCCGTCGTGCGCATGATCAGTGCATAACATCGACCCACTTGCGAGCGCACAGCCGCTCGCGAGTGGGTCTGAATCAGGCCTCATATTTTTAACACAAACAGCCATGTTAGCCTAGAACATAAACACTGAGGAGATTGTGTTGATGTTGCGCTGTTAGTGCACGTCTATAGGTGCTTACTTACTTACACTTATATTCTGCCCGGGGGGGGGGAGTTGCAGCTGTTTAGAGATGGGGGCGTGGCCGGGCACGTCTCATCATTAGGCCCTCCCTCATGGCATAAAGTGCAATGTGCAGGTCCATGAAGCCAAATGAAGCATAGCATATAGAATTGCGTCATATTGGGCCGATTCGCTGCGTTATGCTCGCTGTCCTGCGGCTGTGCAATACCATCCAACAAAATGTAAGTGCAGCAGGAGGTAGATACCTCCTACATTGCATTTGCGATCCGAGTGCAGCGTTTGTAGACGCCGCCTCGGATCACAATCGATGGTCGCGATGGTTGCTCCTTTAGGCAGGCTGCATAAGCTGAAACTCAGGGGGGTATTCATGAAAGCTTGGTGAGAGATAAAATTGTAAAATATAAAATACCACTCAATCGGCTCCTAACTGTCATTTTTTAAACACAGGGGCCCATATATCAATGAGTTTTATCATACGCAGCGAGATTTAAAACTCATTGCGTATGATAAATGGTGCGCCAGCCAATCAGCTCCCAACTGTCAGTTTTATCACTAGTTGAGTATGATAAAACTCGGTGATAAATAGGCCCCTTTATCTCTCACAATTTTATCTCTCTCCAAGCTTTCATGAATACCCTCTTATGGTGGGAACACAATGGCCGATATATATCGGCCGTTCAATTGGACAGCCGATATATCGTTTGTGCATCAGGCAGTGTATACAGACGATATGTCTGTGGACAACGTCGTTCACAGACATATCGCGTCGGCTGTGCAGCTGCAGATATATCGGCACCTCCTGTTGTTTGTCTGTGCGGTCAGTCGACCGACAGTACACTTGCGGCAGAGGCCGCCGGTGACTGATGGCTCAACTGGGCGGGCACATTTAAATGACCGCCCAGTTGTGATGTCAGTCACAACACATTGGGCCGATGATTGGTAAGTGCGTACGCAATTGTCCGGTAGAACGGCTGGGCAGTCGATACATCGTCCTAGCGTGTACGTCCCAGCTTTTCTCAGCCTGGCTGGTTCCTGTCAGCTTGCTAGGCGAGGAAATCTATGTCAACGCAGACACTGGTCTCCTCACCCCGGAAAATAAGGGCGACACGCCCCTGTTTTCAAACAGGCTGGCCAGAAACGCCCCCCCCCGCCCAGGTGATGGTCTTGACGAGACCCTTGTGGTAGGGTCTTGGCCGTCGCAAGCCCCAGTGAGCTTCCGGCTCTAATAGAGCCGGAAGCTCAATACTGACATCACTCGTGATGTCAGTAGGGCCGCCCCCAAACAGCAGGCTATCCTTCGGTAACGCCTCCGTTTGGCCAGCCACCCCCCACCCAACCCGCCTACCAAACGGGGAAAGCTGTCAATCAACATTGACAGCCGCCCCTTTTGGATGCGAGTGCCGGAGTGAGTGATTTCTTGCTCGCTCCGGGGCTCGCGCGCGTGCGCACTGCCCGGCCATCGACCCGCTTGCGAGCGCTAAGTGCTCGCGAGCGGGTCTGAATCAAGCCCACTGTTCTGTAATGCCTTCAGTTGAAGATTTCTTGAGGGTATTGCTTTTGTTTTATAAACATATCTGCTACTTTATGCAAACACCACTACAAGCCCTTCCCTGGCGTACAAGCCTGCGTCTGCATGTCAGGACGCCCACTCCAAGCATCCGCAGACGCTGTAATACTGCCTGGTACGTCTTTAGACGCAAACATTGGTCGCACCATTGAAACTTGCACCAGCCCCTTGCTAGGTGCAGATTATCTGTCCCAGTTGCGGTCTGCAGTGTGAGCGATTATGCGCCTGAGTACACAATCACTTCCCCCGACACGCTGACACGCTTACCACACTCCCATTAGACAGACCATCTTTGTGCTTTCGCATAGTCTTCACCCAGGAACCCCTAATACATTTTCAAGACATTTCTGAGTCCGTGCAGCGCTGGACAAATGCGCAGTGTGACTTAGACAAATGCGCAATAGAAAAAATACGCTCAGCTGCGCCCGGCATCGTCCGTCCTTCTAAATGTCATAGAGTCCTCTATATATTATTCAGTGTCTGAGGAACCTTCCCTTTCTTGGGAGCCTGTAGAGCCACAAGTGTATGACGCTGGCAGCTCTGTTGCAAACACCTTCTTCTGTGTTCTGACGTTTTGCATAAATTAACAGCCTGACAAATCACCTTTAGCACCATATGCCTGCATCATCCGGCTAGCGAACTCTGTAAGCTGTTTCGGTGCGAGCACTACTGGCTGTTTAGCTTGGGGCATGCAGCTAGCACATAAAGGACCAACCCAATCTGATGGCACCTCTGTATCACAGGCTCCGCGTATATTTTTCACTGTGTTACTGGTCTCTGTGTAGATGTAAGAAAAGATACAGTGCTACAGTCATGGCGACCCCTCTAAATATATATATATATATGTGTGTGTAATTGTATGTATATATATATATATATATATATATATATGATAAATAAGCTATATTTATATATGTAAAAAAATAATATTCATAAATGTGAATCGAATCGCTATATATATATATAAAATGGACAATGATTAATGCCTTAACACTGGTCCTATGTGTCCCTGCTCGGTGCAGAAAGCTGTTCATGTGATGTTAGTAAGGAGCAAGTGATTAGCTGGCTCCAATGATAAGTCTATTTTCTGGTTATTTAATTAGAACGATAGAAGTGTTACCTGAATTGCCCATACAGTCACTGTGAGGAGCACTGCTAAACAGGGAAATGGCATACATGGATACAACCGCCTTACATAATCACCCTAATGGACACTTTTAAGCAGATTTAGGCAAGAGACACCAAGGAAAATTGGTACAAAGATAGACGCTATGTGTAAAACGCACTAACGTTGAATCTAATAGCTGCCATGCCTGTAGCCAGAACAGCAAGTCAAATCACCTACATCACATGGTACATATAGGTAGATCTCAGATTTCTGTTGGATAACAAATGTGATTGTGTACTGAACACTGAAGATAATGCTTTCTCAATTCTCAGGGATTCCCACACTTAGTAAAATCACCAGTGATCCCGATAAAGTCAGCTATGGGAAACCTCTGACTCTCCGCTGCAATGTGACAACCTGTAGACGTGAAGACATAACTGTGGACTGGTTAGAGGATAATAAACCGCTGGAGGGACCCCGGGGATCTGTCACACGAGTGCAGGATACAATATGCTGTACATTGAATATAACAGCCACAGCTCTGGTCTCCAGGAAAGTCTACATTTGCAGTGTGAAACACAAGGATATTGCAGAGGCGTTTACGAGTAACATCTATGTAACTCTCCCAGGTAAGAAACCATGTTTTATAGTAGCTTTAAATCGCTATTAATAAATCATATTTGAAAAAGACCAGGGGCCAAATGTAATAGGGTGAGAGTTTAGAAAATGTAAAGCAGGAAACTCTCACACTTTTTAAACTCGCCCAATGTAATAGAGCCCGAGAACATGCAAACTCGCCCAATGTAATAGAATCCGAGAACATGCAAACTCGCCTAATGTAATAGAGTCAGAGAACAGGAAAACTCGCCCAATGTAATAGAGTCAGAGAACAGGAAAACTCGCCTAATGTAATAGAGTCAGAGAACATGCAAACTCGCCCAATGTAATAGAGTCAGAGAACAGAGCAAACTCGCCCAATGTAATAGAGTCCGAGAACAGGAAAACTCGCCTAATGTAATAGAGTCAGAGAACAGGAAAACTCGCCCAATGTAATAGAGTCAGAGAACAGGAAAACTCGCCTAATGTAATAGAGTCCGAGAACAGAGCAAACTCGCCCAATGTAATAGAGTCAGGGAACAGAGCAAACTCGCCCAATGTAATAGAGTCCGAGAACAGAGCAAACTCGCCCAATGTAATAGAGTCCGAGAACAGGAAAACTCGCCCAATGTAATAGAGTCCGAGAACATGCAAACTCGCCCAATGTAATAGAGTCCGAGAACAGAGCAAACTCGCCCAATGTAATAGAGTCCGAGAACAGAGCAAACTCGCCCAATGTAATAGAGTTCGAGAACAGAGCAAACTCACCCAATGTAATAGAGTCCGAGAACATGCAAACTCGTCTAAAGTAATAGAGTCTGAGAACAGGAAAACTCACCCAATGTAATAGAGTCCGAGAACAGGAAAACTCACCCAATGTAATAGAGTCCGAGAACCGGAAAACTTGCCAGTTTTTAGACTAAAAAAAACTCACGATTTAAACTCTCATCCAGATTTTTTCCCATTTTAAGATAAAACTGGACCAATGTGAGAGCTTACTGCTAAACTCTCACATTTTCTAATCTCTCACCCTAGTACATTTGGTCCTGTGTATTACTGTGCTCTATGGAATATATACAATTGAATGTGCATATAGAGATAAAATATGGTAATAAATAGAGTAAAATAAAATACAATGATTCACCCTCAAGGTCGAACTAGTGTTTTTGCTTACCCTTAGTGTGTAATCTCTTCCGAGCAGGGCCCTCCAACCTCTTGTTCTACCACGCTGACTTTGAGCGGCTTTAGATGCTATAATACCACCAGAGGCGCAGAGAGAGAGAGGTGGGAGCTGATATTACTTACCCAGGCCGGTTGGAGGGGCCTGGGTCAGCTACCGCCCCCACTGCTCTGCCCACTACCTCTGGATGAGCCTGTATAGCAGCACAGTGGCACATGGGGCAGTGAGAGAGCGGAGGCTGCTGCTGCAGCAGTCTTCTCTCTCTGCCAGATGTGCCGCTGTGGCTGTGCTGCTATACAGGCGTGGCCATGGGTAGAGTTCAAATAGGAGCTTACAGGTGGGGGCGATCGCAATGATCACCTCCCCTCCCCCTGGTGCTGCCCCCCCCCCTGTGCTGAGTGTGAGCGCCACAAATAGTATGGTTATAATGTTTTTATTTTGGGAGGGGGCATTGCTACGCCTCCCGGATTTGGCCGCATCCCCTCCCAGTACCCGGGCCCGTCAGAGCTCTCGTACCCGGGCCCGTTAGAGCTCTCGACGGCCCTGAATACCGCTTGGTGGGTCTTTAGATGCAGCCCCATGCTAAGGGCAGATTCTCCATCAGAGTAAGGCCTCCAATATGTGGCAATTAAGTGCCCGAAATTGCAAGCAGTTCAGCGTCACGCCCCCGACTGTTCCATATCACGCCCATAAGATGGGCCATCGCCATGCGTCTGAATAGCCACCTCCTAGTCAGGGTTGGGTACTGGATGCCGGTGCTCGGGATCCCGACGGTCAGAATACCAATGACGGTATCCCAACAGGTTTAGGATACTGACACTTGTCAGTAAGTATCGTAACCATACCCCTAACTAGGGATGTGCAGGCTCGGATAGGTTCGAGTTTGCACGTTGAGTTCGGATTTTTCCCTCCAAAAAAACAGAACTCAGAAAGAGGCAAAACGTCATCTCCCTACCCCTAACCCACCCTCCCTGCAGTCTAAACCTAACACTCCCACCTATGCCTAAACCTATCCCTGCCCCTAGTGCCTAACCCTAACCCTCCTCTCTGCAGCCTAAACATAACCCTACCTCTCCAATGCCTAACCCTAACCCTCCCCATAAACTCACTACTTACTTATGTCAGCGCCGGGATTCTGACTGGTGTTGGGATTCCGGCCTTGGCATTCTAAACGCCGCCATCCTGACAGCCAGGATTGAAACTACAGTCACCGCCCAGAAACATACAGCACATTTACAATACATTTCTGATACCATTTGTGTATTTATGCTCTAATACCCTACTGCAGTTTTCTATATTTACCCCTGTACCGCACTGCGTACATTCTGTGGCACCTTATAACTGAAAGGTATCTATAGTATAATAA
Organism: Taudactylus pleione; assembly: GCA_031769625.1. Lineage (NCBI taxonomy): Eukaryota > Metazoa > Chordata > Amphibia > Anura > Myobatrachidae > Taudactylus > Taudactylus pleione. The sequence goes on from JAUIMM010000417.1 coordinate 1,174,465, forward strand.
TAATTATAATGATAATAATAATAATGACAATAATAACAGTGATAGAACATTGAAGGTGTCTGTTTATCTGTTATATATAATTGTGGTATTTTCCCACTTCTACCTCATGAATTACGAATTCTTATTCTACAGCAGATCACTGGGGAATTGACGTATATATATATACAAATTATTATTTTTTTGTAGATAATCCACCTTCATTATCGGATATTAATGTCCAGCCGGCGAAACCTAAACCGGGGAAGGAAACCTCTTTTACAGCAACGATATCTGGATTCTCACCACAAGACATTGAAGTGCGATGGTATAAAGGATATAGCACATTTCCCGGTAACGCTGTGACATCATCAAAACTATGGATTGGGACGGACAGTTTATATACATGTACTAGCACCCTGAGATTTACTCCTGAGCCGATTGACCATAACACGTCCATCCGGTGTGAGGTTACACATGCGGCCACTAAGACTGTCAGAGAGAAACAGTATAGTCTCACAGGTAAGTGATTCTCACGAGATGTATTACTTGTATTTCCTCAGTTTTATCTAACCTTAAGGTTCTAAGAAGTTTAAAATTGCAAATCATGATTGTATTCATTTTATTAATGTACAAGTGAAGAATGTCACAATTTTACTAGGTTGAATATTTTAGATGGGTACCATATATTAATGACCAAGTTTTGTTATCATGTAAATTTTTATCGGTACTGGCATTGGCATATTATCACCGCGGCGATTCTGGTAGCAAACGCAGCAGCCTCCACCCCTGAATCAGTTGTGTTTCCAGGCGTTGGCTCTTGTGCTGCGTATTACACCATAGACCTCCCCAATTGGTAAGGCCTCTCTTTATCTGTCACTCATCTGTCTGCTACTGTATAATAGGGCTATCGGTTATCGTCTGACCATGGAGGAGACGTTCTATGTAGAGCTATCAAATCTCACGTCTGTATTTCTGTTGTTTATTAGGTGTACCTGACCCTGTGTCTGACCATGGAGCTGGAAGCAGAAACACAGCACAAAGTCCAAGTAAGTGATACTGGGGTCTACTCATGTAGCAGTGGAAATCCCTCTATCCGTGATAACTGGGCTTATCATTGCTTCCTCCTATTCATAGAAGGGGCTATCTCACATGTCTCCAGCGGTGCCCCTGATTAGTATACACATCGCTTCCCGTACACTAGTATGGGGAGAGCGGTTCATAGAAGCACGGAAAGCAGGACAGACGGTGTAATGGTTAGCATTACTGCCTCACAGCACTGAAGTTGTGGGTTTGATTCCCACTACGGCCCTAACTGAGTAGAGTTTGTATATTCTCCCTGTGCTTGTGTGGGTTTCCTCCGGTTTCCTTCCACACTCCAAAAATATACTGGTAGGTTAACTGGCTCCCAACAAAAGTTAACCCTAGTGTGTAAGCGTGTGAGCATGTGATAGGGAACATTGGGCCTGATTCAGACCCGCTTGCGACCGCTGAGCGCTTGCAAGCGGGTCGATGTTGGCCCAGTGCCTATACGCACAAGGGAGCTGGCTCCGTCGTGCGCATGCGCGAGACCCGGATAGCGACGGCCAAGCCGCCGCTCTGGGTCTCGCTACAAAGGAGGCGTGCTGTCGATGGTGAATGACACCCTTTGGTGAGCGTGCCGGGGGCGTGGCTGGCCAGACAGAGGCGTTCCCATGGTAGATAGAGCCGAAAGCACTCCAGCGCTTGCGGCAGACGAGACCCTACCACAAGGGTCTCATCGCAAGCCCGATGGTCTTGACCATCGCGACCATCTTTTTGGCCGCTCGCTATAGCAATGCGAGCGGCCAGGAGGCCGCTCAAAAAAAACAGAGGGACGGCCCTGATTCAGAGCGAGCGCTCTGTCAGTGTCCGGCTCTGAATCAGGGCCGTAGAGTATAAGCTCCACTGGGGCAGGGACTGGTGTGAATGGACAAATATTCTCTGTAAAGCGCTGCGGAATATGTGTGCGCTGTATAAATAACTGGTAATAAATAAATAAAGTTCAGCTTTCCGTTCCGCTTCTAAAAATGTTTTCTCCATCTCAGGATTGGCGCAATGTGTCTCCTGAGAGTAGAAGAGCAGCACAGACTGCAGTCTCCCCACCTCCTCCCTGTACTGCCCGCCCCCTTCTCTAATGTCAGCCAATCAAAGGAGCCCCTGGGAGAAAGTGGCAGAAAAAAAAACCAGCACTGCCACTGCCGGCTCCTTGTGTGACCGACACAGAGGTTCAGCAGGGAATATGTTAATTATATGGAGGGATATGTAGGGAATATGTTAATTATATGTAGGGATATGTAGGGAATATGTTAATTATATGGAGGGATATGTAGGGAATATGTTAATTATATGGAGGGATATGTAGGGAATATGTTAATTATATGGAGGGATATGTAGGGAATATGGGCCTGATTCAGAGCCGTTCGCTATTTGTGGTCGCTCGTTTAAAAACAAGGGGTGGCTATTCAAATGATCCGTACGCACATTGCAGTCTGTTCACACCTCTAAGTCTGAACGAGCGAGCAAAACATACGCTCGTTTATTTGTTAAAAACGCCCCCTGGCCGCTCGCATCCTACGTCATGTCCGCTATTTATTAGATTAATCGAGTACATCGACCAGCGTATGAACTGCTCGCTATTCTTGTGGTTGGTGTTTGCTACCACAAATTTGCGAGCAGTTCTGGCTATAAAATAACCCAGTGACGTGGTCAATGACGCTGCTGTTTTAAATATGCACACCCATAAAACGCCCGTTTTGACCTTTAAGCACGCCTGCGTTCGGATCTCCACTCCCCGTTTTCAAGCACCTTCCCCTGTTACCACCCACATACGCCTCATTCTGTCACTCAAAATAGCAGGCCCTCGCTATATTGCGTACCAACGATTTTCGGCCGCACTGACTGGTTCGCGCATGCGTACTAAAAACCGTACGCATGCGCAGATGTGCAAACATCGCTCGGAACGAGCGTACTGCCGCTAACGAGCGGCTCTGAATGAGGGCCTATGTTCATTAAGCGACCCGGAATGTGTCACTTTAGACTGCAGTGCTATCTGCTGACTTAAGCCCCTAATGCTCGCACTTCTGCCCCCACGCCACCGTTCGGCACCCCCCACCGCCACCACTCTGTTCCCACCCCTGCTGCTGTAACCGCCCCCCCCCCCCGTAACAATGTAGGTAAAGCACCACGGCCCCCGTATATGCTTTACACATAACGTCTAGAACCATTTAAGGTAACCAAGTCACTTACAAATTCTTTTAAATTGCCAGTCATTTATATAGCACACATATATTCTGCAGCACTTTACAGGGATTATTTGGTTATTCCCATCAGCCCCTGCCCCAGTGGAGCTTACAATCTATTTCCCTATCACATGTACACGCTCTGACACACTAGGGTTAATTTTTGTCGGGAGCCATTTAACCTAAATGTAAATTATTGGAGTGTGGAGAGAACCTGGAGGAATCTGATGCAGGGACAGGGAGAACATACAAACTCCATACAGTTAGGGCCATGTCAACCATTACACCATCAGTGCTGCCGCCAATATTCCTAATGTAATATCCTTTTTCCCCACAGGAGATGGAAGAAAATCATTTAAAATAAGAGGAATTGGGTGCCTGACGGACAGCCCCCGCGTGGGCGACGATGTCACACTTAGATGTAACGTTGATGGATGTAACGCGGATGATTGCGAGTTCTTCTGGTATAATGGAGCATTTCCTGTTGACGGTAAAACAGGAAATGGAGACCTGGAGGACGGATCTGGCAGCTTCTCCACAGTCACCTTCAGAGCGCAGGAATCGGACAGAAGTTGTACAATCAGATTTGAGGCCTGTTATAACTATCAGACAATTGAGGAAACGTTCACTCTGAGACTGGGGGAACAGGACAAGATCTGATGTGGGAGATCCTTTTCTATACAATGCTTTGTATTAACGGTGGAATTTCATCATAGTATAAGAATAGAGCTTACACGGATGAGGAATCATAGGACTGGGATTAGGAAAGCCTCGGCAATACGTTCCATCTGAGGCTCTACATACAACAATACCCCAACAGTGTTGAACAGACCATGTATTCTATTTCACTTGTATAAATAACAGTTAAACAGAGTAATATATCGGTTTAGGGGAAATTTTATCAACAGATCGGTACACAGCTGTGGCTCTTCTCAGTTCTACCGACCTCTTAATCTGTCTCTGGGACTATTTTTATGGACTGCATCTTTTTTTGGGATGAGAGTAAAATATCTACTTAGATTATTGGGTGACCCTAGATTAGAATTTATGAAATGTGAAACCTGACTGATCTGTGACTTGCTAAATATGTGATCTGGGCATATATATGGGTCTTCCTTGCCTGTGCATATAAACTACCTCATTATTGCAACCACCATTAAATAATAGATTTCAGAGAGATGGGGAGGGGGGTTTGGAGGAACGACAGGGGAGGTGGTTTGGGACGGATGGTGGGGGAGATGGGGCAGTAGGCATTCCTGGGTTTTTTTTGTTTTTTTTAAATCTTTTTAAATCAAAATTGTAATCGGGAGGTAGCGAACACTCTTGTGGGTCTGGGAGGTTTAAAACAGGGAACACTGCCCTGACCGGCGGCGCCCCTCTGTGGAGCATGCTTTGGTGGGGCCTGCCGTGTTGCCCAGGCACGTGCCCCGCCCTCGTTACGTCTCTGTAGGCGGTACCAAATGAACGGTAGATGGAGCCATCACAAAAATAGTTGGCGTCAGCATAACGATTTTTCCCTAGCAACATACAATTTTGGGTGGAGTCACAGCAAGAGTAGGTGGTGCCTGTCAAGCAGGCGGAGCCAAGTACGGTAGGAGAAACTAACAAAAGTAGGCAAAGGGCCTGATTCAGAGCCGGACGTTCTGACCAGAGCGCTCGCTCTGAATCAGGGCCCTCCTACCTAAAAATGGAGCGGACTCTTGGACACTCGCATAGCTGTGGGTTACCACCGACAGCTATAGCGACCGTCCATGATGATGGTCGGGATGGTCAAGACCATCGCGACCATCGGGCTTGCAACGAGACCCTGTGATAGGGTCTCGCTGCCGCAAGCCCAGGAGTGCTTTTGGCTCTATCAGAGCCAAAAGCACTCCCACTGACATCACTAGTGATGTCAGTGGGGCCGGCTCCAGACGGAAGGCGTTCCCATGGGAACGCCTCCGTCTGGGCAGCCACGTCCCCGGCACGCCCACCAAAGGGGGCGTGCTGTCAATCACCATCGACAGCACGCCCCCTTTGGTGCGAGACCCAGCTTGGCTGTCGCTATGTGGGTCTCGCACATGCGCACGACGGAGCTCCCTCCGTCGTGCGCATGCACATTAGGGCACCATCGACCCGCTTGCGAGCGTCCTGCGCTCGCGAGCGGGTCTGAATTAGGCCCAGAGTCCAGGAAAGTACATGCATTGGTTATGTGAGTCAGTAAAAGTGCTGTCTCTAGCTGATAGGAACACTTATTTCAATTCCACTTGGGATAGTGTCTATGACACTGTAATTCTGTTTAAAGAATCCACTATAGACAGTGTCTGACCGATATGAAATTGTAATAAATGTAGGAGATGATATTTATGAGTATACTGATCACTTGAAAATCATTGTGACTGTACTGTTTATTACATACATAATTTATTACAACAATATCAATTTCACTTGTGATTTGAGTATCCCCTGTGGGGGCCAGGGAAAAAATGGAATAAGCCCCACAATGATGACAATGAAGTCAATCACTTCTGTTTCCCGGAAATTGTTCGGGGTCAGTCCTATTAGGTATTAGGTGCAAGGGGAGTGAGTTACAGGTGTAATGGTTTAGAAACACCAGCAACAGCAATACTGTATCTTCCTGTGTAGATTTCAGGGGCAAACGCAGGATTTCTAGAGGGGGGTTTCCAAATGCTTGATTTTAAAGCAAGTGTGGCCAGTCAATGTGGAGGGCATAATCAGAACTTAACCAGTGTCATATATGAAGTATAGTGTATGTAATAATTCTAGCATATACAGGACCAGCGATCACAGTAAGCCATTATGGGCCTGATTCAGACCCACTCGCGAGCGGCTGTCCGCTCGCAAGTGGGTCGATGTTATGGACTGAGCATGCGCACGACGGAGGGAGCTCCGTCGTGCGCATGCGCCAGACGCGACTAGCGAAGGAAAGTCCTTCGCTCGTTGTGTCTGATCAAAGGGGGCGTGCTGTCGATGTTGATTGACAGCACGCCCCCTTTGGTGGGCGTGCCGGGGGCGTGCCTCCCTGACGGGGGCGTTCCCACGGGAACGCCTCCCGTCAGAAGCCGGCCCACTGACATCACTAGTGATGTCAGTGGGAGTGATTTTGGCTCTGATAGAGCCAAAATCACTCCGGAGCTTGCGGTTGAAAACCTCAACCGCAGGCTCCGGCTCGCAATTTCTATGGTCGCGATGGTCTCGACCATCGCGGCCATCAAAATGCACGCTCGTATAGCCTGTGGGTGGTGACCCACAGCTATACGAGCGTCCAGGAGGACGCTCCATTTTCATGGAGGCCGGCCCTCATTCAGAGCGTGCGCTCTGCTCAGAGCGTACGGCTCTGAATGAGGGCCTATATGCGGTAGTAGGACCATCCTGCCTGAGCTGAATATTTTTATTTCAGATGTGGGCTCCATTCTAGATAATTTCAGAGAGTTTAGGAAGCTGGGGGAACAGCAAAGGAACCTTGTACTTCCCTGGACATAGATGTACAGATTGGTCTCCTTATGCACTGGATAGTATATTATTATACAGTATTAATAATTGACCCTATAGATGGTCTATATCAGTGTACCCCTAACAGTTCTTGTTTTCCAGATCTCCCAGTTGGTGCACAAGTGTATTCATCACTGCTCACACATTTAAAAAAATCAACAGATGGTACTAATTATTTAATTTGTGACACTAAGAGGATCTTAAAAACATGCAACTTTAGTATTATATGCTATTTAGATTATGGTCATCATGGTGTGAGCTGGGAGAGGGGTTTCCAGGCAACCAGAAACCCCCCCTGCGTTTGCCTATGGATTTGACTATGTTTATAACAGTTCATATAATGGAGCAACTTGATGGAATTTTTACAACAGAAACATTTTGAATCAATACAGCAAAAGATTCAAATGTATCCTTTGCCAATAATAGCTACAACACTGTCTTGTACTCATTATGAGAAGTATACCTATCTCTCCAAGCATTATACACAAGTGACACTGACTAACCTTATGCTCTATGAGCACACAATCACACACGTGAAAATATTACATTCAAAATATATTATAAAAGGACATAGGTAAGCGCTAGCCTCTTTATAAAGCACTTAATTTATCTAATTACTAATTTTATATGAGCTATCCTTCTTGTTTTAATATTTCGCTAACAAAGATATATTGTGCACTTTTCCCACAATAGCGATTATTGTTTTAAAACGTGTGTTTATAATTAGCCTGATATTTTCAATCTGAATCTGTGATACATATAATTATTTGACATTGTCTACTATTGTGAAATTGTTCTCTCCAGGGGGTAAATTTACTAAAGTTAGAGTTTTTAGAAGTGAGTTTTAGAAGTGATGATGCTCATAGCAACCAATCAGATTCTAATTAACATTTAACTAGCACCTTCTAGAAGATAATAGCTAGAATCTGATTGGTTGCTATGGGCAACATCACTTTTAAAACTCACTTCTAAAAACTCTAACTTCAGTAAATTTACCCCGAGGTTTGTATCCATTGTTTACATTGTGATTCGGACCCACATTGTTTTACAAATAAAGACCTATTTTATTGATTACCGGCTGGACTTTCTATGATTTAAAGCTCAGTACTGAATAGTAATTTTCCCCGCATTTATTCTATATAAGCACTCAGATGCACTCCTGTATCAGTAATAGTGAAGTCACATTACACCAAGGGCTCGTTATCCTGTGCATCTATGTCAGTGCCGGTTACATATGTATATATTACTGTATGCATATTTACCGTACCATTTTGGCAGATTTTCACCTTTCCAGTGTGGGAATCTTTATGGGATTTGGGATCACACAGTAAGCACGCAACAGCAAAGGTACAAAAGCATCTTTACTAAACACACATACATCTAAACTGTAACCACACTACTGTAAGTACAAAATATACTGGTATCATTAATATCAATCACAATTAAGACTAAGGGGTTCAATCCTATTAGGTGCGAATTGCGAGTATCGAGTTTGTTTCTTGAAACTCGCAGACTTCGCACTAATGCGCGCTCCCGAGAACTCTCCAATCCAATTAAAAATGCCTATTCGTGGTACTCGCAGCGGAGGGGTGTGAATTGACTGACAAATAAAATATGAGAGAAGTGCATAAAAAGTGGAGAGACCATCCTGGACCTCCCAAAATTGATAATTTTGTTAGGACCGTATAGAAGGCTTTTTGTGGGCATTAGGAAGGTACTGTAGCACAATGACTAAGTGGTGTCAAATGGCTTATTTGTGCTTTTTTTTTTTTATAAATTAAAAAAAAAAATCAAACTTTTTTAGTTTAATCTCAAACAAATGAAATGAAAAATGCAAAAAAAAGTGATTTAGGGTACTATGAGAGCACCTTGAAAAATTGTAGAAAAAGAAAAAAATATATTTCTACTTCAGGGTCCATAGGGTATCCACAGGATACCTTGGGGTATAGGTGTGACGTCAGTCGCAGGGCACCAAAGAGTTAAGCTTTCAGCCTCCCAGGATGCACTAGGTCCCCCTCCTATACCCCGCCCCCGGGCCAAGGCACCTCAGTTTAGTTTGGTGCCCGGCCGGCGTCGGGTGCACCTGTCGGAGTGGGGGCTAGAAGAGCCCCTGAAGCTTTCTTCAGTGCAGCTGTGGCTGCACATCTGGATGTACAGCATGGACAGTCAGTCCTGACGTCCATGCTGTCTTCCCTACACCCCCGCCGGTACCAGAACGCCGGTACCGATCCGGGGATGCTGGTGAGCATCTGGGGTCACAGCTAGCGGTGACCCCAGATGTTCCGGACCATGGCCGGATCCAAGGGGGACAAAGGTAAGCAGCGGGGTCCCGCGGTGGGTCCCCGCTGGTCACATGGTCCTAAGTCCCCAGGCAGGGGGCTCCCTGGGGACTGGCTGCAGCGTGGAGCCAGGTACTGAACCTGCGCTTTCCACTACCCCCTGGGACAGCGGACCGCAGCAGAGCGGTAGCGCTGCAGCGTCCCAGGGGTTAAATGCATGCCAGGGGAGCGTGCCTTCCCTGTCTCACAGCCGGCGCCTCCCCCGCTGCACACAGCCCTCTCTGCACTGTGCTGACTGGTCCTGTGTCAGCGCTCCTCCCCCAGGCCAGCTTCTCTCTGCTCCTCGGCGGCCATCTTCTCTGCAACGCATGGTGAACGCTGCTGGAAGTCTGGAAGGAAGCATCGTGGTCTGGGTCCCCCCGCATACCTCTCCTCCGCTGTGGCTCAGGTCTGTGTATGCAGCGCTGTGTCCTACCAGGCCCTGTGTCTGTGTAGTTGAGTGATCAGCGCTGTTAGTGCAGGAAATGTTATTTCTCTGCATTGTATGTGACTGTGCTAGCGCTGCCTGTAACTTTTCTTCTCTAAACCGTCAGCTTTATTACTGTCCCTGTTCTTTCTGCTAAAGCCCTTGCGGTGCGGTGCTGCAGGGTGGTCTCTCGCCTATTTAATACTTAATTGGTGAGAGAGGTCACATACGTGGTGCCATCATGTCTGAAAGTGATTTTCCCCTCCGGCTACAGTGTACCACGTGCAAAGTACCGTTAGCGGAGGGGGAGGGTAGCGCGGAGGGCCTTTGCCGGCAGTGTTTGTCCATGGCGCGGCCTATTACGGTTACAGCACCGGTACAGGAGCCGCCCTGGGCTTGTTTCGCTCAGGCGTTAGCAGCTTTAGTGGGCCAGTTAGCTCCGCAGCCCGCGTTTACTCCGATGGGTTTGTCCCAGCAGTTTGTGGTGTCGTCACCCATGCAGAGGTTCCCACGACAATTGGTGGTACCCCACAGTCTCCCTATTTCCCCGCTCCCGGGTTCTCAGGAGCCAGCGTGGGTTAACTTCCTGACGAGTTCTGTACAGCACTTGTCGGATGTGTTGCAAGGGGAGTCTGTGATGCGCCTCATAAAAGGCCGGTGGCGTCTCTGTCCGCTCCTTATGAGGATGACGAAGGGACGTCTGATGATGGGGAGATTCTGGATCCTTACGATCAGGAACCTCTCCATACTAAGGACGCTGTTGCTAAGTCCAAAGTATATATTCCTGGACTTATTCGGGCGGTCCGCACAGCCTTGGTGATTGAGGACAAAGTTCCCCCAACGGCTAAATCTAAGTATGCCTTTTTCAAAGATGTGAAGGGCGATGCCACAGTCTTTCCTCTTTCGGGTCAGTTGGTGGACCATTTAGAGGAGGCGTGGAAACAACCTGGCAAAAGATACCAGCCGCAGAGACGCCTGGCGGTGGCTTATCCGTTCGCGGATAATTATTTTGCTAAGTGGGAATCCCCTCCACAGGTGGATTCTCACGTGACCCGTCTTGTCCGTAGTGCCACATTGCCGATGCCATCCATGTCCTCCCTTAAGGATGCTACGGACCGCAAGGTAGAAATCTGCCTGAAGTCCGCTTATTCCCTTGCAGGGGGGGCAGCACGGCCGGCTATGGCCATTTGCTGGGTTGCCAGAGCGATGGAGCGCTGGGCGGATTCATTAGAGGCTTCTTTTGAATCCGACTGTCCGGCCGAACAGGCGGAGTTGATTGGCAATCTCCGTGATTCGGCCACCTACATCAACGAGGCGGCTCTAGACATTAGTACTCTGGTGTCTAGAATTTCTTCAGCAGCGGTAGCTGCTCGTCGCACCTTGTGGCTGCGATCCTGGAAGGCGGACGCAGATTCCAAGAAAGGTCTGGAAGTGTTGCCGTTTACCGGAGAAGTTCTCTTCGGTCCGGATCTGGATAAGATTGTGGCCACGCTGGCGGCAGCCAAATCTGCTTGTCTCCCGTCGGCCGCTGCTCCTTCTGGTTCTGGACCATCGTCCTTTCGGTCATCTAGGGCCCAGGGCAGGCCCAAACCACAGTCGTTTCCTCGACAGGCTGGCCCTAAGAAATCGGTCAAGACTCGGAAACAGGCATGGAGTACCAGACGTCCGGCCCCCAAGCCAGATGACAAGCCTGCGGCCTGACGGTCCGGGTCTCCCCTTGGGGGATCCCAGGGTGGGAGGCCGCCTGCTGCAGTTCTCCCGGTGTTGGTCGTTCACTACAACAGACACTTGGGTTCTGGAGGTGGTCTCCCACGGGTACGCCCTCTCCTTCCGGCACAGACCCCCGGCTCGATTCTTCACCACGGGTCTACCATCAGACCGGAACAAGGCTACGGAGCTGCGGAAGGTATTGCACACTATGCTCCAGGCTGGAGTTATAGTGCCTGTTCCATTCTCCCAGAGGGGCCAGGGTTTCTATTCAAATCTATTTTTGGTACAGAAACCCAATGGGTCATATCGTCCGATTCTCAACCTCAAAGCACTCAACAAGTCTTTGCGGGTCCCGAAGTTTCGGATGGAGACCCTACGGTCCATCATTCTGGCGCTGGAACCTGGGGACTACATGGTGTCATTGGACATACAGGACGCTTACCTGCATGTCCCTATTCTTTTGCGCCATCAAGAGTTCCTTCAGTTTGCAATCCGCAGCGACCACTTCCAGTTTCGGGCGTTACCTTTTGGCCTGGCGACAGCACCACGTGTTTTCACCAAGGTGATGGCGGTCATGGCGGCTTCTCTGCGGCTGCAAGGAGTCCGCATGTTGCCGTACTTGGACGACCTGTTATTGGTGGCAGGATCTCCAGAGCTCCTGTTACACCACTTGGACCTGACCATTGCACTGCTGCAACGGCACGGCTGGCTAATCAACTGGCAGAAGTCCACTCTAATCCCGTCTCGGAGGATTCTGCATCTTGGAGCCTTATTGGACTCGGGACAGAAAAGGATCTTCGTGACGGAGGACAAGATCTCTGCTTTACAGTCAAGGGTGCGCAGTTGTCTGCACAGCCGCCGGGTGTCCTTACACTCGGCGATGAGGTTACTGGACTCCATGGTGTCGGTGTTCGACATGGTGGAATACGCCCAGTTTCACTCCAGACCTCTGCAGCACCTGATCCTGTCCAAGTGGAACGGGCTGCCTCTGTCTCTGAAGTTCCAGACGATTGTGCTCACCCCGGAGGTTCGCCTGTCCCTTGCGTGGTGGTTACAGACGACCCACCTCAACAAGGGACGTCCGTTCTGGGTTCCAAATTGGGTCCTGTTGACAACGGACGCCAGTCTTCGGGGCTGGGGAGCAGTTTCGGGTCCACACTTGTTCCAGGGCAGGTGGACGCCGACAGAAGCGGAGCTTCCAATAAATATCTTGGAACTCCGTGCGGTCTTCAATGCTCTCCTGCAGGCACAGCGGTTTCTCCAGGGTCACCCGGTGCAGGTCCAGTCGGACAATGCTACCACCGTGGCCTACATAAACAGGCAAGGAGGAACTCGCAGTCGGGCGGCTCTCGTAGAGGTCTCTCGGATCCTGGTTTGGGCGGAGCGCAATCTTCCGGCCATATCAGCGGTCTTCATCCCGGGAGTGCTAAATTGGGAGGCGGACTTTCTAAGTCGCCAGGACGTTCATCCAGGGGAATGGTCCCTGCACCCGGACGTTTTTCAACTACTGGTGGACAGGTGGGGTCTTCCAGAAATCGACCTCATGGCGTCCCGGCACAACAACAAGTTGCCGGTGTACGGGTCTCGCACAAGAGACGAAGGGGCGTCTCTGGTGGATGCTCTGTCCGTCCGGTGGACGTTCAGGTTCGCATACCTGTTCCCTCCGGTCTCCCTTCTTCCACGGGTAATCCGGAAATTCAAACAGGAAGGAGGGACGCTCCTGTTGATAGCTCCCGCGTGGCCCAGACGGCACAGGTTCTCAGACCTTCAGGGTCTGTCCGTGGACAGTCCTCTGCGGTTGCCGCTACGACCGGACCTTCTGTCTCAGGGTCCTTGTCTTCACCCGGACCTGACTCGGCTGTCTTTGGCGGCGTGGCTGTTGAGACGGCCATGCTGAGGTCCCGGGGGTTTTCCAGCTCTGTGGTGCGTACCATGTTACAAGCTCGGAAACCGTCTTCCGCGAGGATATACCATCGCGTGTGGCATACGTTCTTCCAGTGGTGTCGACCGAGAGGTTATGCACCGCGGGAGTTTCGTCTGTCTCGGATTCTCGCCTTCCTGCAAGCGGGACTAGATCATGGGCTTCGCCTTGCTTCTTTGAAGGTACAGGTTTCGGCCCTATCTGTCTGGTTTCACCGTAGGATTGCTACAATCCCGGATGTGCGCTCCTTTATGCAAGGTGTTCTCCATATTCAGCCGCCCTTTGTTCCACCTGTGGCGCCTTGGGATTTGGCTGTTGTCCTGAGGGCTCTCCAAGGACCGCCGTTTGAACCACTGGGCTCAGTGGATATTAAATGGCTAACAGCTAAGACTGTTTTCCTTCTGGCCGTTGCTTCGGCCAGACGTGTTTCTGAGTTAGGGGCTCTTTCTTGTAGACCCCCTTTCTTGGTTTTTCATGGGAACAGGGCAGTGCTCCGCACTCGGCCCGAGTTTCTTCCCAAAGTTGTTTCCCAGTTTCATGTTAACGAGGAAATAGTTGTTCCGGCCTTTAACTCACCGGGTCTTTCCGTGGGTGAGGCCTCTTTGGATGTTGTGCGGGCCTTAAGGACTTATGTTGACCGCACTTCTTCGTTTAGGAAGTCGGACGCTTTGTTGTCCTCTGTGGCTTCTGTAAAAAGGGTTGGCCTGCTTCAAAGCAAACTTTGGCAGCCTGGATCCGTATGGCTATTTCTGAAGCTTATCTTCATGAAGGCCTACCGGTCCCTCCTTCTCTGAAGGCTCATTCCACTAGGTCTGTGGGTCCTTCGTGGGCAGCTCGACGTGGTGCCTCGGCAGTTCAGATCTGCAAGGCTGCTACGTGGTCTTCTGTCCATACCTTCGTGAGGTATTACAGGTTTGACACCTTCGCCTCTCAGGATGCTTCCTTCGGGCGGCGGATTCTCCTTTCTGCACAGGAGCGTCCCCACCCTTAAAGGATACTGCTTTGGGACATCCCCAAGGTTTCCTGTGGATACCCTATGGACCCTGAAGTAGAAAATATGAGATATGGTAAGAACTTACCCTTGTTATCTCTATTTCTACGAAGTCCATAGGGTTCCACAGGACTCCTGCCCTGTCGCACCTGTGCTGCAGATGGGCTTTGCTCTGGTCACCGGTTTTCCGTCTCCCTCTGGTGAGAATGTGATTCTTGTATGTGTCCAGATCTTTGTTCTCTCTCTTCCTTCTCCTCCTCCGGCCTAGGGCTTGGTAACTAACTGAGGTGCCTTGGCCCGGGAGCGGGGTATAGGAGGGGGACCTAGTGCATCCTGGGAGGCTGAAAGCTTAACTCTTTGGTGCCCTGCGACTGACGTCACACCTATACCCCAAGGTATCCTGTGGAACCCTATGGACTTCGTAGAAATAGAGATAACAAGGGTAAGTTCTTACCATATCTCATATTTTTTCAACTAAAAAATATTTGTAAATTTGGGATGCCCAAAGTAATTAACAATAAATTGATTTGGGGGTAATTAGAGGCCAATTTTTTTTACCCCACAAAATGACATGTAATTATTGGACTAATTAAGCTAATTGAAAACTTCCAATTGCCTAATTAGTCATTAGAGCGGGCATCCAAGGGGTTCAACACAGTGTCCCGACATTTTAATCTTAAAATAAAGATTTTCATTTCCATCTCTCACCTTCATGGAGTTGCGAATGGAAAAATGCGAATTCAGTCTGACTGGATCAGTGCGAGTTGCTAATTGGATTGCAAAATGAATTTGCTGTGCGAATTTGAGGGGAAAATAACAATTCGCACGTCACAATTCGCACCTAACAAGATTGACCCCATAGATTATTGTAATGACCACACAAAAGGACCCTAGACAGTCAATAGCTCAGCGAGAACGTGAGCACGGACTGCTGCATGGCTGTGAGACATCAGTACATGATCTGCTGCTGGTAGAGCCACTACTGGGCCAGGTTTGGCTGAGAGAGGTACTGCTGAACGACTTCACGCTTCGCCTTAATTGGCTTCTCTGATTCCTGGCTGCTGGGGCCTGAAAATAAGTCTGCTCCAGCAGGCACTCCAATGGGCGGTTCCTGATGGGGCATAATTCTTTTTCTGCGTAACTGCTGCTGGACTTTTTTAAAGTGCGTAAAGTCCATTGCTGGCAGGCTTGAAGGCAGCTCTGCTTTATGAGCCTGGCACGATCTGCAGACTCCTGAACGAGCTCACACCGGTGTGCCACACTTTATACCCCAGCCCTGGGCAGGATTGGGTGGATTTTGGACCTTTGGATGCACAATATATACTGGGTTCCAGGCTGGGTCTTTGCAGTCCATCTTTTATGGCACACCTTTACGTACCTAAAATAGGTGCTGGGGCTAGGAGTAAGTAACATGCACATTTTTGTAGAAGTACTGTATGCAGTATTACATATGGCCTCCCGTTGTCCTTGTGACTATGCTGTGCAATCCCCGTGCAGAGGGAAAACAGTGAACATGACTTTTCACATTCGGTTTATAATTAAATACAATATTGCATATTGTATTGTTAATTTTATTAAAATGGCACTATTAAAAAATAACACATTACACACTTTCTTAAAATTATTAACAATATGGCTATACTCTTTTTTCTTGTGACGATGAATAGCTCTATAACAATATTCCACACAAATTAGCTATTTCAGAAATTCATCTTAGAAAAGGGCAACACACTTGGAGAGATGTCATGTGACTTTATATTATTATCTATATAGTTTATTTTGAAGCAGGATAAAAACATGTTTATTGCTTCCCAATATTACTTTCATACATTGGGTACTGCCATGGGAACCATATGTGCCTCAAGTCATTCCAATCTCTAGATGGAACTGTCCAAAGAGCAGTACATATGGAGTGGCCCGTTTGGAGCCAGTCTGGTTCTCTATGGCAGATACATAAATTACATGTTATTTATTTGGGACAGAGGGCCTGATTCAACAGTGCACGCTAGTTTATTATTAATTACGATCCTTGCTGAATCAGGCCCATAGATCACAAATCAGCTATTTCATGTGTTTCTTATTTAAATTCTAGTAATTCTGGAAATTCACAAGCACTGTTAGTCACACATACATACATTTATTGGATATTTGCCTATCGAAATGAAAGTGAATTAAAGTTGTGCCCTGAAACATATATCAGAAGTTGAGAAAGGAGATATTTGAACTATGGCACTGGCCATTAAAAGGTGTTGAAAAAACAATATTACAAAAAGTCAATTTATTCACCCTAAATGTAACCATTCTACAAGAGCCAGTGTGCTATAAAGAGACACTACTGCAATGTTGCAGTCCTTTAAACTTCAAGGATATCCAGACTATATTCTACAGTATATAAAGCCCTTACAGAGAGTCTCTTGGGAATTAACCGTGCATATACAGAAAGTGAAAATAAGGAAAATCTACTGATAGAGCTGCAATTTTTATAACCAAGTTCAACTCCTGTGCATCAAAGTTCATATGTACTATTAAGCAAATCTCTGCACTATTAGAGTTAAACCAGTATTTTGGACTCATCACCTGCCAGGTTACTAGTTACTGTGCCTGGCATTGCTGTGTTTTTTTTTTCTCCTGTCTCATCTGTATCTGCCTCATCTTCCTGTGTCTCAACTTAGCCTCCCCCCGGTCTTGCTGTCTCTCACTTCTGTCCTCCTCATTCCATCTCCCATTCTGTCCCCCTTACCAACTGTTTTGGTGTGTCATCATTTCCCCCCTCCCCCCATCTCTCTGTCCCCCTCACCTTACTCTCTGTCTTTTATCCCTGTCCCCTCCAGGTCCCTCTCCCTGTCTTATCTAATTGGCTGTGGGGGGTGGGGGTGCTGGCTGCAGGTGCTGATAGGAAGAAACAGTCTTGCCCTAACAGTGCTCGGGGAGAACACAGAAATGAGGCTGTGCATTGAAGTCTGCCAGCCAGTGAGAGCTGTGAGGGGCAAGCTCCTCCCGGCAGCTGCACACACTCTGTAGGAAATTACATAATAGATTAATTGGTATAACCTTCTATAGCTAGACAAAATAATGTGATGTTCCGAATATCCAACAATTAAAAAATAAAAATCTGTTTCTTTAAAAAGAATGGCAACAATAAAAATAATTATTTGACAAAAAAAAAAAATCTCTAATGTCATCAAGCTTAGCCCAATTGTTTTTGTTTTAGATGTGACAAGGACGGATGCTATATATAGACAGACAGAACGTAAGAAGGAGAACTTTGGCCCTCATTCAGAGCCGTACGCTCTGAGCAGAGCGCACGCTCTGCATGAGGGCCGGGCTCCTTTTTCATGGAGCGTCCTCCTGGACGCTCGTATAGCTGTGGGTCACCACCCACAGGCTATACGAGCGTGCATTTTGATGGCCGCGATGGTCGTGACCATCGCGACCATCGAAATTGCGAGCCGGAGCCTGCGGTTGAGGTTTTCAACCGCAAGCTCCGGAGTGATTTTGGCTCTATCAGAGCCAAAATCACTCCCACTGACATCACTAGTGATGTCAGTGGGCCGGCTTCTGACGGGAGGCGTTCCCGTGGGAACGCCCCCGTCAGGGAGGCACGCCCCCGGCACGCCCACCAAAGGGGGCGTGCTGTCAATCAACATTGACAGCACGCCCCCTTTGATCGGACACAACGAGCGAAGGAAAGTCCTTCGCTCGTCGTGTCTGGCGCATGCGCACGACGGAGCTCCCTCCGTCGTGCGCATGCTCAGTGCAGACCATCGACCCACTTGCGAGCGTACAGCCGCTCGCGAGTGGGTCTGAATCAGGCCCTTTGTTGGCTTTGTGGTGGGGCTGGGGCTGTCCCGAATAGACATATGTATGTGACAAGCAGTCTGCTGACTGTTATTGCTGAGTTGGGCCGTGTCCCGCAGAGCTACTGTTCAATAAAGAGCTTTTCACAGATGAAGTAAAGGTGCATACACACGGGACGACCTGTTCAGCGAACAATATCGCTGAACGATCTCCCCTGAAATTCCTGGTGTGCTGGATGAACAATATTGTTCATCCACACACCAACGATATTACCAACGACCAAAGATTGTGGATCCCTATAGGGAATATAACGATATCGCCCAGATTGGCCTGTTTGCATGGCCGATATCGTTATCATCCAGCGGGAGCGCGCAACGTTGGTCGCTGGTTGCATACACATGGAACGATATATCGTTGAACGATATCGTTATCGTTCATATCGTAACGATATATCACTCGGTGTGTATGCACCTGAAGTTGTTACTAATATATAATTATTTGCAAATAACTCCTATAGTATAGTACTAGTTCTTACACTGCAACAATGAAAATATTACACAATTTTAAGTAATAAAAATTACCAGAAATAAAACACACTAAAGGTGCGTATCCACTTGCCGACTATAAGAAAGACAGTATGATTACGACATTGTAATCGTACAGTCATTCCTCATCCCCTGATGTGTCTACACTGAACGATATGTCATTCAGTGCAGGCACCCTCCCTCATCCCTGAGCATGGTCAATCTGTCGTTATCGGCAGATTGACCAGCATGTTCAGGCGATGATAGGTGTCGGAAACTACCAGTGGGAGCGCACATCGCTGGTTGTTTCCGAAATTATAGTGCACGATTAATGAGCTATTGAACAATTATGATGTTGTAATAGTTCAATCGCTCATTAAAATCGACTAGTGGATACGCGGCTTAAGGCAAGATTATTTTTTTTTTAACGAGGAAGATTCATTCCAAAAAAACACATTGACTAGCTATAACTAACTGGCCATTAAAGATTAGAAAATATAACAAAGCCTTATACAAGTGGCAAAAGTGCCAATTATACCATACATATTAATATGTGGATTCTCCTTAACTTTGTATTAATTTATGTGACTGTCTTAGAGATGAATTTTATTCATTATAAATGTCTTTATATTATTTTATTAGCTAATACATTTTTGAGATTTTTTTTAGCTTTGGCCTTGCACGCATGCACAGATATTAACACTAATTCTAAATTAATTGAGTAACGCTATTTGCTATTTGTGCTATTTATTTCTTCATTTAGCGGGGATGCTCAGAGTACTGTATGGCTATCACTGGGATGCTCAATGCACTGTACGTGTGTCACTGGGATGCTTCATTTACTATATGGAGGTCATTGAGAATGCTCAGCATACTGTGCTCAGTGTAATATACTGTATGGTGATCAATGGGATGCTAACTGTACTGATAGCAATCACTGGAATGCTTATTATACTGTATGACAGTCATTGGTATGCTAAATGTACTGTATGTCAGCTGCTTGGATATTTATTATATACTGTATGCCGTTCACTAGGATACATAATGTACTGTATTGTGGTCACTGTGATGGTCAACGTAGTGTATGGCTGTGACTGAGATGCTCATTTTACTGTGTGACAGTTATTGGAATGCCCAGTGTTATGTATGGCAGTCACTGGGATTCCCAATGTATTGTATGGCAGTCCCTGGGATGCTCAATGTATTACATGGCTGTCACTAAGATGCTCAGGGTACAGTGTGGTGGTCACTGGAATGCTTAATATACAGTGTGGCTGTCACTGGGAAAAACATTATACTGCATTAAGATGACTGTACAGTATTGCAGTCACTGGGATGCTCTCTGTACTGTATGGTGGTTATGTGAATGATTGATGTACCCTATGGCGTGGATGCACTCTGTACTTCGTCTAGGACTAATGGTTTGTTAACCCTGTCTAAATTTTGTGTTGGGCCACATGTACATTTAATTTGAGGCCACTTCCATATTTTTTTACAGGGCCACTGTAAGTTCCCAATACGACCCTGGCTATGAGATACAATATCTGACTTTCTAGTCTTGCTGCTATTATTGCTTAGTCTGCTGCAAAACTCTCTTCTGCCTTTGTGTGCAAGCTTAGTGAACTATTCACCGAAAGTTCATTGCACTCATCTAAGGTGTGCTTCCATAGAGGGGTGCTGCTGTTCCAGATGTATTTACTAGAGTGATTATTTGGATCATTTATACAGATGAGGTCACTGGGCAGTCTTTACTAGCAAAGTCTTTATTTCTGGAGCTGCATACATTGCAAATAACATGGTTAAAACCAATACAATAGACAACGTGTCATAAAATGGTACATTTTAATCATAACAGACCCTCCAACATGAACCCTTCCACCAGGTACAAAATTCCCTTTTTTCAGACTAAAGCTGCCCATCCACTACTAGTTGTGGGGACAACGGCACGATTACGACATCATAATCGTGCCGTCGTCCCCCTAGGGGTGAAGTGCATACACTGAACGTTCAGACGTTCAGTGTATGCAGATCAATCATCCCCGAACATGGCAACCTGATGGCGGTCGTCAGGTTGACCGTCATGTACGGGCGACGATAGATGTTAAAAACGACCAGCGGACACGCGCATCACTGGTCGTTTTTAACATTTTACTGCCCGATTTGCGGGCGATTACCAAGCGATTGAGCGATAACGACGGTCGTTATCGCTCAATCGCTATATTTAATCGCCTAGTGGATGGACAGCATTACACTTAATTTATGAATGCAGACAACTGTGTTGAACTAATTAATTTATGAAAAGCTGTTTTGAACAGAGGTGACTGTAATTAGAATCACATAGCCGTATTCAATTAGCGGCGACAAAATTGGCCGACTTCGTAGATTTTTGCATGATATTATCGGGAAGTTGCGATAATTTCTCCTCCAGAAGCAGGCAAAATTGTCAGGAGATTCTGGAAAATGAGTCTGTACCCCAAAGGCTGACATCCCTAGGAAATCAATTTATAATTGTATTATTGGCCGTAATAAAAGTATTTAGGGTACTTAAATTGCGACGGTTGGCTATAATTTTGAAAAATTATAGAAAGCATTTTTTTTCCAGGAAATTACGTAAATAGGAGTGTCATTTAAAGACAGTTAAAAAAAACGCCTGCTGCAACCATGTGCAATGTTTAGAACACCTGTCGCATCCATATAGCCCCCCGAAATACCAGGGCCAATACGTTAAACCGATTTTCAACACATTTTTTTTGCACCCAAAATTTTACCTGTCATTTTCGGCCATATTACGCAAATTCCAAACAACTTTTGGGGCAATTTATTATTAAGGGGGTGTCCAAAGGGTTCAGAAGGAAATCCCCACATTTTTTGCCAAAAAATAGGGTTTTTTCTTTTTTTACCTACTTGGAGATGGTGAAAACTTATCGCCTGTTTCAGTCTATCCGATTATCACGGGTATGATAATATCGCGCAAAAATCATCGATAATCGGATGATATTATATTATTAATAATATTAATTGAATACGGCCCTAAGTGGGAAGTCCAGAAGCAGAGAACTTTGTATCTGGCGGAAGGGGTCATGTTGAAGGGTTTGTCACTGTAGACGAGCATTCAAAGAACGTCCAGACCATGCACTGCTTAGCATTTCTCCCTAATCAGAGGACACAGATGTAGTACTATGGGAAGTCATCACATAGTGTGAAACTCAGTTGATCTTCAACTAACATAAAAATAGAATTTATCTGATGAAACCAAATGTTTGTCTGGAGAAACGGGCCAGAAAATAAGGAGATTGCCCCAGTACATCCGGACCGTTCTATAAGATTGCATGGCAGCCTCAACATTAAGGTAAGTGCTGCTGTAACTGGCCACTGATGGCATGGATCTGATTTGTCCTCTCTTCATACATGACACATGTGAAATTCATGTTTATTTTGGGATGCGAGACAAAACTTGCAATGTAGATGCACATGATTTGCCGATCGGCATCAATTACAATTAATTGAATTATGCCGTTAGTGCCAATTGTGGAATCATTGAATACAGTATAATGCCTGATCACTCACCGTTTGCCATATTATGGATCTCCAGAATTTCTGGATGACGGTTGTTACATCTGAGTGGGACTGTTCATGAAGGTCTTATTCTCTCTATTAAACACTGTAAGCTGACTAATATAGAATCACTTAGAACGTATGGCATTTACAATTGTTACAAAATTATTGGTAATATTCTTGAAACACAATAATATATTTTTTATTAATAATAATAATGATAATAATGATAAAGGTTAATACATTTATATGTTTTATTTGTTCCTTATTGTTGCTTAGTAGAGAAATTGGAACAGGGGATATGTTCACAATGCCGACGCCGGAATCCCAACACCGGCATCCCCACCGTTGGGATCACGAAGATAAGTAGTGGGGTTAGGGTTAGGCACTAGGGAGAGGGTTAGGTTTAGGCACCGGGGAGGGGGAGGTTAGGGGTAGGGTTAGAGGTTAGGTTAGCATACTTACTCCTCCTCGTCGGGATTCTAACCTGGTCAAGATGCCGGCATCAGGATTCTGACCACCGGGATCCCGAGCGCCAGCATCCCGTACCAAACCCTGGCACAGTGCTCTCTCTGAGCAATCCTATGTGATGCACCATTGAATTTGGCGCCCCCAGCTGGCAGCTGAAGTGAAGAAATTCGGGATGTTAATGTACTGGGAGTGGCAACAGTTTTTCCTAAGAACTGCATTTTGCATATTGTTATAGCAAGGGTGGGGAACCTTTTTCCTGCCAAGGGCCATTTTGATATATATAACATTATTTGCGGGCCCGGTGCAGGCCATACCCCCTCCGTGTGATGTCACAGGAGCGGGGCCACAATCGCCAGTAATTACAGCAATGCCCAGAGCATCTTGAGGATGCTCCGGGGAGCTGTAAGGGCAGCGATGTGACTGAAGCGTCCTAAGGACACTCCAGGTGGCATTGCTGCATAGATTCTGGCTGCAGTGTGCCATTCTAGGCACCCTACTAGCAGAAAAAAGCTCAGAGGGCCAGACCAAATGATTCCGAGGGCTTTATACGGACCCCGAGCAGGAGGTTCCCCATCCCTGTGTTTATAGTATTAGCCCTGACACCGCTCATATATAGAATTTAGCCAGGGCTAATAATTAGTCGGTGTACCCCTTCAGCCCCATCTGACTGACACACATATGGCTAATTCCCTTCCAGCTCACAGAAGAAATCTTGCAAATGGAGAAAGTCAGCCATATTTTGCCTCTCACATGAAGCCGCTCAGAGTACATCCCGTACAGCCTCCCAGGTGACAGGCACAACGTTATGTAATGCTAAATATTTGAAATGAGCTTATCTTACCAAATTGTGTAAATAAAATAATGTACTCACACTGTACAATAACATTCCAAGAAAACAAATGCTAGGCTTAAACCCTGCGGTAGAATGAATTATGCTTTCACCACATAACAGAAACACTGTGTCATATTCATGAACTGAAACTGGTGAAAATTGCAAAATGATCAAAATCATCATCTTTAAACTATTGCATATTTCTCCTGTTATGAAATTTGTCCTACAGCCCCCACAGCCTGCTCTCCATGCCAATGTGTCCCCCACAGCCTGCTCTCCATGCCAATGTGTCCCCCACAGCCTGCTCTCCATGCCAGTGTCCCCCACAGTCTGCTCTCCATGCAAATGTGTCCCCCACAGCCTGCTCTCCATGCCAGTGTCCCCCACAGTCTGCTCTCCATGCCAATGTGTCCCCCACAGCCTGCTCTCCATGCCAATGTGTCCCCCACAGCCTGCTCTCCATGCCAGTGTCCCCCACAGCCTGCTCTCCATGCCAGTGTGTCCCCCACAGCCTGCTCTCCATGCCAATGTGTCCCCCACAGTCTGCTCTCCATGCCAATGTGTCGCCCACAGCCTGCTCTCCATGCCAATGTGTCCCCCACAGCCTGCTTTCCATGCCAGTGTGTCCCCCACAGCCTGCTCTCCATGCCAATGTGTCACCCACAGCCTGCTCTCCATGCCAGTGTGTCCCCCACAGTCTGCTCTCCATGCCAATGTGTCCCCCACTGCCTGCTCTCCATGCCAATGTGTCCCCCACAGCCTGCTCTCCATGCCAGTGTCCCCCACAGCCTGCTCTCCATGCCAGTGTGTCCTCCACAGCCTGCTCTCCATGCCAGTGTGTCCCCCACATACTGCTCTCCATGCCAGTGTGTCCCCCACAGCCTGCTCTCCATGCCAATGTGTCCCCCAAAGCCTGCTCTCCATGCCAATGTGTCCCCCACAGCCTGCTCTCCATGCCAATGTGTCCCCCACAGCCTGCTCTCCATGCCAGTGTGTCCCCCACAGCCTGCTCTCCATGCCAGTGTCCCCCACAGCCTGCTCTCCACGCCAATGTGTCCCCCACAGCCTGCTCTCCATGCCAATGTGTCCCCCACAGCCTGCTCTCCATGCCAGTGTGTTCCCCACAGCCTGCTCTCCATGCCAGTGTGTCCCCCACAGCCTGCTCTCCATGCCAGTGTCCCCCACAGTCTGCTCTCCATGCCAGTGTCCCCCACAGTCTGCTCTCCATGCCAATGTGTCCCCTACAGCCTGCTCTCCATGCCAGTGTCCCCCACAGTCTGCTCTCCATGCCAATGTGTCCCCCACAGCCTGCTCTCCATGCCAGTGTCCCCCACAGTCTGCTCTCCATGCCAATGTGTCCCCCACAGCCTGCTCTCCATGCCCGTGTCCCCCACAGTCTGCTCTCCATGCCAATGTGTCCCCCACAGCCTGCTCTCCATGCCAATGTGTCCCCCACAGCCTGCTCTCCATGCCAATGTGTCCCCCACAGCCTGCTCTCCATGCCAGTGTGTCCCCCACAGCCTGCTCTCCATGCCAGTGTCCCCCACAGCCTGCTCTCCATGCCAGTGTGTACCCCACAGCCTGCTCTCCATGCCAGTGTCCCCCACAGCCTGCTCTCCATGCCAATGTGTCCCCCAGCCTGCTCTCCATGCCAGTGTCCCCCACAGCCTGCTCTCCATGCCAGTGTCCCCCCCACAGTCTGCTCTCCATGCCAGTGTGTCCCCCACTGCCTGCTCTCCATGCCAATGTGTCCCCCACAGCCTGCTCTCCATGCCAGTGTCCCCCACAGCCTGCTCTCCATGCCAGTGTGTCCTCCACAGCCTGCTCTCCATGCCAGTGTGTCCCCCACATACTGCTCTCCATGCCAGTGTGTCCCCCACAGCCTGCTCTCCATGCCAATGTGTCCCCCAAAGCCTGCTCTCCATGCCAATGTGTCCCCCACAGCCTGCTCTCCATGCCAATGTGTCCCCCAAAGCCTGCTCTCCATGCCAATGTGTCCCCCACAGCCTGCTCTCCATGCCAATGTGTCCCCCACAGCCTGCTCTCCATGCCAGTGTGTCCCCCACAGCCTGCTCTCCATGCCAGTGTCCCCCACAGCCTGCTCTCCACGCCAATGTGTCCCCCACAGCCTGCTCTCCATGCCAATGTGTCCCCCACAGCCTGCTCTCCATGCCAGTGTGTTCCCCACAGCCTGCTCTCCATGCCAGTGTGTCCCCCACAGCCTGCTCTCCATGCCAGTGTCCCCCACAGTCTGCTCTCCATGCCAGTGTCCCCCACAGTCTGCTCTCCATGCCAATGTGTCCCCTACAGCCTGCTCTCCATGCCAGTGTCCCCCACAGTCTGCTCTCCATGCCAATGTGTCCCCCACAGCCTGCTCTCCATGCCAGTGTCCCCCACAGTCTGCTCTCCATGCCAATGTGTCCCCCACAGCCTGCTCTCCATGCCCGTGTCCCCCACAGTCTGCTCTCCATGCCAATGTGTCCCCCACAGCCTGCTCTCCATGCCAATGTGTCCCCCACAGCCTGCTCTCCATGCCAATGTGTCCCCCACAGCCTGCTCTCCATGCCAGTGTGTCCCCCACAGCCTGCTCTCCATGCCAGTGTCCCCCACAGCCTGCTCTCCATGCCAGTGTGTACCCCACAGCCTGCTCTCCATGCCAGTGTCCCCCACAGCCTGCTCTCCATGCCAATGTGTCCCCCAGCCTGCTCTCCATGCCAGTGTCCCCCACAGCCTGCTCTCCATGCCAGTGTGTCCCCCACAGACTGCTCTCCATGCCAATGTGTGCCCCCCACAGCTTGCTCTCCATGCCAATGTGTCCCCCACAGCCAGCTCTCCATGCCAATGTGTCCTCCACAGCCTGCTCTCCATGACAATGTGTCCCCCCACAGCCTGCTCTCCATGACAATGTGTCCCCCACAGCCTGCTCTCTGCGCCAATGTGTCCCCCCACAGCCTGCTCTACATGCCAATGTGCCCCCCACAGCCTGCTCTCCATGCGAATGTCCACCCCCACAGCCTGCTCTCCACGCCAATGTGTCCCCCACAGCCTGCTCTCCACGCCAATGTGTCCCCCCACAGCCTGCTCTCCATGCCAGTGTGTCCCCCCAAAGCCTGCTCTCCATGCCAATGTGTCCTCCACAGCCTGCTCTCCATGCCAATGTGTCCTCCACAGCCTGCTCTCCATGCCAGTGTCCCCCACAGCCTGCTCTCCATGCCAGTGTGTCCCCCACAGCCTGCTCTCCATGCCAGTGTCCCCCACAGCCTGCTCTCCACGCCAGTGTCCCCCACAGTCTGCTCTCCATGCCAGTGTGTCCCCCCAAAGCCTGCTCTCCATGCCAATGTGTCCTCCACAGCCTGCTCTCCATGCCAGTGTCCCCCACAGCCTGCTCTCCATGCCAGTGTGTCCCCCACAGCCTGCTCTCCATGCCAGTGTCCCCCACAGCCTGCTCTCCACGCCAATGTGTTCCCCACAGCCTGCTCTCCATGTTAATGTCTCCCTCACAGCCTGCTCTCCATGCCAATGTGTCCCCCACAGTCTGCTCTCCATGCCAATGTGTCCCCCACAGCCTGCTCTCCACGCCAAAGTGTCCCCCACAACCTGATCTCCATGCCAATGTGTACCCCACAGCCTGCTCTCCATGCCAATGTGTCCCCCACAGCCTGCTCTCCACGCCAAAGTGTCCCCCACAGCCTGCTCTCCACGCCAATGTGTTCCCCACAGCCTGCTCTCCATGCCAATGTGTCCCCCACAGCCTGCTCTCCATGCCAATGTGTCCCCCACAGCGTGCTCTCCATGCCAATGTGTCTGACACTTTTTGGGATGCAGCCCCTCAAACACCGTGGAGATTGATATAATATGTTAACGGTCACCATGCATAATGACGACTTTGTCAACAGACAACATGGACAAAATTGAGCTAGTGACAATGTCGACAAGCAATTTTAAACCTACCATGTCTATTGTTTTTTGCTATGTCGATATGTTCTCCATATCACTTTTTTGCAGATGTCGCCATGTTAGGTGTCGACATTCTGCCCATGTCAACATCATAGCATTCAACATTCTGGTGTTGACCTTGTGACTGCACCATACCCCCCCTTCACAAACTGAATATGGGGTAGAAGCTGTTTTTTTAGAGTCAGCCTTTAACAAGTGGGTCCTTATAATTGGTTACTTTAGTAGATAGTGGAGACTAAATAAGATGCTAATCCGTTGGGGTGGTAAAAGTGCTAACAATGTTTATTGGCTCATTACCTCCTACACTCCCAAATTTCAATTTAGCCATTTGTACGAGGGCTTCTTCAATATCTGACTTGTGGTGCCTTCAATCAAAGAAACGCTGATTCATATATTCCATGGAAAACTATGAGTTGTTTGTTTTTTCCATCTCTTCTGATCCTGTATGGACACCTACTACAAGCTGCAGAATCATAGTCAGAAGACGCAAAGACTTATCATTTGCTGGGGAACATCATAGGATTTCCCATTGATCAAACACCACCTCTCACCACAAGGAGACAGAGATAAATGACTACAATCCCAGGGGTCAATGGCGCCCCTTGAAAGCTGTTGTTTAAAATTCTGTTTGACTTCTCATATTGAACTCAAATAAACACACACAGCAAATAAAAAATGAGAGAAACGTGAGAGCAAGGAAAAACATGATTACGATATCCATTAATACCACATGCACATACTGTATACAATGCTGAGAAATGGAAATTTGAAGTGAATGGCCGGTGGTATAGGGGCTGCATAGGCCCTAAGAAGCTTTAGGTATTCTGATAGTGGTAAATTAATTTTAGATGCTTTTTTAAAACGTCTACCATCTGATACTCAAATTTTAAAAAATAAATTTTAAGAAACGTAGCTCTCTGCTTTTGCAGAATATGGAATACAAGCTATATAAACATTGCTGCATAATATAACGGAGGTTACGGCTTGAACCGACGGCACATAAACTTCTAGTCAGGGATAGAGGGGGTTAATAAAGGTAAAGATGTTTGTTTGACAGCAGGTGGGCAGATGTGATAGGGCGATAGGTTAGGGGGCGTGTTAAGTGAGCGAGTGTGGTGATAGGCCGATAGGTTAGGGGGCGTGTTAAGTGAGCGAGTGTAGAGAATCTGCTGTGGTAATATCTGCCTCTTTGAATTTGATCTCCCACCCTCCCTCCCCTATTGTGTCTTGTGTCGGCTTTATTTCATAAGCAGGGAAATACCGGCAATATTGAAGCGTCCATCTTGCGGCAGTAATAGCGCTGCGCACCCCTTCAATGCACTGATTGTCTGATTTCACCCTATTGGGGTCAGCGGCACCTCTCGACCGAGCAGGATGAATGGTGCATTGGCATGGGTGTTGGGGCCGCATCACTTGCTCTGAAAGGGATAGTTGGCCCTTGCAAGTTTTAAGATCACCCTACCCTTGTCTGGGATAGTTGGCCCTCACAAGTTGTGATATACTTTTGGCCTAAGACAAGTGGACGCTGGTTTTTTGCCGTTCTTTCTCCTGCCACCATACCTACCTTGTAACTAAATAAAGCTGACCAATTAATTTATAACTTGGTCTCCCGTATTTATTTTAGTTAAGTTTACTTTAAGTTTATGGGTCACATCTATCATCTGACGATAGAAAGTTTATACAGTCATAATACCCTCAAAAGCATCGCTGGCTGATTCCAAAAGTTTGGTGCCGTTGTTGGCTGTGGGGAGGAGCTGATGGTATAAGTCAGGGAAATAAAAGGACATGGAGGAGGAGCCAGGGGCGGATCTATACTTTTCTTATAGGGATGGAGGGACGGACGGTTTAAGATTTGTAGTTCTGACTCCTCCCCTCTTTACTCATTCCTCTTCCCACTTCCAGTCCTGGCTCCTCCCATTTTCAGGCAGTGACCTCACATCATAGCTTTGTATCCATTCCTATCTCCATTCATTATTAATATTTTTATTTCTATTCCTTTTATTTCCCTTTCTTTACAATTTTCCCTCTCTTCTCCCTTGTCTTTATTACCCATTCTAAGCTCTCTGCCCCTCTCCCCAGCGGCGCCATGAAGCATCTCACCCTCTCATCTCCCCTTTGTTTCTACAGTGTAGTGTAGATAGGGACTATATGACCAAATATGTAATATATGCCCATCACTTCCTCCCCTTACCCCCTATATATTATATGCCCATCACTCCCTCCCCTCACCCCCTATATATTATATGCCCATCACTCACCCCCTATATATTATATGCCCATCACTCACCCCCTATACGTTATATGCCCATCACTTCCTCCTCTCACCCCCTATATATTATATCATACTTACCTACTCTCCCGATTTGGATGGGAGCCTACCGAAAATCGGTTGCCGCTCCCTGCTCCGCCCCCATTACCGGGTAGTATCCTGGCCAGGCCCCCCTCTATTACATCCTGCCCCCTGCTGGTCCGACCTGGCTGCCCCCTCCCGGAGGGGGCTGCCAGAATGTCGGCAAGCCTATATTATATGCCCATCACTCCCTCCCCTTATCCCCTATATATAATATGCACATCACTCCCTCCCCTTATCCCCTATATATAATATACACATCACTCCCTCCCCTTATCCCCTATACATAATATACACATCACTAGCTCCCCTTATCCCCTATATATAATATACACATCACTCCCTCCCCTTATCCCCTATATATAATATACACATCACTCCCTCCCCTTATCCCCTATATATAATATACACACCACTCCCTCAACTTATCCCCTATATATAATATACACATCACTCCCTCCCCTTATCCCCTATATATCATATACACATCACTCCCTCCCCTTATCCCCTATATATCATATATGCACCACTCCCTCCCCTTATCCCCTATATATAATATACACACCACTCCCTCCCCTTATCCCCTATATATAATATGCACATCACTCCCTCCCCATATCCCCTATATATAATATACACATCACTTCCTCCCCTTATCCCCTATACATAATATACACATCACTAGCTCCCCTTATCCCCTATATATAATATACACATCACTCCCTCCCCTTATCCCCTATATATAACATACACACCACTCCCTCCCCTTATCCCCTATATATAATATACACACCACTCCCTCCCCTTATCCCCTATATATAATATACACACCACTCCCTCCCCTTATCCCCTATATATCATATACACACCACTCCCTACCCTTATCCCCTATATATAACATACACATCACTCCCTCCCCTTATCCCCTATATATCATATACACATCACTCCCTCCCCTTATTCCCTATATATAACATACACATCACTCCCTCCCCTTATCCCCTATATATCATATACACATCACTCCCTCCCCTTATCCCCTATATATCATATACACATCACTCCCTCCCCTTATCCCCTATATATCATATACACATCACTCCCTCCCCTTATCCCCTATATATAACATACACATCACTCCCTCCCCTTATCCCCTATATATAATATACACATCACTCCCTCCCCTTATCCCCTGTATATAATATACACACCAGTCCCTCCCCTTATCCCCTATATATAACATACACATCACTCCCTCCCCTTATCCCCTATATATAACATGCACATCACTCCCTCCCCTTATCCCCTATATATAATATACACACCACTCCCTCAACTTATCCCCTATATATAATATACACATCACTCCCTCCCCTTATCCCCTATATATCATATACACATCACTCCCTCCCCTTATCCCCTATATATCATATATGCACCACTCCCTCCCCATATCCCCTATATATAATATACACACCACTCCCTCCTCTTATCCCCTATATATCATATACACATCACTCCCTCCCCTTATCCCCTATATATAACTTACACATCACTCCCTTCCCTTATCCCCTATATTTAATATACACACCACTCCCTCCCCTTATCCCCTATATATAATATATAGATCACTCCCTCCCCTTATCCCCTATATATAATATGCACATCACTCCCTCCCCTTATCCCCTATATAATATACACACCACTCCCTCCCCTTATCCCCTATATATAATATACACATCACTCCCTCCCCTTATCCCCTATATATAACATACACATCACTCCCTCCCCTTATCCCCTATATATAATATGCACATCACTCCCTCCCCTTATCCCCTATATATAATATACACATCACTCCCTCCCCTTATCCCCTATACATAATATACACATCACTAGCTCCCCTTATCCCCTATATATAATATACACATCACTCCCTCCCCTTATCCCCTATATATAATATACACATCACTCCCTCCCCTTATCCCCTATATATAATATACACACCACTCCCTCAACTTATCCCCTATATATAATATACACATCACTCCCTCCCCTTATCCCCTATATATCATATACACATCACTCCCTCCCCTTATCCCCTATATATCATATATGCACCACTCCCTCCCCTTATCCCCTATATATAATATACACACCACTCCCTCCCCTTATCCCCTATATATAATATGCACATCACTCCCTCCCCATATCCCCTATATATAATATACACATCACTTCCTCCCCTTATCCCCTATACATAATATACACATCACTAGCTCCCCTTATCCCCTATATATAATATACACATCACTCCCTCCCCTTATCCCCTATATATAACATACACACCACTCCCTCCCCTTATCCCCTATATATAATATACACACCACTCCCTCCCCTTATCCCCTATATATAATATACACACCACTCCCTCCCCTTATCCCCTATATATCATATACACACCACTCCCTACCCTTATCCCCTATATATAACATACACATCACTCCCTCCCCTTATCCCCTATATATCATATACACATCACTCCCTCCCCTTATTCCCTATATATAACATACACATCACTCCCTCCCCTTATCCCCTATATATCATATACACATCACTCCCTCCCCTTATCCCCTATATATCATATACACATCACTCCCTCCCCTTATCCCCTATATATCATATACACATCACTCCCTCCCCTTATCCCCTATATATAACATACACATCACTCCCTCCCCTTATCCCCTATATATAATATACACATCACTCCCTCCCCTTATCCCCTGTATATAATATACACACCAGTCCCTCCCCTTATCCCCTATATATAACATACACATCACTCCCTCCCCTTATCCCCTATATATAACATGCACATCACTCCCTCCCCTTATCCCCTATATATAATATACACACCACTCCCTCAACTTATCCCCTATATATAATATACACATCACTCCCTCCCCTTATCCCCTATATATCATATACACATCACTCCCTCCCCTTATCCCCTATATATCATATATGCACCACTCCCTCCCCATATCCCCTATATATAATATACACACCACTCCCTCCCCTTATCCCCTATATATCATATACACATCACTCCCTCCCCTTATCCCCTATATATAACTTACACATCACTCCCTTCCCTTATCCCCTATATTTAATATACACACCACTCCCTCCCCTTATCCCCTATATATAATATATAGATCACTCCCTCCCCTTATCCCCTATATATAATATGCACATCACTCCCTCCCCTTATCCCCTATATAATATACACACCACTCCCTCCCCTTATCCCCTATATATAATATACACACCACTCCCTCCCCTTATCCCCTATATATAATATACACATCACTCCCTCCCCTTATCCCCTATATATAACATACACATCACTCCCTCCCCTTATCCCCTATATATAATATTCACATCACTCCCTCCCCTTATCCCTTATATATAATACGCATATCAGAATTCATTAGATTTCCACTGGCCAACAACAGTAACTAACCTGATCTCTTCATCATTGTTGATAACTCGATAATCCACCCCACCCTACAAGCCCGCTGATTAGGTGTCATCCTTGACTCTGAACTGTCCTTTGTTCCCCACATTCAATCTGTCTCAAAATCATGTTACATTCATCCAAAAAACATATCCAAAATACGACCATATCTCACACAAGATACTGCAAAAACTCTAATCCATGCACTCATTATTTCCCGCATTGACTATTGACTACCGGTTCCAAATACATAATGCTGCCACTGTGTCCAGGTTCCATGGCAGTCGGTTCGCAAGCTGCAACCAGCTTGCGGCCCAGCACCAAAGCCATACCGCTGCAACATGCAACCCGATAGTCCCTGCTGACAGGCAGCTCCGGAATGCCGTTTCTGATGACATTTTTAGTTTTCAAAAGAGCTTCAGAAACGGCGTTCCGGAGCGTTTCGCCTGAAAAATATCCCTGGGGTCGTGCTTGTGCAAGCTTACAAGCCAAACCATATTGTACCCACAGAACTACCTACCTCTCACTCCCTGGCAACCTACCTCACGGTCCTCACCCACTGAAATACCCATCGCTCACTAGTCCTCCTGGACACTATGACTTACCTGTGTCTTATGACTGATGGTATAATCCCCTCCTCCTCCCTATCAATTTAAAGACCGCAGACCATGTGTTACATGGAGGATGAAGGGTAGTTTCTGGCTATATGTGCTATTACATACAGGCTCCGCTGTAACTGTCACAGGCCATTTGCTTGTATGTGAAGACTGAAAGTTTTACTACTATATTGTCTGAAACAAAACTAAGCTTCATAGGTCCAGCAAGTGCCAAAGGAAACCGGGATCAGCTGTCACAAATTTGTGACAATGTGTATTTTAAAAAATGAACATTGAGAAGGTTCAATCGATGTAGTCACATGTGAGAGAGATTTGTGTATCTTACATTTCCGGGTTTCAATAGACAACTTACAGTCCCCTCATACTGGGCCTGATTCAGAGATGGTCACAAATCCCATTGCGACCGTGATTCCGTACACAGCGGACTTGCAAAAATATGCAAATGACTGAACCACTGTCTTGTGCACTTATACACCCACCTCCGGCATCTCACGTCCACCGCTTACAGACAAATGCAGAAACATTGGTAGCACATAGAACTACTGTGAGTAAGTCTATGCTGTCTCAGACGGAATGGGTATGAAGTCCCAGCAGCCTGAAGGGAGAAGATCCCGACAGGGCAGGTAAGTACCCTATCCCTACCCCTCTCACCCCCTAACCCTCCCTCAGTGGTGCCTAACCCTAACCTCCCCCCGGCGTGCCTCTCTAACCCTTCCCCTAGGGGTGCCTAACTCTAAACCCCTCCAAAAAACCTAACCACGCTACCCTACGCTCCCTAAACCTAACCCCCCCCCCGTGGCTAACACTGTAAGGGCGTCCCAAACTTGCCTCGTTCGGGCTGTCGTCATTCAGTGTTCCAGGGTCGGGATTAAGGTACGCCTATTTTAAGTCCCTTGTCGGGATTTCCCTGTAGGTAATAAGACCGGCAGCATCGCGGCCACTGGCCTCATAAGTACATCCCTCTCAGACAGAGCGTCTCTGCAGCTGCGAAGGAATTTGCTAGGGTATCCCTAGAAAACGGTCCTGATACGCCTGGGGTTTTGTAACCCCCCATTACCTCCCCCGAAGGCTGAGTACCTGTCACTCACTTTGCGGATAAATTCTCTCTACGACTGCTAATCCCCTCAGTGACCGCTAATCCATCGCTGCATGTGCGCAGTAGGTAAATGGCAATAAGGCTGAGACCAGGCACACATCCACTTTCTGATCTATTGAAATCATAGAAATCTTGGTGATAGACCATTATAGTTCTATTGTGTTACCAAAGGATAGAGGGGTAGTAATGTATGTTCAGATGGTGCAAAGGCATTTTATGTTATCGGTAGAACAGATAGATCGCAATTTATGTACAAGAGGCTGGAAATATTAACCCTTTCATAAATGTACAGTCTAAATATGAGGAAACTCTGCATGGAACGCTAATATCCAGCAGCGTCTCCTGACCGCTTACCTGAGGGGGGCTACCGCTGCTTCTGGTCCCGGCACCTGTACAATGAATGTCAGGCACCGGGACACTGGTAGCGCCGCACATGCACATAACACTAGACCAGCTTCTCGGGGCTGCATTGGTAGCAGCTACGAGAAGCTTTGTAGGGCTGCCCAAAAGGCAGAGCAGCGGCTTCCACTCCCCCTGGGGCTGCCTGTCATGTGCGTGACTGGCAGGTGGCATCTCCACTGGGAAGCCATCTCCAGTCACAGTGTAGCCAGTGCAGTCACGGACTGCACTGGCTCACTGAAGTGGAGAAAATTACTAGGGGGGCTGCAGCCTCGCAACCCCTAGGTAAGATCTGCCACTACTAATGTCTTATTGGTCTTCAAAATCATGTCCCATTAAATAGTAATTCCTTCAGTGAGTATTGTATTCTGATGGTCTTTGGAAGTTTACACTCATTGATTATACTGGGCCATGTCAAAGGCAAAATAAGGTTTAAGGAACACTGTGGGGTTGATTCTGTTTTGAGTGCAAGTCCAAATGCGGATGGATCCCAAGGATATCTGCAAACTGCGTGTGCACCGCAGAAATCAACCACGACTACGCACAGGGATGGATTTTCAAAGTGCAGACGAATTGGTCTGTCCGCCTCTGGGCAGCTACAATGCATTCGCACGGAACTGATCCATTTCATGGGAGTGCTGTGGGAAAGTATCCTGGTGCACTTACAGAGGCTCTGATTCAGAGCCGGACGCTCTGGCAGAGCGCTCGCTCTGAATCAGGGCCGGGCACCCACAGCTATAGCGAGCGGCCAGGAAGATGGTCGCGATGGTCAAGACCATCGGGCTTGCGACGAGACCCTTGTCTAACAAAGCCGGAATCTCTCCCACTGACATCACTTGTGATGTCAGTGGGGCCGGCCCCAAACGGTAGGCGTTCACATGGGAACGCCTCCGTTTGGGCAGCCACCCCCCCGGCCCGCCCACCAAAGGGGGCGTGCTGTCACTCAACATCGACAGCACGCCCCCTTTGGTACGAGACCCGGAGCGACGGTTTGCCCGTCGCTATCCGGGTCTCGCGCATGCGAACGACGGAGCCGGCTCCGTCGTGCGCATGCACTCTGGGCCACCATCTACTTGGCTGAGAGCGCTCAGCGCTCGCGACCGGGTCTGAATCAGGCCCAGAGATGGAAAGCCTGTTTCTGATGGATCTTTTGCACCCAGCATGGAAAGGGTGTATGTCCCGAAAGTAAATATGACGGTTGCAAAACGAATGAAAACACAGGGGGTGGATTGGCCCCTTCTGCATGCAGATGGACGGATAACTGGCATGGACGTGCAGATGGACGGATAACTGGCATGGACGGGCAGATGGACGGATAACTGACACGGACGGGCAGATGGACGGATAACTGGCATGGACGGGCAGATAGGACCGATAACTGGCATGGATGGGCAGATGGATGGATAACTGGCACGGACGGGCAGATGGACGGATAACTGGCACGGACGGGCAGATGGACGGATAACTGGCATGGACGGGCAGATACTCATGTTTCTCCATACGGAAAAGTGTCAGATGCATCCAAATTTACTCATTTGTGCTTTGTCTGCTAAATGGGTTTTACTAGTAATAAAATTTAAACAAATGAGTCGCTGTTCAAAACATGTATTTCCATCCACTAGGGCTTTATATAGGACTCAGGGGTTTATGTACTAAGCCTTAGAGAGGAAAAAGTACCAACCAATCAGCTCCTGTCACTTTATATGCTGCTTGAAAAATTAGGAGCTGATTGGTTGGTACTTTATCTCTGTATCTCTCTCCAAAGCTTAGTACATAGAGTCTAAAATAACACAAAAGATGCAGTCCATTTATCACCCTACTGACTATGGCAAATACTACATCATTAGTACATTGAGAGGGAAACAAGAGAATAACAGAAGGATTGACATAAGCCTGGAGTGGCATAAATCACGAGGCTGAGGGGTGTCTTGAGTGGTGGTCACCTGTTATGCTCTTACCAATAGCTAGTGTTAGGGGTGTGGTTTGATAATCTGGTATAAAGACTCTGGACCTCATTCAGAGCCGCTCGCAAAAAGCAAGAGCTCGCTCTGAATGAGGGCGGATGCTTTTCTTTTGAAAGGCGGCCTCCTGGCCGCTCGCTAAGCTGTGGGTTACCACCCACAGCTTTAGCGAGTGACTAGCTGATGGTCGCGATGGTCGAGACCATCACGACCATCGGGGCTTGCGACGAGACCCTTGCTGTAGGGTCTCTTCTACCGCAAGCCCCAGGTAGCAAGCGCCTTACTGACATCACTGGTGATGTCAGTAAGGCCTCCTACAAACGGCAGGTGTTCCTTCAGGAATGCCTCCGTTTGTCCAGCCACCCCGCCTACAAAACGGGGCGAGCTGTCGATCAACATCGACAGCCGCTCCTTTTGTAGCGAGCCCCGGAGCGAGTGCATTTGTCACTCGCACCGGGGCTTGCACACGCAGTGCGAGCGCTGCGCGTGCGCAGGCCCTCACCATCGACCCACTTGCGAGCGCATAGGCGCTTGCGAACGGGTCTGAATGAGGTCCTCTGGCTTTTGGCTCAGACCTCTTTCCCTGAAGAAAATCCCCCATCCTCCCTCCATATTTCCTTGCAGTTTAGTTGTTAGCTATTTTGGGGGGAAAGTATGGCTACTCATCAGCCCCGGTGCAGCTGCTGTGTGGGGTGCACTCACCTTCATGGAGATTGTTTGGGAGGCTAGGACCAGCCACAAGGGGGCAGCAAAGTC
The DNA here is from genome assembly GCA_031769625.1 of Taudactylus pleione. Taxonomy (NCBI): domain Eukaryota; kingdom Metazoa; phylum Chordata; class Amphibia; order Anura; family Myobatrachidae; genus Taudactylus; species Taudactylus pleione. Next base: position 1,212,399 of record JAUIMM010000417.1, read on the forward strand.
ACCCTCTGGGTGTAATAGATATGATGGAAGGTAGAGTCGGTTCCCTAATTTAGTGTTAAGGCACCATTAGGACAGTCGCCGCACGCAATGCAGTTGTCGTTCTTGGGATCGTGCTGATTGGGAGACATCCTTTCTATGCCACCATACAGTTCTTGGTTTATCATCAATAATTAGCCGACCTATAAACTCACAATATTCGCCTCCTCGTCTTTATTTAATCAATGCATCCACTAATTACATGTATTTATTTACAGGTGAGAAAATAAACACACAAGACACACCTCAGCTGTTAGTAGGTTTAGAGAGATTAGGACAAAAACTGCACATACTGTATTGAGGGGATATAGTTAATAGACCGGCGAACGCAATGCTGCCAGTCTAAATCCCGACACTTCCTGGCCGACAGGATACTTACCACCGGCCGTCGGGATCTCCTACTGTCGGTTTATCACTGGTCGGGATTTCGAATAGCCGCCGGTATTTCAATCCCATTACATATTGAGTAATGTAAACTGATTGACATTTGTTTTTGTTTTTATTAAAATTTAAACTGTTATGTATTATTATTATTATGTGCAAGTTTAATGGTCATATATAGTCAGAGTGTAATAGATCCTTTTGTTATAGATATATGATATTCAGGGAATATAAAAAGTATTCACCCGCTTTGGCATTTTTTACATTTTCTTAGATCTGGAGTTTATTTGGGACTAATAACTAGCTACAGATAAAAGAAAAATAGTGAGATAATGATTTGTCCCTATTTTATAAATATTTTATAGAAACAACTTTATTGATCTATAATTACTGCTGTGGATCCTAACTTTAGAGAACTAGACAGAGGGTCTCATTCAGACCCGCTCGTGAGCGCTGAGCGCTCGCAAGCGGGTCGATGTTGCCCAAATGCGCATGCGCACGACGGAGGCGCCTCCGTCGTGCGCATGCGCGAGACCCGAATAACGACGGGGTAGCCGTCATTATGGGTCTCGCACCAAAGGGGGCGTGCTGTCGATGGTGATTGACAGCACACCCCCTTTTTTGGGCGTGCCAGGGGCGTGGCTGCCCAGACGGAGGGGTTCCCATGGGAACGCCTACCGTCTGGGTCCGGCCCCACTGACATCACTAGTGATGTCAGTGGGAGTGATTTTGGCTCTGATAGAGCCAAAATCACTCCAGGGCTTGCGGCCATGAGACCCTACCGCAAGGGTCTCGTCGCAAGCCCGATGGTCGCGATGGTCTTGACCATCGTGACCATCATCATGGACGCTCGCATAAGCTGTGGGTGGTAACCCACAGCTATGCGAGCGTCCAAAAGGCCGCTTCGCAAATAAGAAAAACACGCCCTGATTCAGAGCGGGCGCTCGTTCAGAATCTCACATTCAAAGAGTAATGCCCATATCTGCCCAGATTACTATTTGCTAAGGATGAGTAAAGTCACAGGTTACTCTGGTTACCCCGTTCATAATTTTTTTCGAGGGTACCGCAGACAATACGGCACAGAAGCTACAACTGTGCACATTACAGGGATGGGTCCCAGCTACTGGCAGCCAAGGGGTTAATCCGGATCCAGAGTTGAAGACAAAGCCAAAAGTAAGGTACAAAGGTCAACAGTCACCAATCGGATGATCCAGGGACAAGGACAGGAACATAGCCGGGGGAAAAACTTCCAGAGAGGAGAACGGACAGACAGACAGGCCAAGGGTCAAAGTCTAGGAGGTAATACTGCACTGCAGAGCCAGGTTACCAGGAACAGCCACAGTGTGAAGCACAATAGTCAGGCTCAGGTGCTGCTGTTACCCATCCTAATCCCCCCTCCAGGTTACAGGGGGTTCATTTTAGCCAGGGGGAGTGCGGAGAGCAGGGAAATATAATTAGTAAAGTCTTGCTAAACAGCACCGGCCGCGCCTCACTTGGTAGGGTCACTAATCCACAGTCTGGACTTTCCTAACGCCATTCCCATAATTCCTGAGCCGTGTAGCCTCTATCCGGATACTCTGATGAGATTCCACCATCATTAATACAGAGCATTGTACAGAGGTGGATTTTACTCCTTCTGGTCATAATCATCAGATCTTGTCCTGTTCCCCCAGTCTCAGAGTGAAAGTTTCCTCAATTGTCTGATAGTTATAACAGGCCTCAAATCTGATTGTACAACTTCTGTCCGATTCCTGCGCTCTGAAGGTGACTGTGGAGAAGCTGCCAGATCCGTCCTCCAGGTCTCCGTTTTCTGTTTTATCGTCAACAGGATATGCTCCATTATACCAGAAGAACTCGCAATCATCCGCGTTACATCCATCAACGTTACATCTAAGGGTGACATCGTCGCCCACGCTGGGGCTGTCCGTCAGGCACTCAATTCCTCTTATTTTAAATGATTCCCTTCCATCTTCTGTGGGGGTAAAAGGATATTATATTAGTAAATGACTGTGTTACTGACTACAGTAGATATTGAATCCACTTTTTTATTGTATGAGACCGATGGTATACATAAGTTATTATGTGAATGAAATATCACATCAGAGTACCCTATTAGTGTAACTGAAAAGCGTTCTGCGCCTTTAATAAAATGTTTGTTTGGTTTTTGCTTAATATGTGAATTGATGTTTTCCATTGTCCCTGGTTTTATCTTCTATTCACTCTCAGAGATTGTTACTGAATTGTATCCAATTTGTTTATCACTTACTTGGACTCTGTAATGTGTTTCTGCTCCCAGATACAGGATGGGTTTCTCCTAGTAATAACACAGAAATACAGACGTGAGATATGATAATATACATAGAAAGTCTCCTCCGCGGACAGGAGATAACTGACAGTGTCCTATTAGTAATGAGGGGATCGTAGATCACAGCACAAGAGCAAATGACGGGAAACGTGACATGTAATCATCCAGCAGCTCTCACTACAGTACATGCTGATACTGGTCCATAGATTGTATGGCCAGGTTCTATACTTCTATCTCCATGTTTGTGTTAAAATGGTGTATGTACCATTCTATATTTATATATTACTGCATACCCTCACCACTGAGAGATAGATCAGAGGTTCCCAAACGCGGTCCTCAAGGCTCCCCAACAGTTCAGGTTTTAGTGATAACCATGGTTAAGCACAGGTGGTTAAATCAAATTGAACGAGGTACTAATGAAGTCACCTATGCTCAACCATGGATATCACTAAAACATGAACTGTTAGGCAGCCTTGAGGACCGTGATTGGGAACCTCTGAGATAGATAGTAAAAAGGTTTAACAATGTCTAGATAATCAACAGATGTTAGACAGGCAATAGGTCGACAGGGACAAAAGGTCAACAAGATAAAAGGTCGACACAGATTTTTTTTATTTTAAGGGTTAGGTACTTACCGGAGGGTTAAAGTTAGGCACTAGAAGGGATGGTTAAGGTTATGCACTAGAAGGGATGGTTAGGGTTAATCACTTACCGGAGGGTTAGGGTTAGGCACTAGAATGTGATAGGTCACAAGTTAGGGCTACAGCATAGCCAACCAACAGGACTTACGCTTGGGGGATCAGAATGTTGGAGGCTAATTGGATAACGCTCTAGGTGCGGCCCAGAATGTAGAATTAGTATGTGACACTTTCTAAACGTATTTTGCATGTACTGTTTATTCTGCTTGAACGATATTTGTCAAGTTGTGGGCATGAAACTTGGGCTGCTGCAATACCTTATAGATTATTTCAGTGCAGGGGGTCCAGCCTTTAGGCTGTGGGGAACCAACATTTGTGTATAGAGTAGCATAAATATAGAAGTAGTAACAAGTCAGACTAATCTTACCTGTTAGACATAGATTAAAATGTTTCTGCCTGACTGACTTGGTGACCATATGTGTCACCTCACACCGGACGGACGTGTTACGGTCACTCAGCTCAGGAGTAAATCTCAGGGTGCTAGTACATGTATATAGACTGTCCTCCCCAATCTGTAGATCTGATGATGTCACAGCGTTACCGGGAAATGCGCTAAATCCTTTATACCATTTCACTTGAATGTCTTTTGGTGAGAATCCAGATATCGTTGTTTTAAGCAAGGCTTCCTTCCCCACTTTAGGTTTCAGCGGCTGGACAACAATATCTGATAATGAGGGTGGATTATCTAGAACAGAAAAAGTCCAAATAAATCCATTATATATACATTTCATAGTTTCATATTTTTTCCTAACCACACGTTTGCTTTTATTTTCACTTTTGTGCAAATTCTACTTTTTTATCCATTTTGGGAAAAACAGTATTTGCCGAGTGAGGTGAAATAACCTAAATAAGGCAATTTCCGGAGGTTCAAAGCTCTCTAAAAAAAAAAACAATATATAATTTGTGTGCGTATTGCATAAATAAGGACATAAACAATGACTGATATTGATGTTGGAATGTGACCAGACACATAAAGTACCGAAATAGTCTCAAGGGCGAATGGGTTTAAATAGTATTGTTTAGTTAGGGAGAGGGCAGCATTTGGGGGGGGGGGGGGGAGAGGATGAATTGAAAGTGAAAAAATAGGGGATGTTTGTGACTGGCGCCAATATCCCTTTTGGATCCAATAAAAACAGAGGTATGCGGCCAGGAAAAGGGCCTTTCACTGGGCCCCTCAGAATTATATTTGGAGTGAAAAGATGGTTCCGGCGCTTCCTCTCTTGTATTTGGTAGATTTACTCTCAAACAATCATATATAGAAGAAACTGAAAAAAACAACATATAGGGGCATATTCAATTGGGTGCGAGAATAGCAAAATTCCCTCACCCGTGGGGTTTTGCCTGTAGGTGCGGGATTTTTGCTATTCAATCAGGAGCGGGGTTTTTTACTTTTGGTCACCGGGAGGTTTTTTTTTTGCGCACCACCAGGGCACGACCAATTTTTTTTATAATCCCCAATTTTAGGAAAAAATGCTCTGGAACCCCGGCGGCACCATAACATCCAGGAGCAGCAGCAATTGTTTACTATTCTAACGTCATGGTCTTCAGAATTTTCTAAATAAGAGGTTTTAAAGTAGCACTATACTATAATATGACTTATTTGTTATTGATGTCCCATAGCCCTTAGTGAAGCTCTTATGCCACATGGTTCCTGCAGCTGTGACTGTGGAAGGCTTCAGTCAGATGCCCTTTAGTAGAAAGCGATTCCCATCTATGGCTTAAGGTGGCCATACACACTTCAATTATCGGGGCAATCCGCACGATATCACGGATCGCCCTGATAATTGTAGCATGTGTGCGGGCGACCGAGGGTTAAATATTGCTCTGTCGGGCATGCTGGATTGTCCAGCATGCCCGTCCGATGCAATATTTATGGGGTAAACTGTCTTCCGCATCGGGCAGTGTATGCCCAGCCACGGCCTACAGATACAGACAGATATTTCCTGTGTTCCTTCCCATGGATAGAACAGGGAAATGTCTCCTCCTCCCGGGGGCGGAGCGCAGATGTCGGCTAAGAATCTCACAGTGTATGCCGCGGACATCTACGGCTGGCAGGCTGCCAGATAAAATGTCTGTCGGTCTGACAGGCATTTTATCTAGACATGTATGCCCAGCTTTGGGATTTAAGCTGGCCACACATCTAAAGATTATCTGCCCAACCAGTCAACTAGTTGATTGGTTGGAATGAAAATCTGGTAAGGTATGGGAGTAACTGATGATCAGCAATTTGTTCCTAAATGGCAGAAAACAGATGAAAATGGTCGTTAGACAAGTTTGTTAAATGTTTAATCTAAACAATTTGTTCAAACAACAGTTTTTGTCTATTTTCCAGCGTTTGGGAGCAAATTGCTGATTGTCATTTGCTTTCATACCTTACCAGATTTTCATTCCAACCAATCAACTAGTTGGATGGTTGGACAGATAATCTTTAGAAGTGTGGCCAACTTTACAGTGTACAAAAGAGGGGCCTCGGCTCTGTGATCTCCTAGCCAATTAGACAGACATGGTCGGAGTGCGCAATTGGTCCTCCTGGCAAATTCTGATTCCATTACAGAGTATTTCTGGATCTCCCAAAAAGGCATTTGATCATTATTCAGATTTGAACTTTGAACCATGTATAGATGTTACTGTATATCAAACCTGGCCAACCTGTGGCTTTCCAGCTGTTGTGAAACTACACGTCCCATCATGCCCTGCCACAGTTTTAGCATTCCCTAATAGCAAAACTGTGGCATGGAATGCTGGGACTTGTAGTTTCACAACAGAGGATAGCCACAGTGTGGCCAAGCCTGCTGTATATAAACTATGTTAACCCTTTGTAACACACACCACTTACCGTGTACAATACAGGAAAGTGTGTATGTAGCAATGCGGTAAAAACTTACCTGGAATTCAATATATATATATTTATATATATATATATATATATATACATATATATATATATATATACATACATACATATATTTATACACAATTCTTTTTTTCTTCTGTAAAGAGATCAACAATAAAGATTAGAGATAAATAGTATAAAATGTAACATCCTCACCTGGGAGGGTTAAACAGATAATTTCCCTGAATGTTTCTGCAATATTCTTGTGTTTCACACTACAGACAAAGAGCTTCCTATAGTCCTGAGCTGTGGGTGTTATACGCAGTGTACAGCATATTGTATCCTGTTCCACACTGACTTCTGGTCTCTTCAGCGGTTTATTATCCTCTAACCAGTCCACCTTTATGTCTTCACGTTTACAGCCAGTCACATTGCAGCGGAGAGTCAGAGGTTTCCCATAGCTGGCTTTATCAGGATCACTGGTGATTTTACTAAGATTCAGAATTCCTGAGGAGTCAGAAAAGATTACATGTAATGAGCAGCACAGCTTAGCAAGGTTATATCCGTGACCGTGACCGTGTCTTCTCGCAGCTGCTGCTGTCTGTCTGTGAATTAATCATGAACAGCAAATACAAGGGAGGAAGAATTATCCTTGGTTTCAAAACAAGATCAACACAGAAACTATAAAGCTACAAGTATAAAAATATAATCACAACAACTGGGACACCAACATTGATAATGTTTTAGTAATTAATACATTGTATTTTTTATTTTAGAATATTAACTTTTTATTGTTTTTTGCGCCCCTATTGGTGTTGGTTGCAATCACCGTTCTCTTCATCTAAATATCAATTTACATATTCAAATTAACCAGCAGGAGCCTAAATGAGAACAATTGGGCATTAGTTTTAGCCATGGGAAGTGATCAGGATTAATGGTTATTTGGATGAACTTTAATTATTTATCTGTAGCTGAATCCTAACACGCTTAAGATATAATACACAGGTTATTACAGTTGTGCCTAAACCCGTAAGATGTGGCACTTGGGTTGGATGTGTCATGTGCTAGGGTACCATTACCATGATCTGATGGCGGCCTCATATATTTCCTGACTACATCTACTATCCATTCCGACCAATGGGATGTAGTTAATTTACCGGCGGCTGGGGTGCCGGCCGTCGGAATCCCAACCCCTGTCTAAAGATAGGCGTCGAAAACCCAATGCCTATTTTTAGCCAAAATCCCAAACGAAGGTAAGCGGGGCCCTGTAAAGTGTTAGGGGAGGGGGGTTAGCCTCATTTTCGTTTTAGGGATCCCTGGGGGACATTAGGGTTAGCCACCCCCCTGGGGAGGATTAGGCTACGGAGAGGGGGGGTTAGGCACCCCCGTGGGGAGGTTAGAGTTAGACACCCCCTGGGGAGGTTTAAGTATAGGATGCGGGATGGGGGGGGGGGGTTAGGCACCACTAATGGAGGGTTATGGTTAGGGGGGGGAGAGGGATAGGGTTAGGCTACTTACCACCCTTGTCGGCATCTTCATTGTTCAGGCTTCCGGTGTCGGGATATGAACCAGAGGCTATTCAGCTGATAGTGATCAGGACCAAAGATCTTTTGGGGCTCATTCTTACTTTGATTTTAGAGTTGATTATATGCTTAAAGGTAGCTTCACCCAGAGGCATTTAATATGATAATTTTGGGATATACTTATCTTAGGATACGCACAACTCAAAAATAAGCGCATAAATTGCCACCCATGTAATGTTGTACGTTTTGAACTCAAATGCATCGAACTCTAAGGCCGGGATGTAATAAGTTCCAGATTTGCAATCACAGAGCCTGCATTCTAATGCGGCGCTGGTCACGAGCCAATCGGAGCTTGTGGATCGGCAGCCCCTGCTGATTGGCTACCGGTCCGTGAGCTCTGATTGGCTCGCGAACTGTGCCACATTAGAATGACGGCAGCGTTGTGCCTCTAGTCTCAAGGGCTGCTGTGGGCGGCTGGCTGCCAGTGTTGCTCCAAATCAACACCTGCAGCCACCAGGGCCCCCATCTCCTCTGTGCCTCCCTCAAGTCCGTGCCCCCTTCCCAGTTGCAGCCCTGATATAGGAGGTATTCAGACACAAACCCAGATGAATCATTCATCATCTGTGATGATTATTAAACAGATGAGACAGACTGGCGGTGCTGTATCTATATGTGTCCTAGTGGGGCAAAAACTGTAAATACGTTCCTGCCACTACCATCATCAATGTTATGTTAAAATCACCCTCCCCAACCTACCTTTAAGATTCATAACAAATGTCTGCTTAAAAGTGCCCAGTTTATGAATGACATCGAGGCGGAATTCAGCCATATGGTGCTCAGTAGTGGGTGTGAGCGTCAGCTCTACGGTACCAAAGAATGTCCCGGATTTCAGGTCATGTTGGATGTTGTCTTTACAGTCTCCAGAGGTAAATATGGTCCCCCTCAAATGCCACCGAACTTCAAAATGTTTAGGGTACATGTCTTTGATCATACAGGATAAAGTCACTGGTTTCCCAATCTCAGGATATTTAGGGATACACGTTATTTCACTTATACTGGGTGCAGACACTGTAATATAAAATAACAGCTGTTATATACAGTACAGTACAGCATGGAGCCAGTAACAACAATGGGATATAGAATAACAACTGTGCTATATACAGGACAGTGTGGGGTTAGTAATAGTGAAATAAGGAGAGTTATACCCTTGTTAACTCTCCTACTTCGAAGTCCATAGGGTCCACAGGGAGACAATGGGGTGTTGGTGATACTTGGAAGACTGGACACCAACAGCAAAGCTTTTTTCTGTCCCATGATGCTCCGGTCCTTCCCCCTGTACCCCGCCCACAGCCTGAAGGCAACTCAGTTTTGTTAGTAAGCCCAAAGCAGGAGCAGGATAGGAGAGAAGGAAGACTGGTACACTGAAGAATCACACTCTCTCACAGAAAAGGAAACAAGGTGCGTCAGGGCGGGTGCCCTGTGGACCATATAAACTTTGAAGAAAGAGAGTTAACAAGGGTAAGTTTTACCATAACTCTCCTTTTCTTCTTCAGGGTCCATAGGGCTCCACAGGGAGACAATGGGGGCAGTTGTTCAAGGGTGGGGACGCTCCTGAGCTGAGAGGAGAACCCGTCGTCCAAAGAAAGGAAGCATCCTGAGAGGCAAACTTATCAAAGGCATAGAACCTAAGAAAGGTGTGGACAGAAGACCACGTGGCTGCCTTGCATAGTTGTTTGACAGATGCACCACGGCGGGCTGCCCACGATGGACCCAAAGAGTGAGTAGAATGAGCAGATAATGTAGGGGGCACAGGAAGTCCAGCGTGTAGGCCTGTGAAATAGTCATGCGAACCCATATGGCCAGAGTTTGTTTGTTAGCTGGCCATCCCTTCTTGTGGAATCCATATAGGACAAAGATGGAATCGGTTTTCCTGATGGGACCAGTACGGTCCACATACTGTAGATCTTCAGAGCACGGACCACATCCAAGGAAGCCTCACCTGCCGAGAGGTCTGGTGATTGAAAGGCCGGAACTACAATTTCCTTATTAAGATGGAAACGAGAAACCACCTTGGAAGGAAACCAGGGCGCATTCGAAGAACAGCCCTGTCCTAATGAAAGATCAGAAATGGGGAGTGACAGAAGAAAGCCTCTAAATCCGATACCCTACGGGCAGATGCTATAGCCAGAAGAAAAAGAGTCTTCGCAGTTAGCCATTTGACATCTACTGAATCCAGGGTTTCAAATGGAGGTTCCTGAAGTGCGTGGAGAACCACAGACAAATCCCACGGAGCCACTAGAGGGACTAAGGGAGGTTGTATATGGAGAACACCCTGCAGGAAGGTGTGAACATCCGGCAGAGGAGCAATTCTGCGTTGGAACCACATGGACAGAGCAGAGATGTGCTCTTTCAGAGAGGCCAGGCGGAGTCAGAGATCCAACCAAGCTTGAAGAAAGGCAAAGATTCTAGAAACCTAAAAAACCAGAGGGTCATAGTTTCTGGTAGCACACTACTGGAAATATGTATGCCACACCCAGTGATACATCCAGGCAGAGGCCGGTTTGCGCGCTCTGAGCATGGTCTGGACCACAGAGCTAGAAAATCCTTTAGACCTTAGGAGGGATGTCTCAAGAGCCAAGCCATCAATGACAGATCGGCCAGGTCCGGATCTACTAACAGGACTGTGCCCCCTTCTTGCTTGAACTTCCAAAGAATCCGAGGAAGAAGGGAGACTGGAGGGAAGAGGTACACCAAATGGAAGGTCCACTTCACTGACAATGTGTACACGAAGGCTGCATCAGGGTCCCTTGCCCTGGCCACGTACACTGGAAGCTTGTGGTTGTGTCGTGAGGCCATGAGGTCCACATTTGGTAGACCCCATTGGTCCACCTGAAGCTGTAATCCCCGGGATGAACACTTCGGAGATTACTGGGAGATAGCGTTTGACCCATGTGAGAATGCGGGACACTTCTGCCATTGCTGACCGACTTCAAGTGCCTGCCTGGTGATTGAGGTAGGCCACTGCTGTGGCGTTGTCAGACTGTACTGTACTGGCCTGAGTGCCAGGACGTTGATTGGTAAGATCACCTCAGGTGGAGTCCAGCGTAGTAGGAAGGAGTGCTGGCCGTTCACTGCGGCCCACCCGTGGAGGCTTGCATTCGTGGTGAGGCGTGCCCAGTCTGGGATCCAAAAGGGGCGACCCTTGTTTAAGTGGGACATCTGTAGCTACCAGGATAAGGACAGACGAACCTCCGGAGAGAGGCCCTTCATCTGGAATCTGAGCAGATGGGCAGCCCATTCCATCTAGAGACACCATAAAGTCCCCAGGCTCCATAGCCAGGACAATCCATACGAAACCTGGGCACCCTGATAAACATGTTCAGAGACCTGAGGTTGAGGATAGGCCGATGAGACCCATTGGGCTTGTGAACCAAGAAAAGGGTAGAGTAATAACTCGTCCCTCACTGTGATGAAGGGACCGATATTATTACCCCTGAGAGCAGCAAGGATTGAATGGCCTTCTGGAGGAGCAGGGCTTTTCTTTAGGTCCGATGGAAGTCCTGTGCAAAAGAACTGTTGGGGGGGGCTGCCTCAGGAATGAAAGGGTATACCCGTGGGAGACCACTTCTTGTACCCAGGCATCTATGGTGGTCTGATGCCAGAACTGGACAAACTGAAGTCGGCCTCCCACCCTGGGAGCCCCCAGGGGAGGCCCACCCCGTCAGGGTGAAGGCTTGTCCTCAGATTTGGGAGGTGGACATCTAGTAGCCCAGGTCTGTTTGATCCTAGACTTGGAGGCCTTTGTGGATGCCGACTGCCGTGGAAAGGACTGACCCAAAAGGAAGACATCTGAAGCTTCATCGCAGTTGCAGAGAGCAAGAACGCCATCTTAGAAGCTGCCAAGATAGTCACAATGTTGTCCAATTCTAGGCCAAACAGGATCTCCCAAGAGTAAGGCAGAGACTCCAAAGCCTTTTTGGAGTCCAAGTCTGCCTTCCATGAACGAAGCCAAATGACATGGCGGGCTACCACGGTAGTAGCAGATGCTTTGGAAGCTAGAGATCTGTATTCAAAGCTGCTTCTCCTAAATAGGAGGCGGCATCCCTAATGAGAGAGATGTAGGACAGCTGTTCCCGAGAAGCATCAGAGAAAAATGTGTCTTCTAGGGCCAACTCTCAATGGCTTTTGCTACCCAGGCCGTAGCCATGGCAGGACGAGTGATAGCTTGTGTAAGAGAGTATATAGACTTCAGGCAAGCTTCAATCCTTCTATCCGTAGTCACCTTTTAGGAGGTTGCTGTATGGATAGGTAAGGTAGAATTCTTAACCAGGCATGTCACGTGGGAATCCACTGTAGGGGGAACTTCCCATTTAGTGCAATCAGTAGCTGGAAGAGGGTAAAAAGAAATCAAGCATTTAGGCAGCTGAAACTTTTTATTTGGCGTATTCCATGCTTCACTCATGAGATCAGATAGCTGATCAAAGTAAGGAAACTCCGGCAAAACTACCTTCTGTCGTTTAAAGAGTGGCTCTTTTGCCTTAGGAGTGGGTTCTATGGGCTTCATTCAGAGCCGCTTGTAAGCGGCCGCTCGTTCGTTCCGAGCATGTTCACACAACTGCGCATGCGTACGGATCGTAATACGCATACGCGACCCAGTCAGTGCGGCCAAAAAACGTTTGTTCGCTAAATAGCGAATGCCTGCTATTTTGAGTGACAGAATGAGGCGTATGTGGGTGGTAACAGGGGAAGGTGCTTGAAAACGGGGAGTGGAATTCAGAACGCAGGCGTGCTTAAAGGTCAAAACGGGCGTTTTAAGGGTGTGCATAATTAATACAGCAGCGTCATTGACCACGTCACTTGGTAGTTTTATAGCCAGAACTGCTCGCAAGATTGCGGTAGGAAAAACCAACCACAAGAATAGCGAGCAGTTCATACGCTGTTCGATGTACTCGATTAATCTAATAAATAGCGGACATGACGTAGGATGCGAGCGGCCAGGGGGCGTATTTTTCCAAAAAAACACCGCTTGTTTTGTTCGCTCAATCAGACCTAGAGGCGTGAACATACCGCAAAGAGCGAACGGTTTATTTGAATAGCCACCCCTTTTTTCTGAACGAGCGAGCGCAAATAGCGTCCGGCTCTGAATCAGACCCATTATCTTCTATTTGAAGAATTGATTTTGCAGCTTTCATTAGTGCAGGTATATTTAATTTAGAGTCATAGTGAGAGTGTGTCTTCTGCCTCCCAAGACGATAACTCAGAATCTGATAGCTGGGTGGACTGGGAAGATGACACAGCACACTTAGAAGTTTAACTAGGTAAGGGTCTCTCCTTTTGCAACATATGTTGAAAGGCTGCAGAGGTAAAAAGTACGTCTACCCATGAAGGAGGCAAAGCAGGCACTGGATTTGCAGGGAATACCTGTTGTGGCCATCCCACACCTGTAAAAAAGAAGCACAGGGGGGGGATCCTGAGGAGAGGCTGAAGGGGCCGATGGGCCAGGTGCCGTATAACAAGATGCACATAGACCATCTTGAATGAGAGCCTCTGAAACTGAACCTGCTAAACAGGACTTACAAGAAACCAGGGTGGGAGCACTTGCCTGCTGTTACTCTTGCCTTTGCTAGACATAGCTGCAAGGATAGTATAACATACTTCTGGCACAGTGCAGTAAGCAACACAAATATATGTACAATATGGCACAGTTCAGTGCGCAACACAGATGTACAGTACAGTATGTGACAGCACTCACAAAATCAGGTAGATGTGAGGTACAGTGAACTCCCTATACCTCAGTATTCTAAAGTTATAGTGAAAGAAAGGGAAAGATATAAGCTGACAGTTGAGAAAAATAATGAGAGTTATGGTAAAACGTACCTTTGTTAACTCTCTTTTTTCGAAGTCCATAGGGTCCACAGGGAGACCTTGGGGTGTAGGTGGTGGTTGAGGACCGGGCACCACACAGTTAAAGCTTTCAGCTCCCAGGATGCATCGGTCCATCCCCCTTTACCCTGACCTGAGCCAGAGGGGAATCAGCATGGCTTGCGGTTCAAATCCTGACAGCCGAAGCCCGGTAGGGGTGAAGATCCCGACTTCTAATTTAGGCAAGTATAGCTAACCTAACCCCCCCTCTAACCCTCTCTTAGAGGTGCCTAACCCCTTCCCCGCAGCCTAAACCTAAGCCTCTCGGGGGGCTGCCTAACCCTACGTCCCCCCGTGAGCCCCTAACCTAACCCTCCCCCCGCGGCTGTCCGCTCCTGGCGCCCGGCTTACCTTCGTTCGCGATGCCGAGCGTCGGGCTCCTGGCGTAGGTAAAATGACAGGCGTCGGGACCCTTGCTGGGATTAGACAGTCAGGATGCCGACGATCGTCATTTAGACCGTCGGGCATCCCGACTGCATACCGGCAGAGGCACCTCAGTTCGTAACAAGCCAAAGGCCGGAGGAGGAGAAGAGAGAAGGAAGACTGGTACACACAAGATTCACACTCTCACGTAGAAGGAGACAGGAAACCGGTGACCAGAAACATTGCCCATGTGAAGCCAGGTGCGTCAGGGCGGGTGCCCTGTGGACCCTATGGACTTCGAAGAAAAAGAGTTGACAAAAGGTAAAGTTTACCATAACTCTCATTTTCTTCTTCAGGGTCCATAGGTCTCCACAGGGTGACCTTGGGGATGTCCCAAAGCAGCTATTTAAGGGAGGGGACGCTATGCGCTGAGGAGAATCTGGCGTCTCAAGGAAGCATCCTGAGAGGCAAATGTATCGAAGGCGTAGAACCTCAGAAAGGTGTTGACAGAGGACCATGTGGCCACCTTACAAAGCTGCTCAGCTGAGGCACCATGGTGAGCTGCCCCGAGGGACCCACAGACCGAGCAGAATGAGCAGTAACAGTAGCCGGTACAGGAAGGCAATCCTGCGTGTAAGCCTGTGAGATAGTCATGCAAAGCCATCTAGTCAATGTCTGTTGGCTGGCCATCCCTTCTTGTGAAATCCACAGAGCACATATAAGGAGTCTGATTTCCGAAGAGAACTGGTACGGTCCACGTAGATCCTGAGGGTACTGACCACATCCAAGGAGGCCTCATCTGCCGATAGGTCTGGTGATTGAAAGGTCGGGACTACAATTTCCTCATTAATGTGGAAACGAGTAACAAGTTTTGGAAGGAAACCAGGGCGAGTCCGAAGCATAGCCTTGTTCTGATGGATATCAGAAATGGGGAGCGACAGCAGAGCGCCCCTAAATCTGACACCCTTCTGATGGACGCCATAGCCAGAAGAAAAAGAGTCTTCGCTGTGAGCCACGAGTTCCACAGATTCCAGGGGTTCAAACGGAGGACCCTGGAGAACTACTGACAAATCCCATGGAGCCACTGAAGGGACAAAGAGATGTTGTATACGGAGGACATCTGGAGGAAGGTGTGGACATACGGTAGTGGAGCAAGTCTACGCTGGAGCCAAATGGATATAGCAGAGACATGCACTTTCAACAAGGCCAGGCAGAGTCCAAGGTCCAATCCAGCTTGAGGGAAGGCCAGGACTCTGAACATCCTAAACACTTGATGGTCATAGCTTCTGAAGAACTCAAGGAAGAAGGGAGATTGGAGGGAATAGATATGCTAACTGGAAGGTCCACTTCACTGACAATGCATCTACGAAGGTTGCCTCGGCATTCCCTGGTTCTGGACCCGTACACCGGCAATTTGTGATTGTGTCGGGAGGCCATGAGGTCCACCTCTGGTAGGCCCCATCTGTTCACTAGGAGTTGAAAAACCTCTGGGTGAAGAGAGCATTCCCCGGCATGCACATCGTGATGGTTGAGGAAGTCTGCTTCCCTATTGAGAACTCCCGGAATGAACACTGCAGAGATGGCCGGGAGGTGACCCTCTGCCCATGTCAGAATGCGTGACACTTCTGTCATTGCTGCCCGACTTCGAGTGCCTCCTTGATGGTTGATGTAACCCACTGTTGTGGCATTGTCTGACTGTATCTGTACAGGTTTTCCTTGAAGTATGTCCTGGGCCAGTATAAGGGTCTGTAGACAGCTCAAAGTTCCAATATGTTGATTGGCAGGGTTGATTTGACCGATGTCCAACGGCCCTGGAAGGAGTGTTGACCGGTCACTGTGTCCCAGCCCCAGAGACTGGCATCCGTTGTTAGGAGTACCCAGTCCGGGATAAAAAAGGGGCGACCCTTAGTTAGATGAGATGTCTGTAGCCACCAAGATAGGGAGAGAGCACCATTGTTTGAGCTCTGATCTGATGGGGCAACCCATTCTACCTGGAGAGGATTAGCCTCTGCAGAGGCCTGTAGTGGAACTGAGCATACTCTACCATGTCGAAGGTGGATACCATGGATCCCAGAACCTGCATTGCTGAGTGGACTGACATTCAGCGACTGTGGTGGAATCTGCACACTCGTAGTTGAAGTATGGAGATCTTGTTTGGTGTCAGAAAGATTCTCTGATTCTGAGAATCTAGCAGGACTCCCAGATGAACCATTCTTTGTGAAGGATTCAGGGAGGACTTTTTCCAGTTGATTAACCATCCGTGCTTTTGAAGGAAAATTATGGTTAGCTGCAGATGGCGTTGAAGCACCTCTAGGGATCCTGCTAAGAGTAGGAGGTCTTCCAGATATGGTTGCAGTCGGACACCCTGACCACGCAGGTGGGCCGCCATGATAGCCATAATTTTGGTAAATATCCGTGGAGCTGTGGATAATCCAAAGGGCAGAGTCTGAAATTGGAAGTGTTGCTGTAGTACAGCAAACCAGAGATATTGCTGATGAAAGGGCACTATAGGTACATGTAGGTAAGCGTCATGAATATCCACAGATACCATAAAGTCCCCAGCCTCCATAGCTAGGATGATAGAGCGTAGGGTTTCCATCCTGAACCTGGGTACCCTGAGGAATTTGTTCAGGGATTTGAGGTTGAGGATAGGCCAATGAGACACATTCGGCTTCTGAACCAGAAAGAGAGTAGAATAATAACTTGTCCCTCGTTGAGATAGCGGGACTGGCACAATTACCCCTGCTTGCAGCAAGGACTGTATGGATTTCTGGATTTGCAGGGCCTTGTTTGGGTCTGAAAGAGGGCCTGTGTAGAAAAATTTGTTAGAAATGAGAGGGCATACCCGTGAGAGACTACTTCTCTTACCCAAGCGTCCGTGGTAGTTTGACACTAGCACTGGGCAAACTGAAGAAGTCAGCCTCCTACTCTGGGTTCCCCAGGGGGAGGCCTGTCCTGTCAGGCTGAGGGCTTGTCCTCAGATTTTGAAGCAGGGCGTCTGGTGGTCCAGGCCTGCTTTGTCCCTGGCTTGGTGGCCCTAGTGGAAGTCAACTGCCTAGGAAAGGACTGACTTTTAGGCTTTCCTTGAGGACGAAAGGACCTAAAAGATTTAGTCTGAGGCTTTGTAGTATTAGTCGCTGAAGGCAGAAATGCAGTTTTTGATGCCACCAATGTGATTACAATCTTGTCAAGGTCTGGGCCAAACAATATCTCCCCATTGTAGGGCAATACTTCTAAGCCCTTCTTTGAATCCGCATCGGCCTTCAATGAACGTAGCCACAGGATACGGCAAGCAGACACCACCATGGCTGAGACTCTAGAGGTCAGGAGACTGGCATCCAATGTCGCTTCTCCAATATAGGAAGCTGCATCTCGTATGTGAGCTATGAAAAACATCTGATCCCTAGATGCATCTGAGGGAAAAGAGACTTCAAGTGCGTCAGCCCAGCACGCTATTGCTTTAGCCATCCATGCAATAGCCATGGTCGGATGAACAACAGCCCCTGAAAGAGAGGTTTCAACCTTTCTATCCGTATGGTCCTTCAGAGAGGATACTGTAGAAATAAGCAATGTTGCACTCTTAATTAATCGAGCAACATGGGAAACCACCGCAGGGGGATTCACCCATTTTGAACAATGAGCCGCAGGAAATGGATAACAGGAGGTCACACGTTTTTGGGGCTGAAACCTCTTACCAGGCGTCTGCCAGGCTGCTGCCATGTGTTTAGCTAGTTGTTCCAAACTCTGCTGAAGCCACTTTCAGTCGTTTAAACAGTGGGTGCTTTGATTTAGGGGCTGGTTCGTCATCTTCTATTAGTAAGATAGATCTAACAGCTCGCACCAAAGCAGGAATATTATTTTTTGACTGACTCTCTTCCTCCTCAGAGGGGAGTCAGCTCTAGAGAGATTAGCATCTTCTGCCTCCTCAGATGACACAAATAAAAAATATAGTGGTCGCTCACATCAGCTTAATGATATTGCACAGGTGCTTGTAAAGGGCGGGGTTTACTCTGAACCACAGAAGAAAAGGGTATTCCCTCTAGCACACTGCAACAATATCAGCAAAAAATACTTGAACCCTACATGATAATAGAAATTCAGAGGTATTAGTTGCATCCTCAGATGACACCTCAGAATCTGAGAGCTGCATGGACTCTGAGGACAACACAGGACGCTTAGCAGTTTTACTGTGTAGGGGCTTCTCACCTTGCAACATATTTTGAAAGGCTGTAGAGGTAGCCATCAGATTCTGTACTGAGCTAGAGAATACGTCTACCCATGGAGGGGGCACAGGAGGTACCTGTATGGCCTGAACCTGTTGTTGTAACCCCATAGGATAAATTACAGCCGGGACCACTAGGCGGTCCACAATAGTAGCCAGCACCTGAGAAAAGGAAGCCCAGGGGAGCTCTTGTGCAGGAGCTGGGGGGTCTGATTGAGCTGGAGCTAGCATATAACCCATCTTGTATCAAATCCTCCTCACTTAAACCTGCAGCACATAATTAGCATGATAGCAGTATGGGTGTAGATGCTTGCTTGCTACTCTTGCCTTTGCTAGACATAGCTGGAGAATAGTATAGCACACAATATTGCACTGGGTATTATGCAACCACTAGGTATGTAGAATACAAGTAGGAATGCAATATACTGATCCTGACTTATGCTTGGGCAAGATGCAGGAGCGCACAGCACAAATATGGCACAGTGCAGTAACCAACAGTATGTGCCAACCCTCCAAAATACAAGAGATGTGAGGCAAAGAAAAACCCTGAATACACCTGTATGTTAGGGCAAAGTAAGGAAAAATGGGAAAGATATATGCTGACAGTATAGAGAAATCTACAGATAGGCAGCGTTAGCATAAGTCACATACAATGCAGAAACACAATATAACTGCAAAAAGGCTCTACAATCAACTACACAGATTCTGTGATCAGAGACTCAACATCTGGTAAGTTATAGAGCTACATAACTTGACTTCAGGGTGAGGTATGTAGGGGGACCGGACCCAGCGCTTCCCTGAGAGAGCTGTGGCTGAGCCTGGAGAAAATGGCCGCCGGAGACCTCTGAGGGGGCGTGGTCGGAGGAGGAGAGCAGCTCAGGGAAGCAAGACCTCAGAGGAATGGCGCCCTGAGCTGAGGGGCTGCTTTAATGGGGAAAGCTAACCTCCCCATGCAAATTATTAACCACTGGGACGCTGGATTCCCGCTCCATATGTACCCTGGTGGTCTAGTGGATCACTGTGGACAAAGCCTGTGTTCACTCTCAGCACCTCCAGCAGGGGCTGGCTGGCAACTTACAGGCTGGGGGGCAAGCCCAAGTGAGTGGCCCCAGGTTTTCTCCCAAAAAGTAAGAGTGATTAATCAAGACAGGGAGGTGTGTCTCCTTATTCATCTGATGTGAAGTCCTGTGAGTGCCGCCCGTCGTTTCTTTCTGTATACTGGACATAGCTGAGATTTAAGTCCAGGAGGGAAGGCACCGAGGCATGATACACTAAAGGATTGAGTGCCGGATTTGCTGGAGATATATATATATATATATATATATATATATACATACACACACACAGAATATAGTGTGTATATATATATATATATATAAAAAAGGGTGCGCTTCAAAGATAATGATAAACACTTTTATGTATATAATCCTTATAGTATCACTAAACCTTGAACATAAGCCCAATTAATAATTAATTTTGATTGACATAAATGAAAAATGCTATAATTCCAAATTGTCACTATACACCAAAATCCAAACAGTCTTTCACATAAAAATGTCCTCCAAAAGTCAGACGTTAGACTGATCTTCTTAACGATGTTGATCCAAAATGAATCTTTATGATATTGATGAACAAATGTAGCACTCCTCTTTAGGGTAGTGGAACCTTCCTTTGTACTTGATCTAGAACAAAAACCCTCGCACCAAGAGAAAATCACCCAAGGGTGTTACTGTTAGTCATCTCTACCTCAGTGGGAGAATATAAGGTGGGACAGCATTATTGATAGTGATGAGCGGTTCGGATTCTGAGGAATCTGAACCGCTCCGAACAGGTGGAATCCGAGTCCACCCGAACGCAAGTTCGGGTGTTCCCGCCTGACTCGGATTCCACCTCGAGGCCGAACGTCACCCGTCCGGCGTCGGATTCTCGCGAGAGCCGAGTGACGTTCGGCCTCAATAAAAAGGCAGTCGGCGCCATTTCTCGCGTGACGCGTAGTTAGGTAGTTAGCTAGTGCGCTGTCTGTTCTAGTGTTAGATAGATTAGAGTAGGCAGTGCTCTGTGACTTTACTGGGCATAAGCCCTTGTGTGTGCTCCGTGACTGGGCATAATAAGCCCACTGTGTGTATGTGTACTCTACTACTCACTGTATTATACAAGCTCCGTGACAACTGACAGGGCATAGCCCACTGAGTGTATTATACAAGCTCCGTGACAGGGCATAGCCCACTGAGTATTATACAAGCTCCTTGACAGGGCATAGCCCACTGTGTCTATTATACAAGCTCTGTGACAGGGCATAGCCCACTGTGTCTATTATACAAGCTCCGTGACAGGGCATAAGCCCACTGAGTGTATTATACAAGCTCCGTGACAGGGCATAAGCCCACTGAGTATTATACAAGCTCCGTGACAGGGCATAGCCCACTGAGTGTATTATACAAGCTCCGTGACAGGGTATAGCCCACTGAGTATTATACAAGCTCCTTGACAGGGCATAGCCCACTGTGTCTATTATACAAGCTCTGTGACAGGGCATAGCCCACTGTGTCTATTATACAAGCTCCGTGACAGGGCATAGCCCACTGAGTGTATTATACAAGCTCCGTGACAGGGCATATGCCCACTGAGTATTATACAAGCTCCGTGACAGGGCATAGCCCACTGAGTGTATTATACAAGCTCCGTGACAGGGCATAGCCCACTGTGTCTATTATACAAGCTCCGTGACAGGGCATAAACCCACTGAGTATTATACAAGCTCCGTGACAGGGCATAGCCTACTGTGTATATTATACAAGCTCCGTGACAGGGCATAGCCCACTGAGTGTATTATACAAGCTCCGTGACAGGGCATAAGCCCACTGAGTATTATACAAGCTCCGTGACAGGGCATAAGCCCACTGAGTATTATACAAGCTCCGTGACAGGGCATAGCCCACTGTGTCTATTATACAAGCTCCGTGACAGGGCATAAGCCCACTGAGTGTATTATACAAGCTCCGTGACAGGGCATAAGCCCACTGAGTATTATACAAGCTCCGTGACAGGGCATAAGCCCACTGTGTCTATTATACAAGCTCTGTGACAGGGCATAAGCCCACTGTGTCTATTATACAAGCTCCGTGACAGGGCATAGCCCACTGAGTCTATTATACAAGCTCCGTGACAGGGCATAAGCCCACTGAGTATTATACAAGCTTCGTGACAGGGCATAGCCCACTGAGTGTATTATACAAGCTCCGTGACAGGGCATAGCCCACTGTGTCTATTATACAAGCTCCGTGACAGGGCATAAGCCCACTGAGTATTATACAAGCTCCGTGACAGGGCATAGCCCACTGTGTCTATTATACAAGCTCCGTGACAGGGCATAAACCCACTGAGTATTATACAAGCTCCGTGACAGGGCATAGCCTACTGTGTATATTATACAAGCTCCGTGACAGGGCATAGCCCACTGAGTGTATTATACAAGCTCCGTGACAGGGCATAAGCCCACTGAGTATTATACAAGCTCCGTGACAGGGCATAAGCCCACTGAGTATTATACAAGCTCCGTGACAGGGCATAGCCCACTGTGTCTATTATACAAGCTCCGTGACAGGGCATAAGCCCACTGAGTGTATTATACAAGCTCCGTGACAGGGCATAAGCCCACTGAGTATTATACAAGCTCCGTGACAGGGCATAAGCCCACTGTGTCTATTATACAAGCTCTGTGACAGGGCATAAGCCCACTGTGTCTATTATACAAGCTCCGTGACAGGGCATAGCCCACTGAGTCTATTATACAAGCTCCGTGACAGGGCATAAGCCCACTGAGTATTATACAAGCTTCGTGACAGGGCATAGCCCACTGAGTGTATTATACAAGCTCCGTGACAGGGCATAGCCCACTGTGTCTATTATACAAGCTCCGTGACAGGGCATAAGCCCACTGAGTATTATACAAGCTCCGTGACAGGGCATAGCCCACTGAGTGTATTATACAAGCTCCGTGACAGGGCATAGCCCACTGTGTCTATTATACAAGCTCCGTGACAGGGCATAAGCCCACTGAGTATTATACAAGCTCCGTGACAGGGCATAGCCCACTGTGTCTATTATACAAGCTCCTTGACAGGGCATAGCCCACTGTGTCTATTATACAAGCTCCGTGACAGGGCATAAGCCCACTGAGTATTATACAAGCTCCGTGACAGGGCATAAGCCCACTGTGTCTATTATACAAGCTCTGTGACAGGGCATAAGCCCACTGTGTCTATTATACAAGCTCCGTGACAGGGCATAGCCCACTGAGTCTATTATACAAGCTCCGTGACAGGGCATAGCCCACTGAGTGTATTATACAAGCTCCGTGACAGGGCATAAGCCCACTGAGTATTATACAAGCTTCGTGACAGGGCATAGCCCACTGAGTGTATTATACAAGCTCCGTGACAGGGCATAGCCCACTGTGTCTATTATACAAGCTCCGTGACAGGGCATAGCCTACTGTGTATATTATACAAGCTCCGTGACAGGGCATAGCCCACTGAGTGTATTATACAAGCTCCGTGACAGGGCATAAGCCCACTGAGTATTATACAAGCTCCGTGACAGGGCATAAGCCCACTGAGTATTATACAAGCTCCGTGACAGGGCATAGCCCACTGTGTCTATTATACAAGCTCCGTGACAGGGCATAAGCCCACTGAGTGTATTATACAAGCTCCGTGACAGGGCATAAGCCCACTGAGTATTATACAAGCTCCGTGACAGGGCATAAGCCCACTGTGTCTATTATACAAGCTCTGTGACAGGGCATAAGCCCACTGTGTCTATTATACAAGCTCCGTGACAGGGCATAGCCCACTGAGTCTATTATACAAGCTCCGTGACAGGGCATAAGCCCACTGAGTATTATACAAGCTTCGTGACAGGGCATAGCCCACTGAGTGTATTATACAAGCTCCGTGACAGGGCATAGCCCACTGTGTCTATTATACAAGCTCCGTGACAGGGCATAAGCCCACTGAGTATTATACAAGCTCCGTGACAGGGCATAGCCCACTGAGTGTATTATACAAGCTCCGTGACAGGGCATAGCCCACTGTGTCTATTATACAAGCTCCGTGACAGGGCATAAGCCCACTGAGTATTATACAAGCTCCGTGACAGGGCATAGCCCACTGTGTCTATTATACAAGCTCCTTGACAGGGCATAGCCCACTGTGTCTATTATACAAGCTCCGTGACAGGGCATAAGCCCACTGAGTATTATACAAGCTCCGTGACAGGGCATAAGCCCACTGTGTCTATTATACAAGCTCTGTGACAGGGCATAAGCCCACTGTGTCTATTATACAAGCTCCGTGACAGGGCATAGCCCACTGAGTCTATTATACAAGCTCCGTGACAGGGCATAGCCCACTGAGTGTATTATACAAGCTCCGTGACAGGGCATAAGCCCACTGAGTATTATACAAGCTTCGTGACAGGGCATAGCCCACTGAGTGTATTATACAAGCTCCGTGACAGGGCATAGCCCACTGTGTCTATTATACAAGCTCCGTGACAGGGCATAAGCCCACTGAGTATTATACAAGCTCCGTGACAGGGCATAGCCCACTGAGTGTATTATACAAGCTCCGTGACAGGGCATAGCCCACTGTGTCTATTATACAAGCTCCGTGAAAGGGCATAGCCCACTGTGTGTATACAAGCTCTGTGACTCCAGTTCATAGTGATAAAGTAATATGGATCACGAGAATGAACTGAGAGGAGAGCAGAAACAACATGTAAATGCTAGCATTGCAGCGGCTGGAAGTCCATCACTTTTATCTAAAGCTGATGCTCAAGGGCGTAGAGGCTTTAAAACCTTAGGGAACCTGAAATCAAAAAATTTAGATTTTACAGGGGTAAAGACAAAAAAAAAACCTCTAAAGACTACTACTTTTGCAGAGAAACAGAAAATTGGCAACATACCATTCACCACACGTAGCGGCAAGGAAAGACTCAGGCTTTGCCCTTTATTTCTGAGTGGTGGTTCTGCAGCTGTCAGTGAGGCATCTTGTGCCTCTCGTGATGATAAAAGACCTTTTCAATCAGACTATAGAAGTGTGAAAAAATTTAAAACCAATAAGGCAGTCGAACAAACTGTGTTTTTTGAAACACAAATGTCAGAAATCCCTGAGGAGAGTCTAAGTGGGTCCACAAGTGACATTTCTATGTGTAAGCCTGACCTTTCAGAGAAGCCGCCCTCCACAGTTTCTTTTCCATCTGTAGTTGTGGGGATGAGCAGTATTGCCGAGGACATAGAAATTGAGGATGCCACCGTGGAATTGCAAGAGGATGAGAGGAATATATGTGCAGCTGATGCTGGCACTAATGAGGATGTTGAGGATGAGGATATTATTTGTATAAGTCAGGCACCAGTGGAAGCAGCTCTTGGCCAAGATAAGAAGGCCATTGCCATGCCTGGGCATAGAACCAAGAAATCCACATCTTTTGTGTGGAATTACTTTTACCCAAACCCTGACAACGTTTGTCAAGCCATTTGTAGCCTCTGTGAGACCACAGTTAGTAGAGGTAGGGACGTTAAACATCTAGGAACCTCTACGCTATTACGTCATCTGCAGCGAGCTCATGACAGGTGTTTGATAACAGAAACTACTGCAAAAAAAATAACAACAAGCAGTCCAGCATTAGCTAGATGCCTTCTCTCTACTAAATCCCAGCACCTGCAATCTCCGCCGACAACACCTTCCTCCTCAATATCCTCAGGAATGATCAGTGGTAGTACAACATCCAATTTATTAGTGCTAAGTCACGGTGACTCCTCCAATTTCCAGGACACCTCAGAAGAAACTGAATCTTTGAGCGCTAGGCCTGCTGCTGCTGCTGCTGGTGGATCTTCATCCCAGAAGTGGACAAAGAAGACTACTAGTAGTATACCAAAAAAACAATTGACTGTTAAAGAATCTCTTGCAAGGGGAAGCAAGTATGACAGCTCTCACCCTGTCGCACAGCGGATCACTGACGCCATGACAGCTATGCTAATATTAGATCTGCGTCCAATATCCTCAATTAATGCAGTGGGATTTACACAGCTAGTTGAGGTCATGTGTCCCCGGTACCAAATTCCATCTCGGTTTCATTTTACCCGAAAAGCCATTCCTCGGCTGTACCAGGACGTTAAACAGAACCTAATTATTGGTCTGCAAAATGCTATTGTACCCACTGTCCACTTAACCACAGATATGTGGACAAGCAGTAGTGGACAAACTAAAGATTACATGACTGTGACAGCCCACTGGGTGGGTGAATCGCCTTCAGCAGCAGCAGTATCTAACAAACAACACCAGCTCATTCAGAGGCAGGCAACTCTGTGCATCACCGGATTCAATAAGAGGCATACCGCTGACAACCTCTTAGAAAAACTAAGAGATGTCATAGAAACATGGCTTACCCCACTTGGACTCTCCTCAGGATTTGTGATTTCTGACAATGCTACAAATATAGTGAAAGCATTACAGCTGGGTGAATTCCAACACATCCCCTGTTTTGCTCACACAATAAACTTAGTGGTGCAGGGTTTTTTAAAAAACGACAGGGGCGTTCAGGAGATGCTGTCTGTGGCCCGAAAAATTTCGGGACATTTTCGGCATTCAGCAACAGCGTGCAGGAGATTGCAGCACCTGCAAGAGCAGTTTAATTTGCCCTGCCATCAACTGAAGCAAGAAGTGGTAACGAGGTGGAACTCAACCCTGTATATGCTTCAGCGGATGGAGGAGCAGCAAAAAGCCATCCATAGCTATACGACAAGCCATGACATTGGGAGAGGAGGGGGAATGTACCTTACCCCAGCACAGTGGAGAGTACTTTCTGTCTTGTGCAAGGTGCTCAAACCATTTGAAGTTGCCACTTGTGAAGTGAGTGCTGACACTGCTAGCTTGAGTAAGGTGATTCCCCTGATTTCGCTTTTGGAAAAGCAGCTGGAGAAATTGAAGGATGATATTAAACAAAGTGATTCCGCAAAGTATGCTGGACTGATAGATCAAGTCCTTTGTTCGCTTCGCCAGGATCCACGGGTGGCCAAGATCTTGAAATCTGATCATTATATTTTAGCAACCATTCTTGATCCTAGGTTCAAGTCATATGCTGTGTCTTTCTTTACAACTGACCCAGATCTTAAAAGAACCAAAGCGCTCCTGGTGAGCAAGTTGGCAGCTGAAGTGACACATGGCACTACGATGACGTCTCCTCCTTCGGTTTCTGCAGCAGCAGCCAGAAAAAAATGCACCTTTTCCAAAAGACCCAGTGGTGATGCAGATAAGTCAAGTCAACATTTTGACATCTGGTCGGGTCTAAAAGATTTGCCCAACACCAGTGACACCTCTACCGCAACTCCATCTAATACGATTACCATCCAAAGAATGGTGGAGGAT
This sequence comes from Taudactylus pleione, assembly GCA_031769625.1. Lineage (NCBI taxonomy): Eukaryota > Metazoa > Chordata > Amphibia > Anura > Myobatrachidae > Taudactylus > Taudactylus pleione. The sequence goes on from JAUIMM010000417.1 coordinate 1,239,111, forward strand.
TATTTTCAGGACACCATACACGTAGACATGTCACAGAGTCCCTTCGAATATTGGAAGAAAAAAAAGGCAATTTGGAGACCCTTGTATAAACTGGCTTTGCATTATTTAAGCTGCCCACCCTCCAGTGTGTACTCGGAGAGAGTTTTCAGTACAGCCGGGAACCTTGTGAGTGAACGACGAAGGAGGCTACTTCCACAAAATGTAGAAAAAATGATGTTCATTAAAATGAACTGGAAATTTCACGAGGAAAACCTTTCCCACCAATCACGTCACAGTACAGATACTTCTGTAATGGTAGATTCCAGCGGGGATGAACTGATATTGTGTGAGGAATCGGATGATGTACACACTGATGAGGGTGAGGATGGCAATGATGGTGACATCATGCCACTGTAGACCTGTTGCCTTTAGTAGATTGGAAGATTTTTTTGTGGGGGCCCAAACAAACCAAGCACTTCAGCCACAAAGTGGCAGTACCTGTCGCTGAAATGCTTTGTTTGTTAAAGTGTGCATGTCCTTTTTAAGATCCAACATAAAGGGTGGGTGGGAGGGCCCAAGGACAATTCCATCTAGCACTACCTTTCATTTCTGCCACTGCTGTGTGGCATAGTTTCATAGATGTGCTTTAAACTGTGGTGTCTGTGCCACTGCGCCGCTGCTCTGACGCTTGGTCACCAGTCAGCTCACTGCAACCTTTGGCCAATAATGGTGAAACCAATAATTTAAGCTGTGAGGTGGTCTAAATTGACTGTAAATGACTGGAAATTAATGTTATTGAGGTAAATAACACTCTAGGAAGAAAAAAAAGCCCAATTTATGTAATTTTAGCTTTTTTTGCCAATTTTGGCAAAAAATCCAAATCCAAATCCAAATCCAAATCCAAAGCCAGTCACCGCAGTTTGGCAAATCCAAATCCAAAGCCGGATGACGAATTAGAACCAAATCCAAATCCGGCAAAAATGGTCCGGCGCACATCCCTAATTATTGACCACCCATTTCCAAAAATTTCTTTTAAAGATGTATTTATAATTATTGTGTTACAATAAATTTTATATTTGTACAACACTAATAGTGGCCTTTTGGCTTTCTTGGGTGATTTTCTCTTGGTGCGAGGGTTTTTGTTCTAGATCAAGTACAAAGGAAGGTTCCACTACCCTAAAGAGGGGTGCTACATTTGTTCATCAATATCATAAAGATTCATTTTGGATCAACATCGTTAAGAAGATCAGTCTAACGTCTGACTTTTGGAGGACATTTTGATGTGAAAGACTATTTGGATTTTGGTCTATAGTGACAATTTGGAATTATAGCATTTTTCATTTATGTCAATCAAAATCAATTATTAATTGGGCTTATGTTCAAGGTTTAGTGATACTCTAAGGACTATGGGCCTGATTCAGAGCCGTTCGCTATTTGCGGTCGTTCGTTCGAAAACAAGGGGTGGCTATTCAAATGATCCGTTCGCAAATTGCAGTCTGTTCACACCTCTAAGTCTGAACGAGCGAGCAAAACATACGCTCGTTTATTTGATAAAAACGCCCTCTGGCCGCACGCACCATACGTCATGTCCGCTATTTATTAGATTAATCGAGTACATCGTACAGCGTATGAACTGCTCGCTATTCTTGTGGTTGGTGTTTTCAACCGCTATTTTGCGAGCAGTTCTGAGTTAAAAAAAACCAAGTGACGTGGTCAATGACGCTGCTGTATTAATTATGCACTCCCTTAAAACGCCCGTTTTGACCTTTAAGCACGCCTGCGTTCAGATCTCCACTCCCCGTTTTCAAGCACCTTCCCCTGTTACCACCCACATACGCCTCATTCTGTCACTCAAAATAGCAGGCCCTCGCTATATTGCGTACCAACGATTTTCGGCCGCACTGACTGGTTCGCGCATGCGTACTAAAAACCGTACGCATGCGCAGATGTGCGAACATCGCTCGCAACGATCGTACTGCCGCTAGCGAGTGGCTCTGAATGAGGGCCTATATACATAAAAGTGTTTATCATTATCTTTGAAGCGCACCCTTTTTTATATTGGTTGTGTGGGATGTGTAGACCCTTCTAACAGGGGGTCAAGGAAAAAAGGGGTTGAAGCTATTATTCTATCACTTCATTGAAGTTCATTCTAGATTTACGTATTTATATATTTTGAAATGTAGCGCAGTTTAAAGGCTTTCTTTTTGTGGATATATATATATATATATATACTACATAATAATTATGTAAGGTTGTCACGTCTCCTCAGTGTGCGACCCCAATGGCTCCCACTGCGAGGGAGACAGGACAGTCTGAGGAGAGGAAGACTGGCCTCCAGGGTTATTTTGGGGGGCGGTGGGGGGAAGGGGGTGTTGGGACATGGATGTGATGGGGAAGGAGGTGGAGGAGGACAGCAAAGAGGAAGTGGGACTATCCACACAAAAGGTGGGGAAGAGCCAGGGTGGGGGAGGGGTATATCTATACTAAGGTGTGTGTGTGTATGTATATATATATATATATATATATATATATACACACATATACACACACATACAGTATATATATATATATATATACACACACACACTACAGTGCTGCTTTAAAAATATAATTAATGTAAGTGCTTACATATCAACAGTAGCAGCAGCAGCCACCAGGGAATGACACTCTAATCAGCTGGACTGCCACTGGAGTCAGGAAGAATCTGTCACCCAGGTGGTCGAGCAGTCTCCACGGAGCCAATGGGGCTGGGCTCCTGCTAATGCTTGGCTGTGTTGCTGGTGGGGGCGTCACCTAGGTGTCATCATACGGAGGCGCCAATACATTATGCGGCACAGTGAGAGCCGGGGCTTGCTAGTGAAGCCTTCCACTCCACTGCGCTGCTATATGATGTGTAGAGTGAAAGGCATCACTAGCAAGCCCCGGCTCGGTGCGTGTGGACTGGAGGTCGGGAGGGCGGTACTGCCGGTGTTTCTGTGGGCAGGGCCTTGTACGGCTGCTGGTGAGGCAGCCGGCTGTGGCTGCAACAGCCTGTCTCCAGTCACCAGGCATTCATGCAGCGCTCGGCTGCAGGCAGTTGGCGGCCCCCCAGGACTGAAATAGTACCGGCCCGGGGGGCAGATGGCACCCTGCCCCCCGGGCCCAGCCCGCCACTGACCTCCAGTCTGTCCCCTGAGACCAGAGGTAACACTGTCAATCCGCGGGTCACCACGAGCATCGACCCGCCTTACCTATCCCCTTGTGTCCAGGATGCAGTCTGGGTCCGTCCGTGGGTCCGGCTAGCAAGGTACCGCCGAAACACCCGATTCCCGCCGAAAACCCCAGCCGCAGCGGCGCCTAAAGGGGTGACTGAGCGGCAGCACAGACGTCCTGCAGACAATCTGCTGCTACCTGCTCAGCAGATAAAACACTAAAAATAAATAAAATCATAAATATAAAGCTATTTGGGCTGCCTAAGCAGCCCACTGCATAATGGTGACCCGACTACGGATGGGCACCAACGAAACAGAGGTGCCTCTGGTACGGGGGCAGGGTATAGGGGGATGGACCGATGCATCCTCGGAGCTGGAAGCTTTACCTGCGTGGTGCCCGGTTCTCAACCTACACCACAAGGTCTCCCAGTGGAGCCCTATGGACCCTGAAGAAGAAAAACAGACAGCAGTGCTAGCACAAGTCACATACAATGCAGAGCAGACAATATAGCTGCAGTGGGCACTAAATTCAACTGCACAGACCGCAGTGCCTGGTAGGATATAGCGCTGTATAACCTGGCTCCTAGGAGAGGTATACAGGGAGACTGGACCCAGCATTTCCGGAGACCTGTGGCTGTTGCAGAAAATGGCCGCCGTGAGTCTCTGAGGGGGCGGAAGGTGAGGGAGGAGCAGCTCAGGGGTGGCAAGATCGCAGTGGAATGGCGCCCTGAGCTGGGGTAGGGGCTGCAGGGAGAGGACCGTCTCCCCTATACTGACATTAACCACCAGGTCCCTGGCCTCAGCTGTCCCCTGTACCAGTATAAGTTATGCCCTGGTGGTCTAGAGGAGTCCTGGACGAACAGGGGTCTACATCAGTGCCTCCAGTCTGTCTCCTGAGACCGGAGTTAAGAATGCGCATAGACGCAGGAACCAGCCTTACCTGTCCCATTGAGCCCCAGCTGCAGTCTGGGTCTGAGGAGCCCTGCTAGCTAGGTCCCCGCGAAGCCCCTCTGAGATTACCTAGCCAATGGCTGGAGCCGGGGCACCGCGGAGGGGTGATGGAGCAGGAGTGCAGATGTCCAAAGGACTGTCTAGCACTGCTTTCTCTGTTATAGTAAAATAAAAATATTTCATAAAATAAAGCTGTATAACGGTGATCCAGCTCCTGCCGGACACCAACGAAACTGAGTTGCATTCAGGCTGTGGGCAGGGTATAGGGGGAAGGACTTGAGCATCCTGGGACAGAAAAAAGCTTTGCTGTTGGTGACATGTCCTCCAAGTACCACCTACACCCCATTGTCGCCCTATGGACCCTGAAGAAGAAATATAGAATAACAGATGTGTTATATATAGGACAGTATGGAGTCGGTAATAGTGGAATATATAGAATAACAGCTGTGTTATACACAGTACAGGATAACAGCTGTACAAAGTGGTGTATCATATAATGGAATTTAGGGGAGAAAGAGAGAAATATTTCTTTACTTACTCAGGTCACTCAATGTATATGTGATACTTTTAGTATCTACAACACTGTCATGTTGAACTTCACATCTAAATGTCTTCCCTACATCCTTTATTGTCGGGTGTAATTTCATAGTGGCAGTGACATAATACATTCCATTAGTTTCAGGAAGGGCGTTACTGGTGTGCGAGGGTATTACGGTCCCATCTTCCATGTACCATGTAACGTGTATCTGTGCTGGGTAAAATGAATGAATTCTACATGATAGATCCATCTGGTCACCGACAGAGAGAGTCTTCTGTGTCCTCTGTATCGTGTCTAGCACAGGACAAGCTAAAATATAACACAGTACAGTCAGTAAGAGGAGCTGAGATATCACACAGTACAGTCAGTAGGAGGAGATGAGATATCACACGGTAGAGTCAGTAACAGGAGATGAGATATCATACAGTACAGTCAGTAAGAGGAGCTGAGATATCACACATTACAGTCAGTAAGAGGAGATGAGATATCACACAGTACAGTCAGTAAGAGAAGCTGAAATCTCACACAGTACAGTTAGTAAGAGAAGCTGAGATATCACACAGTACAGTCAGTAAGAGGAGCTGAGATATCACACAGTACAGTCAGTAAGAGAAGCTGAGATATCACACAGTACAGTCAGTAGGAGGAGCTGAAATATCACACAGTACAGTCAGTAAGAGGAGATGAAATATCATACAGTACAGTTAGTAAGAGGAGCTTAGATATCACACATTACAGTAAGTTAGTATAAGGGGGTCTATTCAGCAACAGTGACGATGTTGCCCAGAATATTATCGGGCAACATCGTCACGATATTTTATCAATTATGATAAAATATGTAACCTGTTCACCAATATTTTAAGCAGGGACAGCGGTTGCGGTAACACGCTGTCCCTGCGATGTCACAGAAGGGATTGTTTTCATGATTCCGAAAACAATCCCTTCTGTTTGTTCCCTGCGCATGCTCAGTCATGCGCTCGGGATCAGTCTCCGTCCCTGCTTCCCAGTGATCGCGGAGGGGTAAGTACCGCTTTAGCCTCCCGAAATTGATTGATATGTGCATACAGGCTTTATACTAGCCTGTATACATGTATATTAATGTGCTTTTATATTTAACATTTATATATAAATGTTAAATATAAAAACACATAAATATTCATGTGTACAGGCTAGTATAAAGCCTGTATACACATATCAATCAATTTCAGGGGTTTTAAAAGCCTCTAGAGTGACTTACCTGTCGCCGATCACCGGGAAGCAGGGACGGAGACTGGACGGGCTTACAAGAGTGACTTACCTGTCGCAGATCACCGGGAAGCAGGGACGGAGACTGGACGGGCTTACAAGATGCTGCAGGGACTTATGGGAAATATTCCCTCTGTCCCTGCAGTTTTTTGGGAAATATAAGCATTTTCTTTATGTAACGCCATTCTGAAATGGCGTTATATAAAGGAAATATTTATCGGGTGAATTAACAGTTTTTGCTTTGCTGAATAGAGAGCTCAATGGCCTGATCCCTACAGTGCAGTATTCAGCGAGATGGGAATCAATGGAGAAGATAATTGCATTATCTTCTCCATTATCCCATTGTAGGGGATTTACATAAAAGATACGGAAATCATAGTTTCCGCATTTTTTATGTAAAAAAAATCAATGCTGAATAGACCCCAAGAGGAGATAAGATATCACACAGTACAATCAGTAAGATGAGCTGAGATATCACACAGTACAATCAGTAAGAGGAGCTGAGATATCACACAGTACAATCAGTAAGAGGAGCTGAGATATCACACAGAACAGTCAGTAAGAGGAGCTGAGACATCACACAGTACAGTCAGTAAGAGGAGCTGAAATATCACACAGTGCAGTCAGTAAGAGGAGCTGAGATATCACACAGTACAGTCAGTAAGAGGAGCTGAAATATCACACAGTACAGTCAGTAAGAGAAGCTGAAATATCACACAGTACAGTCAGTAAGAGGAGCTGAGATATCACACAGTACAGTCAGTAAGAGGAGCTGAAATATCACATGGTACAGTCAGTAAGAGAAGCTGAGATATCACACAGTACAGTCAGTAAGAGGAGCTGAGATATCACACAGTACAGTTAGTAAGAGATGAGCTATCACACAGTACAGTCAGTAAGAGGAGCTGAGATATCACACAGTACAGTCAGTAAGAGGAGATGAGATATCACACAGTACAGTCTCACACATGGCAAGAAATCAGAACTAAGACACAAATGTGTGCGCTATGACTGCGTTTGGAACATTCTAATTAAATCTAGAATTGTCTTTTCAGTATTACTTTAAATACTATTGGCAGCTGGAGCAAACTTTCAGCTCCAACTAATAACTGACATATTACACAGGAGAGATGCATTAAACCTTCATGAGAGATAAAATGGAGAAGTTGCCCATAGCAACCTACAGCTTCACATTCTACAAAATGCCAGTTAGAAGCTGATTGGTTGCTACAGGTAACCTCTCCGCTATCTCTCTCTCTCGAAGGGTTGATATATCTCCCCCTTATGGAGAAAGCTCCATCAGATACACGAGCTGGGCTACTGTACACAGCAAAAGATTAATGTCATAACAGAGATCGCTCATTATATAAATCATCGTTTCCCAGTTGTCAGTTAAACAAGAGATCAATACTAGATTTGGAGTGCGATAATACCCTTCAATCACATAATGACACAACTTCAGAAAATAATCTCCATAAAATTTACTCGGATGACCATGTAATTGCTAAGCAGGAGATATGAGAGATTTTGGATAGGATGGGCCAAATGTAATAGGGTGAGAGTCAGGGGCGCTTTAAGAGAGGAAAGTGCCCGTGTTTACTCACCGTCCGGGGCCCCCTCCTCTCTCCCCGGCTGCTGTCAGCGAACTGACAGCGACAGTAGACTTCGGGCACTAGAGGGTGCCCGGAGTCTATTGTACATACACAGTTCACCGGGGAAATGGAGCAGCAGCCATTTTCCCGTTGATTTCCTACTGCACATGTGCAAAACGCCGGGAAAATGGCCGCGGCGGCCATTTACCAGGTGTTTTCAACAGCGCTCCTCTGTAGGACATCGGAGAGGTAAGTATGAAAAAAAGTTTGGGTGCAGGGTGTGCAGTGTGGACCCCCCCTGGACCCATTATAAATACGCCCCTGGTGAGAGTTTAGCAGGAAACTCTCTCACTTTTTAAACTCAGCCAAAGTAATAGAGTCCGAGAACAGGCAAACTCGCCCAATGTAATAGAGTCCGAGCACAGGAAAACTCACCCAATGTAATAGAGCCCGAGAACAGGAAAACTCGCCCAATGTAATAGAGTCCGAGAACAGGAAAACTCGCCCAATGTAATAGAGTCAGAGGACAGGAAAACTCGCCCAATGTAATAGAGTCTGAGAACAGGAAAACTCGCCCAATGTAATAGAGTCCGAGAACAGGAACACTCGCCCAATGTAATAGAGTCTGAGAACAGGAAAACTCGCCCAATGTAATAGAGTCAGAGAACAGGAAAACTCGCCCAATGTAATAGAGTCTGAGAACAGGAAAACTCGCCCAATGTAATAGAGTCCGAGCACAGGAAAACTCACCCAATGTAATAGAGCCCGAGAACAGGAAAACTCGCCCAATGTAATAGAGTCCGAGAACAGGAAAACTCGCCCAATGTAATAGAGTCAGAGGACAGGAAAACTCGCCCAATGTAATAGAGTCTGAGAACAGGAAAACTCGCCCAATGTAATAGAGTCCGAGAACAGGAACACTCGCCCAATGTAATAGAGTCTGAGAACAGGAAAACTCGCCCAATGTAATAGAGTCAGAGAACAGGAAAACTCGCCCAATGTAATAGAGTCTGAGAACAGGAAAACTCGCCCAATGTAATAGAGCCCGAGAACAGGAAAACTCGCCCAATGTAATAGAGTCCGAGAACAGGAAAACTCGCCCAATGTAATAGAGTCTGAGAACAGGAAAACTCGCCCAATGTAATAGAGTCTGAGAACAGGAAAACTTGCCCAATGTAATAGAGTCCGAGAATAGGAAAACTCGCATGGTTTTTAGACTCAAAAAAACTCTCACGATTTAAACTCTCATCCAGATGTTTTCCCATTTTGAAGATAAAAATCGACCAATGTGAGAGATTACTGTTAAACTCTCACATTTTCTAAACTCTCACCCTATTACATTTGGGCCAAAATATTTATTGAATAGAGAATAAAGGAAGGTTTCTGTTAATTTGGTGTTTTTTTATGAAATTAAATAATCACAGAAGAAGCCTTGGCACAACCCTGCGGAATAGGTTATATGCGGATGGCATAGATTCTGTAGGACAACACTCACCGGTAACCACCATATCCAGTTCTTGCTCTGCAATTTGTGCTGTCGCAGGGTGATGGGTTCTACACACGTATTTCACTCCTTGATCTTCACTCACATTTGGCTTCATCCTCAAAGCACTTATACAGCTGAAAGATGTATCCTCATGTGTAATCTCCTTCACATTGTGTGAGTATTTCTCATCCAGAATATTGGTTCCTGTACAGTCCCACGTTACAATTTCTGTTTCCTGGTCCTGATCCTTCCTCAGCCACGTGATAGACAAAACTCTGGGTCTAAATCCATTAATTGGACAAGTCAGCGTCACCATCTCATCGTGTGTCAGATGTTCAGGAGCCATTATTGTTATTAGTTTAGGGGCCACTAGGAGAGAATGAAACAATTAATATTGTCTGCTGCAGTTCCATGTATGACTAGAAGGTGGGGGTGGAAGCCTCGCACTGACTCTACCACAATGTGGGTTTTAAACTGGCCCAGATCAAGGACTGTACACTATACTGTACAGTTATTTATTTAATTTCATTATTAACATTTATTTCTATAGTGCACTGATATTCTGCAGCGATTTATAAACAAAATATGACATTCGCATCAGTCCCTGCCCCAGTGGAGCTTACAATCTATATTCCCTACCACATAGGCACTAGGGTTAACTTTTGTCAAGCGACAAATAACCTACCAGTATATTTTTAGATTATGGGAGGAAACCGGAGCACCCGGAGGGAACCCACGCTACCACGGGGAGTATATACAAACTCCACAAAGTTAGGGCCATGGTGGGATCCGAACTCAAGACCTCAGTGCTAGGGTGTCTGCCATTATTACTTTATCTCTGTGTAAGTACTGAGATATAATATATTAACAAAGCACTCCAATAAATGGGGATGGGTACGGGATGCCGGCGCTTGGGATCTCGTTGGTCAGACTCCTGACGTTGGCATCCCGAAGAGGTCACAATGCCGACGCCTAACGGTAAGTACTCCTAATCTAACCCCTAACCCTACCCCTAACCCCCTAATCCTCCCTCCCCACAGCCTTAACCTAACCTACCACCTTAGTGCCTAAACCTAACCCTCCCTGCACCCTAAACCCAGCCCTGCCCCGCGCAGCCTTAACCTAACACTCCCCCTAGTGCTTAAACCCTAACCCTCCCCCTAACCCCAGTACTTACCTTCGGGATCCTGGCGGTCGGGATGCTGGCGTTGGTATTCTGATAAGTGTCAAGATTCCGGCATCAGCATTCTGACCGTATCCCGATAAATGAACCTGTACAGATCAGAGAAGAGTCTTACCTCCAATGACGTTCAGTGTTCTCCATACAGAGACCGGTGACCTCAGAGCTGGGTGCGCTACCTGTACCAATAGTTCTGCTCCGTTATCTTCAGCAATGCTGGGAGTTATATGAATAGAACATTGACAGCTGGAAGTACCAAGTCTGCTGGTCTTTATAACAGGAACCAATTCTAGCTGTAGGCGTCTCTCCGCGTGATTTGCAGCCCCATTAATCAGCCCCTGCTGCTCCCCTACTTCTATAACCACATGGCTGCCCCCAGTACTGTCATCTCTTGTCATGCGGGCTGGGGGAATGGGGTCTCGGGATCTCCAGGTGTGGATAACAATCATCTTCTCTCCTCGTCTCAGACATACAGAGATTTCAATGTCATTGGGCCTGAAGTTCATTATCTGACAGGTGAGGGTCGTCCTGGTCATGTCAATCATCTCCTCATTCCCTGCAATCTCGGAGAGACTGGGAGGGTCTGTGGGGGAAAATAAATATATGTATATACAGTGCTATTTTCAGCAGGAACAAGCAGGAACTCAGGGCCCGATTCAAACCCGCTCGCTAGATGCGTTTGCACGCAGCCGTCAGCTGCTAATGTATGCAAATCCCGCGATCGCACGGCAAAACATTAGTACGCCCACTATGTCTTAGCGTGCGACTGCGGTATGTATTTAGACGCCCACCATCCTGTCGTAAGACGCCCACTTGCTCTAAGTAATACACGTCATCTCTAGGAAGTGTATGCAACAATCGGAAACATCGAGTACCATCGGACCCATATGCAGCACTTGCGGTTGACCATACCCTACCACAAGTACTGCGAACGCTGACTACAGCCATGTGACGTGTACTATGACGCTGCGTTAATTATGCACGCCCCTGAAGCGGCGTTTTCACGCTCAGGCACGACTGCGTTCACACCACCACACTCCCATTTCCATCGACCTCCCCCTGTCACCGCCCACAAACGGCTCGTCCTGTCACTCATTCTAGTGAGGCTTCTATTTCCAGCGTGCGAATGCTTCCTGGTCACAGTGACTGGTTTGCGCACACGCACTGCGTCTTATACGTATGAACAAATTGCAAAGATCGGCCAGCTAAGTGCGAACGCAGCCTAGCGAGCGTGTCTGAGTCAGGCCCTCAGTTCCGGAACCTCTCATTAACTATGACGTAAAGTCCTAGGCCAAAATGTATTTTCAACATTCAATTTTTATTGAGCATAAAGAAGGAAAGGTATGGGGCGGGGTACAGAAAAAATAAAAATAAAAGGGGGGGGGATGAGAAAAATCAAAGAAAGGTACACAATCTAATAGAGATTGCGGGGTCTATTTATCAAGCAGTGAAAAGTGTGGAGTAAACCAGTGTAGAAGTTGCCCATAGCAACCAGTCAGCTCCTACCTATTATTTTATAGACTGTACTTGATAAATTCTACTTGAAAGCTGATTGGTTGCTATGGGCAACTTCTCCACTGGTTCACTTCCCCACACTTTTCACTGCTTGATAAATAGACCCCATAAACACATCAATAGCAGTGAGTAACCATATCACTGTCAATTTAAAGGTAGCATAAACAATAGTAAATAAATCTGTATACAGCAGGATACAAAATACAAAACAATACATGTGATGTATTGAGTAAACTGGTTCAAAGAAACTAACCAAATGATTAATAAAAAAGCATAGTGAAAGCACCACAACTAAGCTTTGGTTTTCGCTTCCCAATATTAACTCCAGCCAAACTATCTAATAAGAGGATTGTAAGCTGAAGAGGAATAGGACCCTCCTGCCGTCTCGAATTCACAATGTGATTGTACATCTTTTTCGATAGTGTCCAAACTGGGAATATTAGGGTATAAGGATGTGTCCCATAATATAACGATCATTAGTCGACAAGCCACCATGATATACAGTAAATTAAATATGGCTATTAATGGATGGGGTGAAATAGGAGCATTCAGTATCTTGGAAAGTAGAGCAAATACCGAAGACCATAAATTAGTAATATTTGCACATGACCAAAATATATGCACCAGGTAACCCACATTCACACAATTACGCCAACACAAGTTAGATTGGGATGGCCAAAGGCTGTGCATTAAGGGCCTGATTCAGAGCTGGACGCTATTTGCGCTCGCTCGTTCAGTAAAAAGGGGTGGCTATTCAAATGAACCGTTCGCTCTTTGCGGTCTGTTCACGCCTTTAGGTCTGAACGAGCGAACCAAACATGCGGTCGTTTTTTGGAACACTACGCCCCCTGGCCGCTCGCATCCTACGTCATGTCCGCTATTTATTAGATTAATCGAGTACATCGACCAGCGTATGAACTTCTCACTATTCTTGTGGTTGGTTTTTCCTACCGCAATCTTGCGAGCAGTTCTGACTATAAAATAACCCAGTGACGTGGTCGATGACGCTGCTGTATTAATTATGCACACCCATAAAACGCCCGTTTTGACCTTTAAGCACGCCTGCGTTCGGATCTCCACTCCCCGTTTTCAAGCACCTTCCCCTGTTATCACCCACATACGCCTCCTCCTGTCACTCAAAATAGCAGGCATTCGCTATTTAGCGAACAAACGATTTTCGGCCGCTCTGACTGGTTCGCGCATGCGTATTACGATCCGTACGCATGCGCAGTTGTGCGAACATCGCTCGGAACGAACGAGCGGCCGCTTACGAGCGGCTCTGAATCAGGCCCTAAGACCGGTGTGAAGTATATTTGGTGAATTGATTTATAAATTGTTCTGAATGGGAGATGCACTTGAAAAGACTAAAACAAGTTAGAAAAATGAAATGCCAATCTTCTTCTGACACTACGCAAGAAAGATCTGCCTCCCATTTCAATATGGATTTAAATGCCACCACGTAATACCCCCTCTACCCTCCGCCTTGAGAAATTGATCATTGGGAATTTGTAGATTCTCTGCACTGTATGTGGTGATCAAAATGTATTTTCCATAAGATAAGTTTTAAAGTCCCTTTTCAGTGTCTTCTTTTCTAAATACTATATTTATGTATATTTAATATATATAATTGTTTTTTATCGCTCTACCCCAGTAGCTCCACCCACAGTTCCTGAACCTATTTTTCCAGAAAAATAGCCCTGTATACATAATGCAGTAATGATGAGCATTCATAAAGCATCAGCATATCCTGCAGCCCTGTACAATAGGGGAGATTAGGGGGTAAATTTACTAAGATGGGAGTTCTATTAAGAAGTGATGTTGCCCATAGCAACCAATCAGATTCCAGGTATTATCTTCTAGAAGGTTCTAGATAAATGAGAAGTACAATCTGATTGGTTGCTATGGGCAACATCACTTCTTAAATAGAACTCCCATCTTAGTAAATTTACCCCTATAACTGTATAATGTGAGTTCTGCCCACACAATAGTTGCCCCTACTATGCGTTAGTGACAGGCTATCCGTCCACTTTAAGTTAAAATTTCCTGAAACACTTAAGGTGCCTACACACGGAACAAAGGCCCTCATTCAAAGCCGTACACTCTGAGCAGAGCGCACGCTCTGAATGAGGGCCGCCCTCCATAATTCTGGAGCGTCCTCCTGGACGCTCATATAGCTGTGGGTCACCACCCACAGCCTATACGAGCGTGCAGTTTGATGGCCGCGATGGTCGTGACCATCGCGACCATCGAAACTGCGAGCCGGAGCCTGCGGTTGAGGTTTTCAACCGCAAGGCCCGGAGTGATTTTGGCTCTATCAGAGCCAAAATCACTCCCACTGACATCACTAGTGATGTCAGTGGGCCGGCTTCTGACGGTAGGCGTTCCCTTGGGAACGCCCCCGTCAGGGAGGCACGCCCCCGGCACGCCCACCAAAGGGGGCGTGCTGTCAATCAACATCGACAGCACGCCCCCTTTGATCAGACACAACGAGCGAAGGAAAGTCCTTCGCTCGTCGCGTCTCGCGCATGCGCACGACGGAGCTCCCTCCGTCGTGCGCATGCTCAGTGCACACCATCGACCCACTTGCGAGCGGACAGCCGCTCGCGAGTGGGTCTGAATCAGGCCCAATGTACTCACAAAGCGATATCGTGAACGATTTCCTTTGAACTCTCCAAGGACACAATGTGCAGGAAAAACTGCACAATGTGACACAAGATCTATCGTGCACGATCTAACAATTTGCATATCATTAGATCGTGCGTGATAGCAGACAGATGCATGCATGAATAAGGCAGATCATTGGTGTTAAAAAAAATTAATTGTGGTTCTCCAAGTACCAGCATGCGGAGGAGGCTTGCTGGGACCTGTATCTCTACTGCAAAAGATAATATTTTTACTTCTATCAATTTCACTACACTTTACACTATCAACCCGGCACCCACTGGTCTATCAGCCTAGGCCTGGGGTGCCCTGGAGACGGGGACCCCTTCATTGGGGGGTCCCAAACTCCCCCGGCCTGGGCTGACTAGCGGTCAGAGGTAATGCTTTGGCTGGGGGACACGGGGAAAGGGTTCCCCTGGCTGTGGCCTTAGTCCCCCGTTAGAAAGAGCTTGGTGCTGGTTATGTATAATACAGGGGACCGCTACGCATTTTGTCCCCTGGATTTCCAAAACCAGGACCAGCTCAGCTGAGCCCAGTGCTGGTTGTGCTAAATACAGGGGACCCCTATGTCTTTTGTCCCCTGTATTTTCACAACCAGTACTGGGTCTCCAAAGCCCGGGGCTGGTTGTGCTTTGGGGGGGAAAACCACACTGTTTTTTAATTTTATTTTTATACTTGTATTAATATTTTTTTAACACAGATGCATAGATGGATCTCACTGATTCATCCATGCATCTGTGTCTTTTATCACAGCTGCTTGCAGCATGGATCGCACTGATCCGTGCCTGCATCTGTGTCTTGATGCATGCATCCCGAATTACCTTGATCCATGCATATAGCAGCATGCGGATCCAATCGACATATCGTTCAGGCATAAACACTGAACGATATGCTGCCGGATCATGGACACTCATATTATGCCCGATCTGTCATTCCGATTCGCCGTAAACAATGTAGACAGAGTATAATAAACATAATGTGGTTCTTACCTTTCTTAAACCTTTTAAAGCAAAGAAAAACCGCAAAAATCACAAGTAACGTAGAGAGAAGTGTCCCAATCACAGCTCCAGCAACTGCACCAGTGTTATCTTCTTGCTCTGCAATCACATAGAACACAATAAGCACTTGGAAATAAGAGAATGTTACAAACATAAAATATGATCTCAAGCATTACTAGGGTTTAAATCCATGAATTGTTCTCTATAAATGCCGAAGCCCTACAAACACTATTTACAATAAATGAGAAACTCAACAGAGGTTGTGACTGGTGGGTTTACTCTGTCACCCAGTACAGGGGGTTACTATACCAGTGACCTGAGAGGGCTTACATGGACACCCATGGTGTATAGGGATTCCCTCTTACCATCAGTGACTGCTTGTCACTGACTCCTGTTGCTACCACCCCCCTGTACCGGTATCTGGAATAGCTTACTTTTGGGTATGTGTGTGGTCATACTGCTGCAGCAACTCCTTGGTGGTGATGGCTAATTCCCCTTTGGCCACTTACTTTGAACCAGTCCTACTGTTGTAGCGAGTAGAGCATGAGCTCAGAGATTTTAGGCTCATACTCAAGACAGCTAAAGAACAGATAAGTGTTTGGTGCTTATCTGGTAGTCACAGGATACAAGCAGACACAGGTGTCTTGGAAGCAAGTAAATGTTTAATACCTCCAATAAGATGTACTTTCTGAAAAGGATATATTCATATTCCCAGCTGAAGGTACCAAGAATATACTGCACACAGATGTTCTTAGAAGTTCAGATGATACACCCTTTGGGGACTTGCAGAGACTATTTTTATTCTGTTCAGGCCTACAGTACAGCACAGGGTAATCCAGACCCTGTGTCTTAAACCAATCCACGTGGTTGCATACATTGTGCATGTACATCCATTTGGAGGCTTTCCACTCTTTAATACAGTGTATCCGGGGTCAGGGTTGCGTGTTCCTCTCCATGTCCATGAATAGTAAAG
The DNA here is from genome assembly GCA_031769625.1 of Taudactylus pleione. Classification (NCBI taxonomy): domain Eukaryota; kingdom Metazoa; phylum Chordata; class Amphibia; order Anura; family Myobatrachidae; genus Taudactylus; species Taudactylus pleione. The sequence goes on from JAUIMM010000417.1 coordinate 1,255,420, forward strand.
AAGAAGAAGCTGAGATAAGTTTAACGTCTCCCTGGCATATGAAAGTCTACGTAGGGGATCTAATATTGAGAGCACCCAGAAAAATGAACGTCCAGGAGATCTGCTCCAGGGTCTGGCTGCTTCCACTCGTGGAAAAAGAGCTCCAGAGGATGGACAGCCAAACCTGGGGCAGCAGTCTTCATGCTACTGGAGTCTTCTGGGCCCCGGTGTTCCCATCATTCAAACTCAGGAGGAGCCATTTCTAGACACTCCAGCAGCTGCTCTGTTGCAGATGCCAGCTGGGGTTACTTCTGGGTTGGCACTCTCGTTTCCAAAGACTATGACCAGGGCAACAGATAGCCCCAGAGGGCTCCAGATCCCCCAATACCACCATGAATAAAGGTATAGATCATTTATGTAAACACATATACATTTATAAAATACAGGTGACACACTGTGCACAGTGCAGAGAATTTGGGTTTTTCTCACCATGACACATAGTGCTTTGCAGTCAGTAGTGCAAATAAGGCAAGACAGGGAGGTATGGAGTACCATTAAAAAATTAGTAGCCGGTATGCCGTACCGCATGATCACCATATCGCTGCCATCAACTACACGCTGGCCTGTGAGTGACCGGGAAAGATGGACCCGTGAGTGACTGGGGGAAGGCACAGCAGCTCCCGAGTGCTGGGCATGCTATGGAGTGCCGGGAAGCAGGGGCCTTCTGCATGGTCGTATCCAACATAAATCATCAGCTGAACATGCCGATCAATCTGTCGATAACGGCATATTGGCCATGTTCAGGGATGATGGAGGGTGTCTACACTGAACGACTAATCGTTCAGTGTAGGCACTGCATGGGGATGGGGAACGACGGTACGATTACGATGTCGTAATCGTACTGTCGTTCCGCTATCTATTAGTGGATACGCACCTCTACACTGAACGATTAGTCGTTCAGTGTAGGCACCCTCCATCATCCCTGAACATGGCCAATCTGTCGTTATCGGCAGATTGACTGGCATGTTCAGCTAATAATTGATGTCGGAAACGACCAGCGGGAGCGCGCACAGGGCTGGCAATAGAAATCTTGGGCCCCGGTACACTTATACCTCTGGGGCCCCCCTGACCAAGCAACTTTTCCTCTGTCAAATACAATTATCCCCAAAACACAATTAAGATATATAGGGGACTATTCATCAACACTAAAATAACGTTTTTAAGGACATTTTCCTTAAATAACGTTATTTTGGTATTCATGAACAGACTTAACACAGGAGATATCACAGATATCTCCTTGCTAAGTTCCCCTGCGTTAATTTCCACACTCCCCATACATTAGTACATTAGTATGGGGATGTGGAAATTGTGGTATTCATCAAATTCTGAAAATTATCAATTTTCGGAATTTGATGCAGTTACTATTCGCCACTGTGAGGTGTCGAATAGCAGAATCGACTTACCTGTATCCGCGTGTGCAGGTCCCCCGACGAGTCCCTCCGGCGCTCTGCTCCGTCCTCAGGCTCCGGAGGCTGGTCTGTCATGTGTGCTCCCCAGCAGAGCACAAGAAAGTTTAGAAAAAAAAAAAAAAGTTTTTTTTTTTTCTAATCTGTCATGTGGTCTGCTGGGAAACCACATGACAGACCAGCAGGACGGAGCCGGAGGCTGCTGCGCGGACAGGTAAGTCGGGGAGGGGAGGTGAGCGGGGGGGGGGGTGGGGGGGTACACAAACTTAACGCATCTGTAGGCAGTGCTGCGCATGCGCTGGTGTTACAGATGTAACAGCGCATGCGCAGCACTGTTTCCAGATGCGATAAGGTAGTGTAGGCAGGGGAAAGTATCTATTTCCCGAAAAGCTGTCATCGCAAAAATGACAGCTTTTCGGAATTGATACTTATGGAGAGGTGGAATGATGAATTCCACCTATAATTAGGTAGAACTCCATGAGAGTTCTAAAGCTAATTATCTCTAGAGAATTTTTAGGTTTAATGAATAGGCCCCATAGATACATAATCTATCAGCCACCTTGGGGGGGGGGGTGTTTAAGAGAGAGAGAGTGTGTGTGTATATATATATATATATATATATATATATATGTGTATATTCTAAAAGCAGAGCAGAAAATATATCATTTTATTTTTTAAATATATACAGGTGTTAAATTACATACTAGGTTCTTATGCACTTTTCAGAACAGGAAGGGAAGGTAAATGTTTACAAGGATTATTTGCACACAGTGTTGGAGAGCACAGACTTGTTATGCATGTCATTTTTAGGTCACACAGATGTCACAAGATAGGTATACAGATATTATAATCTTACACCAGTGGGCAACATGGCAGGGGGAGAAGGTTAAACCTGATCACTGCATCATAAATTATAACTGTTGCACAAACAAGTTGTATCTAAATAAACTTTCAAACAGCTGCAAATGCAATAAACAAAATACTGACAACAGTGATAAATGGTTCTCCTGTAATCTACTATTCTGTATTGATCAAACAAGTGTGCACTTACAATAGCAAATTAGACACTAATATGCAACTTATAAAATCTTATAGGTGCCCCCACCCATACAGGACCCCCACATTTTACAAAGGAAAAGCAGAGTGTTCAGATGCATTGAGAGAGAGAGAGAGAGAGAGAGAGAGAGAGAGAGAGAGAGAGAGAAAGTGAGAGAGAAAGAGAGAGAGAGAGAGAGAGAGAGAGAGAGACTGTGACTCGTAGCTTGTTGAAGCTGGACGGAGGTGTGCAGCCCGCGCTTCTCATCAGGCTGTCTGCTCCTCTGAGGTGGACCTCGGCTGCTGAGAGGAAGGAGCGGCAAAGGACCCAGCGGACAGGTGCCCGGGAAGAGAGGACGGGTAGCTGCAACTTGACAGTGTTTTAATTTTGGCCACTTGCGCTCCTCGCCCATCAGTTTATAAATTACAAACAGACCCCACAGACCCATTTTTCCCCTCCGAACTTCGGGGTCCTCTGAGCCTCGGGGTCCGGGTGAGGTGTACCCTTAGTCCCCCCCTGTCGCCGGGCCTGAGCGCGCATCGCTGGTCATTTCCGACATTGTAGTGCACGATTTGTGCACGATTAATGAGCGATTGCACGATTACGATGTCGTAATCGGGCAATCGCTCATTAATATCTGCTAGTGGATACGTGGCTTTACTGTGCTGGACTTTAACCCTTCTGATGCCACAGTCGGAAGTATGTGCATGCGGTGTGGCTCCTGGGACCCGGCCACCAGGGTCATTTTGGAAGAACCCCCGATACAGACTAAAATTTGTCTTTGTTTCAGTTATGTCTAGATGGTCAGCGCAAAATAGGGTTCACACTTAATACAGTACTCTCCACTCTGCGGAGACAGCTCTGGAAAATAAAAGTGCACCTAGATGTGTAGAGAGGAGAACAAATCTCCAGAGGCGCAAGGGGCAGTTTTATCTCATTAACTTAATAAAGCTCTGCAAAAGTACATAATATTTCTGTATGTTATCTCCCCTATCCCTCCTTCCCGGGGTATTATTAAAATCTTCACAATCTTGTATAGTGAACCCTTATTGTAAACCTAGAGGCGCTTGCACAAATTGAGCCGCAGATCAGTTACAAAGCTGCTTTTGCACGGACAGGCGCAGTATTTGAATTAATAAATGATTGAAGCTTGATGACAAGAGCACCCAGGTCCTCTCTTCATATGTCCTGCACGGAAGTGTTCAGACAAGGGTTCCAATACCTGAATGTCATTTCCAAAGAGTGTTTGCTACTAAGCACATCATACAATTAAGACCTGGAGAAGGGCCATGGGGCTGGGATATGACAGGGGCAAGGCCAGGAGCAGTTTCTATTCAAAGTAAGGAATCAGTGCTTCAGAACTGACCACAGGCTGCTGTTGTATTATTAATATAGTAATCAGTATTCAGACCTGTCATATCTGAGGTCGCTAGTTATCAAGCATGGCCTTTCAGGGTTTTTCTTCCCTGTCTCTCATCACTGTCTCACTCCCACCCCTTTCCCCAGGTTCCGGATTAAAGGTTGAGAGTAAAAAGGTCAACAAGAAATAGGTCGACACCAGATGGTCGACAGTCAATATGTCAACGGGGACAATAGGTCGACATGTACAAAATGTCGACACACAAAAGGTATACATGGGTTTAGGTCGACAGTTACAAAAGGTTAAAATGGGAATTGTCGACACAAAAATGGTAAACACTTGTTTTTTGTCTGTTTTTTAGGGTTAGGGTTAGACACTAGGAGGGATGGTTAGGGTGAACAGTAGGGGGTAAATTTACTAAGAATCGAGTTTGGTCGAGTTGTGTTTTTTTTTAAACTCTATTTGCATCGCCAAATCTCGAGTGAGTTTTTTTTTTTTTTGTTTTGCAAATTTACTAAGAAGTGAGTTTAGCTGAAAGCGAGTTAGCCGATGGTGAAGCAAATCGAGATTTCTCAACCGAGTTGCAAGTGAAGATGAGATTGCTCACCCGCGATTGCAGTATTTTCTCTCTGCAAATCTTTCCTGAGCTAGCAGCCTGCACATATCAGTGAGATATGTGCTGGCTGCTTGTGTGTTAGACCTGTAAAAAAAGGGTTAAATTTTATTTTAAAAAATGACGTGAGGTCCCCACCAAAAAGGCTAACCAGCCCCGGACTTGTCAGCCTGTCCTGGTTCTTAAAATTACAGTGAAATGTGTGGGGTTCCACTGTAAATTAAGAACCAGCACCAGGCAGCAGGGCCAGAGCTGGTTTCAAATATATGGATAAAATTTTTGCATGAGGTTCACCATATATTTAAAACCAGCTTTGGACCCTTCCTAGCGGGGGACTGATGGCACAGCCAGGGGAGCCCTTTCACCGGACCCCCCAGCTGCAGCATCAGCCCTGATGCTAATCAGCCCAGGTCAGGGATCCCTGGGGAGTTGGGGACACCTCCAATAAAGGGGTCCCCCTCTCCAGGGCACCCCTGGCCTAGGCTGATAGGCTGGGACCCACGTGGAGTAGCTGCTCATTGGCTAAGTCCACGTAGGTCCCAGGCAATGAGCCGCCCCTAATGGAATCCGCCGCTGATTGGCTGGCGGCCCGGCAATAATGATAGCTCAAGCCCTAAGCTCTCATTAGCGTTACTGTATCAACATGCTTATGCGGGGCCCTCTTTGGATTACTGCAGAGAACATCGTGGGACAAAAGGTGAGTATTGAATCTTTCTTTACAGGTACTTCACGTTGAGAAGGGGACGTGAACATCTGGGAGCAGGTGAGCATGTATGTGTATGTACAGTATGTATGTAATAAAATGTTATTTTCATGGTGTGTGTTGTGTTTTTTTACACATTTCTTTACAGGTGAACTACACATACCATTGAGCCCTTAATGCCTCGCATGCTGGTACTTGTGGTTCTCCAAGTACCAGCATGCGGGGGAGGCTTGCTGGGACCTGTAGTTCCACTGTATATGTGAAATATTCTAATATTTACACGAAACACCTGCACTATCAACCCGCCACCCACCATCCAGGGGTGGCGGGGATAGCCCCAGGCTATCAGCCTAGGCCAGGGGTGCCCTGGAGAGGGGGACCCCTTTATTGGAGGGGTCCCCAACTCCCCAGGTATCCCTGGCCTGGGCTGACTAGCGGTCAGGGCTGATGCTGCAGCTGGGGGGCCCGGTGAAAGGGCTCCCCTGGCTGTGGCATCAGTCCCCCGCTAGAAAGGGTCCAAAGCTGGTTTTAAATATATGGTGAACCTCATGCAAAAATATTATCCATATATTTAAAACCAGCTCTGGCCCTGCTGCCTGGTGCTGGTTCTTAATTTACAGTGGAACCCCACACATTTTTTTCACTGTCATTTTAAGAACCAGGACAGGCTGACAAGTCCGGGGCTGGATAGTCTATTTTTGGGGGATCTCACGTCATTTTTTTTACAATAATTTAAAAACATTTAACAAGTTAAAAAAAAAAAAAAAAAGATTTGAGTATGTTTCAGCCAAACTCACAGATCTGGAGGTGAGTGTTTAAAACGTCAATTTGGCAGTGAGTTTGCAGGCATCTCACCCGAGATTCACAACTCGATTCTTGGTAAATTTGCGAGATTTATTTTTTAGGTGAAGAGTACTTCAGACTTTGGCCGATGGTGATAAGATTCGAGTTTGCTAGCTTGCCCGGGTTTTGCGAGTGAGATGAGAGCAATCTCTCTGTAACTCACCTGACTTTGCCTTTAGTAAATTTGCGAGTTCAAAAACATGCCTAAACTCACCCGAGATTGTCATCTCGACCAAACTCGATTCTTAGTAAATTTACCCCTAGAATTAGAAAAGAAAACATATCGACCATACCCACGTCAACCTTTTGTCAATGTAAACTTTTGTACCTGTTGACCTTTTGCCCATGTCGACCTATTGCAGTGGACAATTTGGTGTCGACCTATACACTGTCGATCTAATGAACCACACCCTTTCCTCCTTCCTCCCCGTCTTTCATTTTAGTCACCCTCAATCCCTGTCTCCGTTTATCCCTTCTCTGCCCCACCCTTTCTCCTCTCCCTCTCTCATCTCTATCCCAGGACTGTTCCCCCCTGTCAGCAGCTGCAGGGGGGTGGATTGCTGGCTACAGGTGCTGACATGAAGGAACAGACCTGTCCTAACAGTTTGGGGTTGGGGACAGAGATGCAGATGTGATCGTAACTACTAAGACGTTTAGTAATCAAAAGACAACATGCACTGCACAGGGGTACACTCATAGTCCATCCCATCTCCCACTCAGATACTCAGGTATAATCCCCCACTTAGGTAACACCCTCGTTCCTCACTGTTATTCATGGTGGAGGGGAGTAGGTATGACATGAAAATGAGAGTTATGGTAAAACTTACGTTTGTTAACGCTCTTTCTTCGAAGTCCATAGGTTCCACAGGGAGACCTTGGGGTGTAGGTGGTGGATGAGGACACTGGGCACCAAGCAGTTAAAGCTTTAGCTCCCAGGATGCATCGGTCCATCCCCCTATACCCCGCCCCCGAGCCACCTCAGTTCGTGACAAGCCAAAGGCCGGAGAAGAGAGAAAGAAGACTGGTACACACAAGAATCGCACTCTCACGGAGAAGGGAAACCGGTGACCAGAAACATAGCCCATATGCAGAGGCGTCACTAGGGTTGGTGTCACCCGGTGCTAGAACTCATGGTGACACCCCCCCCCTCCACCTAAAAAAAATAAAAGTCTATATATCAGAAAAAAACGCACACGAGCCTGGCTCAAATTTTCATTGGGTGCTGACGTCACATAAGGATTCAATAGACATAGATATCATACAAAAAATGTAGGTTAGAGTACAGCACACCACCATAAGTTGCAAAAATGATATATTTAAATGTCCATAATAAAGTGCATTAGCATATTTAGCAGCAAATGTATACAGAACGTATTTGTAAATAGGTGTGTTACTTATCGAGTATAACAAAGCAGCCATATCAGTCAAAGCAGCCATTTGCTACATTCACTGATATGGCTGGGGGAGGGGCGATAGCCGCCCAAAAGTGACTATTATCTGGCTACCAGGTCACCATCATATCATGCCGACGGATATCGACCAAGACAGTTGACATGGCTGCTTTGTTATACTCGATAAGTAACACGCCTATTTACAAATACGTTCTGTATAAATTTGCTGCTAAATATGCTAATGCACCTTATTATGGACATTTAAATACAGTATATATTTTTTGCAACTTATGGTGGTGTGCTGGTCTGTATCTTACATTTTTTGTATTATATATATATATATATATATTAGGGATGAGCGGGTTCGGTTCCCTGAGAACCGAACCCACCCGAACTTCGGGGATCCGGGGCGATCCGAGCCCAAGCTCGGATCTCCCTGTCTGCCCCGGATCCCTCTCCCGAGGCAAAACCTCGAGATCTGCTGTCGGATCTCGAGGTTTTGCCTCGAGCGGCCATTTTAAAAAAAATGCCTTTGCCTTTAATGGGCAAAGTGCTGATTGGCTGACAGAGCCGTCTGTCACGGCTCTCAGCCAATCAGCATTATGGTGCTCATTTGCATGTAGCACGGACTCGTGAGATCCGTGCTACATGCATCTGTGTGATTGACAGTGACACAGAGCACAGATGGGTCAGTGAGACCCGTCTGTGCTGCTGTGTATTTCAATGACACAGATGCACGCACGGACCAGGAGATCCGTGCTACTTGCATCTGTGTCATTGACACAGAGCACTAACGGGTCCGTGAGACCCGTCTGTGCTGCTGTGGTAAAAAAAAAAAAAAAAAACCTGTGTAAAAAGAGAAAAAGATGACCTCTCTCAGCCAATGAACGCTTAGCAGCGGGGTTTCCATGGTGATACCCCGCCGCTAAGCTCTCATTCGGGAAGTACCGTTCTATAGAACGGTACTAAGTTCGTGGATCGCGTTTTCGTTTTTTTTTTTTGCCAAGTCCGGGGATGCCTACTTTGGAACGAAGAGGACAGAACCTCGCATAGGAGATGGTGAGTATGTTTTTTTTCACAGGTCCCCTAGGGATACTTTACCGGACAAGTGGACCGATGCTACAGGTTACATAGGTGAGTATGTGTACATGTGTGTGTGTGTGTGTGTATGTATGTTTAATAAACTTATACTGTCACGGTGTGTGTGTCCTGTGTTTTTTTAAACATTTTTTTTACAGGTGAACTACAGGTACTAGTGGGCCCTTAATGCCCTGCATGCTGGTACTTGTGGTTCTCCAAGTACCAGCATGCGGGGCAGGCTAGCTGGGACTTGCAGTTCTACTTGTAAAGACAATGTTTGATATTCTTTATTTACACCACACCACACAATCAACCCGCCACCCACCGCCACCAGGGGTGGCGGGGATAGCCCCGGGCTATCAGCCTGGGCCTGGGGTGCCCTGGAGAGGGTGACCCCTTTATTGGGGGGGTCCCCAGCTCTCCAGGGATCCCCGGCCTGGGCTGACTAGCGGTCAGGGTTGATGCTGCGGCTGGGGGGCCCGGTGAAAGGGCTCCCCTGGCTGTGGCATCAGCCCCCCGCTAGAAAAAGTCCAGTGCTGGTTCTGGAACATACAGGGGAACCCTACTCATTTTTTGTCCCCTATATTTCCAGAACCAGGACCGGATCAGAGCCCAGAGCTGGTTGCGCAGAATACAGGGGACCCCTACGTCGTTTGTCCCCCGTATTTTGGCAACCAGCGCTGGTTCTGACTAGCCCGGTGCTGGTTGTGCTTAAGTACAGGGGACCCCTACGTCGTTTGTCCCCTGTATTTAAGCACACCCAGCACTGGGTTACTAATGCCCGGGGCTGGTTGCTCTTTTTTGGGGGGGTGCACGCCATTTTTTTCTTTTTTTACACAGGTTTTTTTTTTTTTTTTTACCACAGCAGCACAGACGGGTCTCACGGACCTGTCATTGCTCTGTGCCAATCACACAGATGCATGTAGCACGGATCTCCCGGGTTCGTGCTACATGCAAATGGGCACCATAACGCTGATTGGCTTCCTGTCTGCCACTGCAGTGCCACTCCTAGATGGGCCACGTGTTTGTGCCGCCCCCTTGTGTCGCTTAGCATAGTCATCCAGCTTCCTCGGTACAACCTTTTGGCCTAAAAACAATATTGTGAGGTGTGAGGTGTTCAGAATAGAGTGGAAATGAGTGGAAATTAATGTTATTGGGGTTATTAATAGCGTAGGAACAAAAAAAGGCCCATTTATGTGATTTTAGCGTTTTTTTTTTATTTTTTAAGAAAAAATCCAGATCCAAAACACAAAACCCAGAACCCAAAACACGGAAGGGTGGTTTTGGCAAAACCAATCCAGATCCAAAACACGAAGAAAGATCCAGATCCAAAACCAAAACACAAAACACGAAAAGTGTCCGGTGCACACCCCTAATATATATATATATATACACACATACATACATACATACACACACACACAGCAGCGGAGGGTGCAGCATTCCATAGTCTTACAGAAAACACAACTCTGGCATAAAATTTTTAACGTTTCAGTGCTTGTTTAATCAGGCACTGTCATCAGCCTAATTAACACAAAACAACTCTCACCTTAAATAGAAAACTACAATTCACCATGTGTATGCTGTGACATCATCACGCCCTTATACTTTACCATCAGTAGCGAACCTTATGCAGTGCCCCAGTACTGCCCCTTATTCAGTGCGCCCAGTAATGCCCCTAATGAAGTGCCCCAGTAATGCCACTTATGTGGTGCCCCTTATACAGTATCCCCAGTAGTGTGTCTTATACAGTGCCCCTTATACAGTACCCCCAGAAGTGCGCCTTATTCAGTGCCCCCAGTAGCGCCTCTTATGCAGTGCCCCAGCAATGCCCCTTAAGTTGTGCCCCCATTAGTGCCCCTTATACAGTGCCCCCAGTAGTACGCCTTATACAATCAGTGCCCCCAGTATCGCCTCTTATGCAGTGCCCCAGCAATGCCCCTTAAGCTGTGCCCCCAGTAGTGCCCTTATAAAGTGCCCCCAGTATTGCCTCTTATGCAGTGCCCCCAGCAATGGCCCTTAAGCTGTGCCGCCAGTAGCGCCTCTCATGCAGTGCCCAAGCAATGCCCCTTAAGCTTTGCCCCCAGTAGTGCCCTTATACAGTGCCCCCAGCATTGCATCTCTTATGCAGTGCCCCCAGCAATGCCCCTTAAGCTGTGCCCCCAGTAGCGCCCCTTATGCAGTGGTACCAGTATTGCCTCCCTTATGCAGTTCCCCAGCAATGCCCCTTAAGCTGTGCCCCCAGTATCGCCTCTTATGCAGTGCCCCAGCAATGCCCCTTAAGCTGTTCCCCCAGTAGTGCCCTTATACAGTGCCCCCAGTATTGCCTCTCTTATGCAGTGGTAGTGCCCCCCGCAATGCCCCTTAAGCTGTGCCCCCAGTAGTGCCTCTTATGCAGTGCCCCTTAAGCTGTGCCTGGTGTGCCCCCAGCAGTGCCCTTATACAGTGCCCCATAGCCCAGTAGTGCCCTTATACAGTGCCCCATGGCCCCCAGTAGTGCCCTTATACAGTGCTCCATGGCCCAGTAGTGCCCTTATACAGTGCTCCATGGCCCAGCAGTGCCCTTATACAGTGCCCCATGGCCCAGTAGTGCCCTTATACAGTGCCCCATGGCCCCAAGTAGTGCCCTTATACAGTGCTCCATGGCTCAGTAGTGCCCTTATACAGTGCCCCATGGCCCCCAGTAGTGTCCTTATACAGTGCCCCATGGCCCCCAGTAGTGCCCTTATACAGTGCTCCATGACCCCCAGTAGTGCCCTTATACAGTGCTCCATGGCCCCCAGTAGTGCCCTTATACAGTGCCCAGCATGGAACTCCAATGCCCCTTAAGCTGTGCTTCCAGTGCCCCTTATGCTGTGCCCTCCCTGTGCAGTGAGCCAGTACTTACCTCTGGGTGTGTCCACTTGAGTCCTTCTTCTGTTCTTGACACGCAGCGTGCTCACAGGCCCGTAGTCCCTCCTCCATCAGGCTGAGCGGCTCCCAGAAGTACAAGCGGAACCGGCGTGCGCGATGACGTCATCGCAGCCGGCGTCCAGAACCACACACAGGCACAGAGAGATTCTCTGTGCCTGTGTGTGGCTCTGGACGCCGGCCGCGGTGAGAGAATGTGCAGCTCACCCTGGCGATGGCAGGCAGAGCAGAGGACCAGCGCGCGGCAGGACGGATACGGACGGCGGACCTGCAAATACAGTAAGAGTGTCTCCTCCGGCTCCAGCAGCATGGTCGGCGGTGGTGCCACGGCCCACGGGTGTGATGTGCTGCTCTTCTTGGTGTCACCCCCTTGAAGGGTGACACCAGGTGCGGGACGCAACCCCCGCACCCCCCTAGTGACGCCACTGCCCATATGAAGCCAGGTGCGGGGTGCCCTGTGGACATAGAAGAAAGTGAGTTAACAAAGGTAAGTTTTACCATAACTCATTTCCTTCTTAAGGGTCCATAGGGCTCCACAGGGAGACCTTGGGGATGTCCCAAAGAAGTAATTGGGGACGCTCCTGCGCTGAGGGGAGCATCCTGAGAGGCAAATGTATCAAAGGCATAGAACCTTAGAAAGGTCTGAACAGAGGACCAATTGGTCACCTCACAAAGCTGTTTAGCCAAGGCGACACGGCCTGTGTGTAGGCCTGTGGTATAGTCATGCAAAGCCAACTAGCTAATGTTTGTCTGTTGGCTGGCCATCCGTACTTGTGAAATCCATAGAGCACAAATAAGGAGTCTGATTTACAAAGGGAACTGGTACGGTTAACATATATCCTGAGGGCACGGACCACATCCAAGGAGGCCTCACCTGCCGAGAGGTCTGGTGATTGAAAGGCCGGGACTACAATTTCCTCATTAATGTGGAAACTAGTAACCACTTTAGGAAGCAAACCAGGGCAAGTCCGAAGCACAGCCCTGTCCTGGTGGAATATTAGAAATGGGGAGCGACAGGAGAGCACCCCTAAATCTGACACCCTTCTGGCGGACACTATAGCCAGAAGAAAAATAGCCTTCGCTGCTAACCACTTGAGTTCCACAGAATCCAGGGTTTCAAATGGAGGACCCTGGAGGGCACGAAGAACTACTGACAAATCCCAAGGAGCCACTGAAGGGACAAAGGGAGGTTGAATCTGGAGGACACCCTGGAGGAAGGTGTGGATATCCGATAGTGAAGCAAGTCTATGGTGGAACCAAATGGACAGAGCAGAGACATGTACTTTCAGTGAGGCCAGGCCGAGTCCAAGGTCCAATTCAGCTTGAAGGAAGGCCAGGACTCTGGAAGTCCTAAACACCTGGGGGTCGTAGCTTCTGGTACGACACCATTGGCAATATGTATGCCACACTCTGTGGTAGATCCGAGCAGAGGCTGGTTTATGCGCTCTGAGCATAGGGTCTGATTCAGAGCCGGACGCTATTTGCGGTCGTTCGTTCAGAAAAAAGGGGTGGCTATTCAAATGAACCGTTCGCTCTTTGCGGTCTGTTCACGCCTCTGTCTGAACGAGCGAACAAAACTTGCGGTCGTAATTTTGAAAAATACGCCCCCTGGCCACTCGCACCATACGTCATGTCTGCTATTTATTAGATTAATCGAGTACATCGAACAGCGTATGAACTGCTCGCTATTCTTGTGGTTGGTTTTTCCTACCGCTATCTTGCGAGCAGTTCTGACTATAAAATAACCAAGTGACGTGGTCAATGACGCAGCTGCATTAATTATGCACACCCTTAAAACGCCCGTTTTGACCTTTAAGCACGCCTGCGTTCTGAATTCCACTCCCAGTTTTCAAGCACCTTCCCCTGTTACCACCCACATACGCCTCCTCCTGTCACTCAAAATAGCAGGCATTCGCTATTTAGCGAACAAACGATTTTCGGCTGCACTGACTGGTTCGCGCATGCGTATTACAAACCGTACGCATGCGCAGATGTGCGAACATCGCTCGGAACGAGCGAACGGCCATTTACGAGCGGCTCTGAATGAGACCCATAGTTTTGACTACAGAGCTAGAGAATCCTTTGGACCTCAGGGGGGATGTATCAAGAGCCATGCCGTCAAAGACAGATGACCCATATCCGGGTAAAGGTAAGGACCTTGAGACAACAGGTCCGGTCATTGAGGCAGCGGGAACAGAGTGTCGATGGAGAGACTCTGAAGAGCTGAGTACCAATGACGTCTGGGCCAAGCTGGAGCCACCAGCAGGACAGTGCCTCCGTTTTGTTTGAACTTCCGAAGAACTCGAGGAAGAAGGGAGACTGGAGGGAATAGGTACGCAAACTGGAAGGTCCACTTCACTGATAATGCGTCTACAAAGGTTGCCTTGGCATCTCCTTTTCTGGACCCGTACACTGGCAGTTTGTAATTGTGTCGGGAGGCCATGAGGTCCACCTCTGGGAGGCTCCATCTGTGCACTAGGAGTTGAAACACCTCTTGGTGAAAAGACCATTCCCTGGGATGCACGTCGTGAAGGCTGAGGAAGTCTGCCTCCCAATTGAGAACTCCGGGAATGAACACTGCAGAGATGGCCGGGAGGTGACCCTCGGCCCATGTCAGAATGCGTGACACTTCTGTCATTGCTGCCCGACTTCGAGTGCCTCCTTGATGATTGATGTAAGCCACTGTTGTGGCATTGTCGGACTGAACCTGTACAGGTTTTCCGTGAAGTATGTGCTGGGCCAGTTTGAGGGCCCTGTAGACAGCTCGAAGTTCCAATATGTTGATTGGCAGGGTTGATTTGACCAATGTCCAACGGCCTTGAGAGTGCGGACCGGTCACTGCGCCCCAGCCCCGGAGACTGGCATCCGTTATTAGGATTACCCAGTCCGGGATCCAAAAGGGGTGATCCTTGGTTAGATGAGATGTCTGTAGCCACCCAGATAGAGACAGACACACCTCCAGAGAGAGCACCATTGTCTGTGCTATGATCTGATGGGGTAACCCGTTCCACCTGGAGAGGATCAGCCTTTGCAAAGGCCTGGAATGGAACTGAGCATATTCCACCATGTCGAAGGTGGACACCATGGATCCCAGAACCTGCATTGCTGAGCGGATCAACACTCGGCGACTGTGGAGACATCTGCGCACTCGTAGTTGAAGTGTGGAGATCTTGTTTGGTGTCAGAAAGATTCTCTGATTCTGAGAATCTAGCAGGACTCCCAGATGAACCATTCTTTGTGAAGGATTCAGGGAGGACTTTTTCCAGTTGTATAACCATCTGGTTCAGAAGCCGATGAGACCCATTTGGCTTCTGAACCAGAAAGAGAGTAGAATAATAACCAGTCCCTTGCTGAGAGAGCGGGACTGGCACAATTACCCCTGCTTGCAGCAAGGACTGTATGGCTTTCTGGATTTGTAAGGCCTTGTTCGGGTCTGAAGGAGGGCCTGTGTAGAAAGACTGGTGGGGTGGCTGTCGAAGAAATAAGAGGGCGTACCCGTGAGAGACCACTTCTCTTACCCAAGCATCCGTGGTGGTTTGACACCAGCACTGGGCGAACTGAAGAAGTCGGCCTCCCACTCTGAGATCCCCCAGAGGGAGGCCCGTCCCGTCACGCTGAAGGTTTATCCTCGGGTTTTGAAGCAGGGCGTCTTGTGTTCCAGGTCTGCTTGGTCCTGGGTTTGGCAGCCCTAGTGAAAGCTGACTGCCTAGGAAAGGACTGACCTTTAGGCTTTCCTTGAGGATGAAAGGACTTAAAGGATGTAGTCCGAGGCCTTGTGGTAGTAGTTACAGAAGGGAGAAAAGCAGTTTTTGATGCTGCCAACGTGGTTACAATCTTGTCAATGTCTGGCCAAACAAGATCTCCCCATTGTAGGGTAACCCTTCTAGGCCTTCCTTGGTATCGCATCTGCCTTCCATGAGTGTAGCCACAGGGTACAGCAGGCAGACACATTCGCAACTCTGAAGGTTAGGAGACTGGCATCTAATGTCGCTCTCCAATATAGGAAGCTGCATCTCGAATGTGAGCAACAAAAGACATCTGATCCCTAGAAGCCTCTGAGGGAAAAGAGTCTTCAAGTGCGTCAGTCCAGCTCTCTATAGCTTTGGCCACCCATGCAATAGCCATGGTCGGACGGGCAACAGCTCATGAAAGAGAGTATATCAATTTCAGGCAATATTCCACCTATACGTAGGATCCTTCAAAGAGGTAACTGTAGGGATAGGTAACGTAGTGCTTTTAATTAAACGCGTAACATGGGAGTCCACCGCAGGGGTGGGTTTCCCAGTTTGAACAATGAGTCACAGGGAATGGGTAACAGGAGGTCAGACGTTTTCGGGGCTGAAACCTCTTACCAAGCGTCTGCCAGGCTGCAGCCATGTGTTCAGTTAGTTGATCCGATAGAGGGAATTCTGCTGAAGCCACTTTCTGTCGTTTAAGCAGAGGGTACTTGGATTTAGGGGCTGGCTCGTCATCATTAGTAAGCTGGATCTGACAGCTCGCACCAAGGCAGGAATATTAATTTTTGACCGACTCTTATCCTACTCCAGAGGGGAGTCAGTGTTAGAGAGATCAGCATCTTCGTGCTCCTCAGGTGATACTTCAAGTTCTGAGAGTTGCATGGGTAGTTGCGTGGGTAGGGGCTTCTCACCTTGTTTGAAAGGCAGTAGAGGTAGCCACCAGAATTTGCACTGAGTTAGAGAGAACATATACCCATGGTGGGGGTACAGGAGGTACCTGTATCGCCTGAACCTGTTATGGCAACTCCAGAGGTGGAACTACAGTCGGAACCGCTAAGCAGTCCGCAATAGTAGCCAGCACTTGAGAGAAAGAAGCCCAGGTGGGCTCTTGTACAGGCGCTGGGGAGTCTGATGGGCCTGGTGGAGTATAATGCTTACTGCATAACCCATCTTGTATCAAATCCTCCTCACTTAAGCCTGCAGCACATAATTTGCATGATAGCAGTATGGGTGCAGATGCCGGTTTGTTACTCTTGCCTTTGCTAGACATAGCTGCAGAGCAATATGGCACACAATATGGCCCTGGGTATAATACAACCACTGTGTATGTAAGATACTAGTAGGAATGCAATATACTGGTCCTGGCTTATACTTGGGCAAGCTGCAGGAGCACACAGCACAAATTTGGCATAGTGCAATAAACAACTGTATGTGACAAGCCTCACAAATACTTAGTTTTATAGATGTGAGGCACAGTAAAAACCATGAATATACCTGTATGTTAGGGCAAAGTCAGAGAAATAGGGAAAGATATATGCTGACAGTATAGAGAGAAACAGACAGGCAGCACTAGCATAAGTCACATACAATGCAGAAATAACATAACAGCAATATGGCACTACAATCAACTACCTAGACTCAGTGCCTGATAGGCTATAGCGCTACATACGCTGACTCCAGGGAGAGGTATGTAAGGGGACCGGACCCTGCGTTTCCCTGAGAGCTGTGGCTTGTGCCTGAGAGAAGATGGCCGCCAGAGACCTCTGAGGGGGCGCGGTCGGAGGAGGAGAGCAGCTCAGGGAAGTGAGACCTCAGAGGAATGGCACCCTGAGCTGAGGGGAGGGGCTTCAATGGGGAAAGCTAACCTCCCCATGCTGATTGTTTAACCATCGGGACGCTGGATTCCCTCTCCATATGTATCCTGGTGGTCTAGTGGATCACATTGGACGGAGCCTGTGTTCACACTTAGCTTTGCGGTATGACTGCCAAATCGGGGGTCACCACAAGCGATGACCCGCCTTACCTGTCCCCTTGATGTCCAGGTTGCAGTCTGGGTCCGTCCGCAGGGCCGGCTAGAGAGGACCCCGGGATGCCCGCCAAAATCCCCAAAAGAAATTGGCGTTGCGGCGCCCGGAGGGGTGTCGGAGTGGCAGCGCAGATGTCCTGTGGACAGTCTGCTGCTGCAGCTGCTCGCTCATAGTACAAAAAAATAAATAAACAAAATCATAAAATAAAAGCTATTTGGGCTGCCTAAAAGCCCACTGCATAATGGCGACCCGACTCCGGCCGGGCACCGACGAAACTGAGGTTTATGAGGTATCAGATCAGGTATATGTGTATCATGGGGAGTGGGGTAGGTATGACATGAAATAACCATTAGGGATGCTGTAATATGTGAGCAGAGTGAGATTGGGGGCACATTAGAAGGTGGGGGGCACAGCATGCTGCATTTAGTAACGCTGTACAAGGTGAATTTAAAAATGCTGTACAAGGTGAATTTAGGAACGCTGTACAAGGTGAGTTTAGGAACGCTGTACAAGGTGAGTGGGAGCATGTTGATTTAGGAATGCTGTACAAGGTGAGGGGGAACATGTTGAGTTTAGTAATGCTGTACAAGGTGAGTTTAGGAACGCTGTACAAGGTGAGGGGGAGCATGTTGAGTTTAGGAACGCTGTACAAGGTGAGTGGGAGCATGTTGAGTTTAGGAACGCTGTACAAGGTGAGGGGGGAGCATGTTGAGTTTAGGAAGGCTGTACATGGTGAAGCAAGGATGTAAAGAGGGAGAATAGGAGAACAGAGCCTTGGGGAACACCTAATGTTAAAGGAAGCGGAGCTATGAGAGGAGATGGAGGAGGAACGGTCAGGAAGGTAGGAGGACAGCCAGGAGAGGACAGTATCACACAGACCAAGGGAGTGAAGGATTTGGAGGACAGGGTGGGTCACAGTGTTAAAAGTAGCAAAGAGGTTGAGAAGAATGAGCAGAGAGTAGTAGCCCTTGGATTTCTCAGGAAGGAGGTCATTGCTGACTTTTGTGAGGGCAGTTTCAGTGGAGTGGAGAGAATGGAAGCCAGACTTAAAAGATTCAAGTAGGGAGTTAGAGGAAAGAAAGGTGGTAGGACGGTTGTAGACAATGCGCACAAGGAGTTTGGAGGCAAAAGGGAGGAGAGAGATGGAGCAGTAGTTGGAGAGAGTATTAGGATCAATTGTGGGTTTTTAAAAAATGGGGGTGATAAGGGCATGCTTGAATGCAGAGGGGACAGTGCCTGATGAGAGGGAGATTGAAGAGATGGGCAAGATGGGAACAGTCGATGAGAGAGGGAGCGGAGGAGGTGGGAGGGTATAGGTGGAAGAAGGGGATGACCGAATGAGGGTCATGACTTCATCTCCAGATACCGTGGAGAAAGAAGTCAGAGTTGGTTAAGATGGATGGGGAGGGGTTTTCTGGGAAAGGAGGAGGTGGTGTGCTGAGGGTCGGGTGGGATGTGATGTCCAGACGTATAGAGTAAATTTTAGATGTAATGTAGGTGGTAAAGTCAAGGGCAGAGAGTGAGGAAGGGGTGAGCAGAGGAAGGAGTTGAAAGTGGCAAAGAGACGCTGGAGGTTTGAGGACTGGGAGGAGATAAGGTTCAGCACTGTAGGAAGAGACCATAAATGTGAAATGGAGGAAATCTGCATTGGAGCTCCATTTCCTCCACTATCGCTTGGCAGTTCATGAGCACTTTTGCAGGTATCTGGTGCATTTGGAATGACAGGGTTGAGGTGTGGATCTGCAAGGGTGAATAGTGACCGCTGGAGTAACAGAGCTGAAGTAAGGGAGGCATTGTATAGAGAGATGGCTTGTTCAGGGCAGGAGAGAGGATAGGGGAGAGAAGAGAGCCGAGCAGGGAGAATAAGGATATGGTGTCGATAGCCACAATGTTATGCTTAGTGATTTTAGCCTTGGGAAGCAGAGGTGGAGAAGGGGTAAGGTTTAAATTAAAAGAGAGAAAGTGATGGCCAGAATGGGGAATTGGTGTAAGGAGTTTAGATGCATAAGATTCTGTTGGGACATCGATAGGGATATTGAAGTCCCCCAAGATGAGGGCGTGAAGGTCTGAAGAGAAGAAGTGGGGGAGCCCGGAAGAAAAGTTGTCAAGGAATTTGGAGGGAGTTCCAGGAAGGGGGGGGGGGGATAAATGACACCTACTCGAAGGTGAACCAGTTGGAGAGAGGCACATAGCATGAACCCCAAATGTAGAGAATGAAAGGGACGGTACTGAGGGTATGAGTTGAATGGAATAACCAGAGGATAGAATGACCCCCAACACCACCACTATGGCACCATTATGGCGACCACCTAGCCGGGGGTGTGAGAGAGTGAGGCTCCTAGAGCCACAGGAGAAGTGGTGTCTGAGGGGGAACTCTAGGTTTCGGTAATGGCTAGGAGATTCAGAAAGTTGGAGTTGAATGGAGAGGTCATGAGTGGGTACCAGTTTGTTACAGACAGATCTGGCATTCCAGAGGGCACAGGAGAGAGGGACAGAGTTAATAGGACAGATGCCACTATTATAGACATATAAGATTACCTGTTACTGTCAGAGTAAAATTAACCCTGAGTTCAGTCTCCAGAGACCCGTGAGTCACGATACATGAATATTTATTCCCATTATCGTCTATTGTTGTAGGGTTTAATGTCAGATGACTGGTAACATTAAACGTGTGGTCTCCATTAGTAACTGCGTCAGTGGTGCAGATTCCCCGATCCAAGGCCATGCAGCCAGGGGAGCCTTTATTGTATCGGACCCAGCGTATGGTCACAGGCTGGGGGTAATAATTGGTGGCTTCACACATGACCGATTTCTCTGTTCCCAGCAGAATGAGGATATCTTCTGGTGTCAGCGAAGCAGATGGATGAGCTGCACAACAAGAAGTCATTATCATTAATTATTTTGTTGTATATAAAGTAAATATCAACTGGAGATGCGCTAACCCTCTCTTATATCTACTGTATGTGGTTCTCACATCTACATTAGACATTTTCACAATGGTCCTAAATTTTATTCTAAATCATCACTATATCATAATATACATATATATGTGTGTGTGATGAGTGTGTGTGGTGTATATATATATATATTATAGGCTTGCCACATCATCCCTTTAATTCGGGACACATGACTTATGCAGGTTCTGTGGCTGGCTGACTTCAAGGGATATATTGGTAAATTTACTAAGAATCGTGTTTGGTTTCAGTTTAACTCTCACAGCATCACTGAAACTCGGGTGACTTTTGCCAGCAGAGACTCACAAATTTACCAAGAATCGTGATTAGCAGAATTGAGTTTGTTGATGGTGTATGTGATCGAGATTATCCCCGAGTTCCCTGAGTCTGACCGCAGCCAAACTCACTCGAACAAGCCACCCGCACATATCAACATACCAAAGTAGTAAGCCCCAAAAAAGGGGTCCACCCTCTCCCAAGCACCCCAGCCTTATGCTGAAGCCCAGGGTTCTTCCCTGCACCCCTGGCCGGTGGGTGCAGGGGTAATATTGAAGATAATCGATTTATACTATTGTTTTTTTGTTTTTTACATTGGAACTACAGGTGCTAGCGTGTCTGCCCTTTGGCAGTTGTGGAACTACCAATGCCAGCATGCGGCAGGCACCCGTACCCCCACTGTAAAAAAAAAAATAGTAAAAAAACAACATGACACATACACTGTATAAATTATACATTTATTACATACCTAACACACTCACACATACTTACCTTCTGCCAGATGATCTGTCCCCTTCTCCCGTAGAATTCCCATGGTTTACCAGTAAAAAAGAAACAATAGTCACCTACGCCCTGGTGTCGCATCTGTCCCCTTCTCTAGTAGGCTCCCCGGGACTTGGCAAAAAAAAAAAAGGTACCCGTTCCATTTCAGACTGTAGAGATGTATGTGGACTGATAACACATACATCTCTGCCCCGATGAATGACAGAGACCGGCAGGTTTCTGTCATTATCCGGGCCCCCCATCAAATCAGGGGCCGCCCTACAGTTAGTGGTCGCTGATTGGCTGTGATCCACGTGCTGTTGACTGTCAGCCACATTGGTCACAGCCAATCAGCGTCCGCTAACTGTAGAGCGGCCTCTGATTGTGTGGCGGGCTTGGAGACTGCAATCTCGACCAGACACGATTCTTAGTAAAAGTATCCCCAAGCCTCCATTTTACCTGGTTTTAATCAGCCACAGAAACTGTGTCATTCACATGTGTCGCAATGTATCACAGAACAGCTGTTAGATAGATGAATTGGGGCCGAATACATTTATATTGATCACTGAGAATTAATTAGCACACCCCTATTTACCTCTGGTCACTTCTCCCAAGAGCCCTAATGCAAATGGCATCATCAGCTTTGCAAGCAAACGTATAAAACAAAGAAAAAAGCTGCAGCACCAGTGAAACAATAAACAAATCAGATCATTCTCCCCATAGTAATAATGTGTGAACAAAACTGATATATCAAAGTGTACATGTCAAAAAGAGAAACACGGGAAAAGTGTCAAGGGGTGTGCTATTTGGTTATCAGTTGTCAATTTGAATGTATTTGGCCCCAATTCATCTGTCTAACTTCTGCTCTGTGATGCATTGTGACTCTTGAGCAAAGCCGATATAAAGGGGCCATCACAGGGAGCACCTGCCCCGAGCTTCCCTTTCCCTGGTGACCCCCTTAGAGCTACAGTGCACAACAGGACTGCACTGCGAGATGTAAAAGAGAAAAGGGAGGTGGAGTCTGAGCAGGGGCGGGGCTACACAGCACTGTTCAGTCAGTGCCAGCAGCATGGGAAAGACAGGAGGAGCCGGCAATGGACATCTTATTACTTAAACATAATTTCGCACAACCACTGCGTACAAAGGTGCAGCGTCCATACTATAGCATCCACACTGAATCAGACCCTATGTGTTTATGTGACTATATATGTGTTTGATTATCTGCGTGATAGTATGTATGTGTGTGACTGTATATATGTATGTGTATAATTATCTGCGTGATAGTACGTATGTATATAGGTGTGTGACTGTATGTATATATGTGTATAAGTGTTATTGTATTTATGTGTGTGTGACTGTATGTGTATATGTTTGTGACTGTTTATATGTGTTTGTGACTGTATGTATATATGTGTGTGTGTATATGTATTACTATGTATGTATGCATAATCCCCAACCATCCCGATTTTGGCAGGACAGTCCTGCTTATAATGTACTGTACCACCTGTGGGTGTCCCACTGAGAGGAAAGGTAGGGACGAGCGCTCTGGCCTGCTGTGTGCGTGAGGCAGGGGGCCGCCCAGCAGCTGGGGAAGCAATCTACATCCCAGCATGTCCTGCCACAGTTTTCCCATTAGTGCATGCTAAAACTGTGGCAGGCCATGCTGGAATGTGTAGTTCCACAGCAGCCGGAGGTCTGCATGTTGAATATTCCTGGTATACAATACATTTTTCTCTTTGTTCCTGAATCTGTGTTGGTGTAAATCCTTGGATGGGTAAGTGCATGTATTTATATTTTCTGCATTATGCACAACGCACATATTCATTTGAATCGCTTTGGTGGGCAATGAAACATCATTCGGGTGATTCGAAGTTAGTAGCAGGGAAAGCAGTGGGTGCATCCATCCGTGCAAGTGTCCAAGATGCACTGCGTTGTGTCCCATCCATGCATTTCTGATGTGGCTAACAGGCGGGGACGTGTCGCGGGTGTGTAGGTTTCAACAACTGCGTCTAAAGACGGTGTTCCACTGGCATCAGAAGCCATGGACCCTCAGACATTCTGCGCTTCCCATATGCAGGTGTATTGTCTGATGGTGCAACTGATAGTGCATCTTTTTAGGGGTTCACGTACATCTCTGAATAAGGCACACTAGCCTCTATATATTACCACTCACCTGACACACGCAGAGTAGATTTCCCAGACGCTTGCTTAGGAGTTACAAAAACAGTGCAGGTATATTCTCCTTCATCAGAGAACTGGACACGTGGGATATGAAGCTCAGCGTTTCCTCCGTATAATTCACTCTCCACCATGTAAGATCCTGTTCTATATGACTTTCCTATTCCAGAAATTTTATTATATACAGGGCCAGTACTTCCATTCCATAATTTTGTCCAGATCACATCAAAAGCTGTTCCGAAAATATGATCAGAGACATAACAGGGTATAATCACGTCTTCCTCTCGCAAAGCTTCGATCTGTGATTTGCTCATAGTGACCTTCAGCGCATCTAACAAATGAATAAAATATTAAAGGTTAACTGTGTCCAAAAATTCAAAGAGTTACAGTTATTATTATCTTTTATTTATAAGGTGCCAGAAGGGTCCTACACAGTGGAGGAACACAGCAACGTTACAGAGTACAAGTGTCTTCAGACAGAGTGGTTACATACAAGAAGACAATGTTACAAATTTATATAATTAAAATCAGATTATGTAATGAAACATTGGTAGAGATAGCCCTGCTCGCACTCTAGAGGGGCTGGAGTGGACACAAAGGGACAGAGGTTATGAGAGAGAGGTTATGGAGAGTTATGAGAGGGGGGGCAGTAGCCTTGGTTAAACAGATGGATTTTGAGGGCAAATGTGAAAGCAGTGAGAGGGGGTGAATGTCTGGTGTGGCGTGGGTGGGCTGCCATAGGATAAGTGCAGCATGGGAGAAATCCTGGAGCTAGACATGGAAGGAGGAGGAGGTCAGGGAGGCGGTGAGCCAGCAGTCATAGGAGAACCGCATGCCAGCAACACTCCAATAACACGCCCATAAAATGGACCATCTTCGTGCGTGCACTAAGACATCTCCTTGTCACCGCCCAGGAACGCCTACTACATTTTCAATACACTTCTCCTTGCTTGCGACTGCGACTCTGCATGGACACAGCCGGGACTTATGGGACCACTGGCATTAGAAATGGCAAAGCAAAACCATGGGCATTTCAGGGCAGTATCTGGGAGGGGGCCTGAAGTGAATGCAAAAAAAACTGTTGCGTGGGCGTGTTATGGCAGCGCGTGGCGTGTCGACGAAAGCGGCTGCGTTCTCAGACGTACAGCCGCAGCCACAGAGGCCAAGTTCAGATGGAGTTCAGACTGGGACACTGCGCCAGCCAAAGGATGGTGTAAGTGTCGATGGTGAGCCGATGGTGGATTGTTCACTACCACCGGCAGTGTTACAGTGTGCGCGGGCAGTGAAAGTGGGCGTCTCAGAGTTTTCACATTTCAGCCCATGCTAATAAAAAAGGGGAAGACTGAATTTAGCATTTGCATATTATCGCCGCTGCGGTTCCGCAAAAATGCGCAGCCACGACCACAACTGTGTGCACTTCTGATCAGGCCTTGTATCCACATAAAATTTGTGTAGCTAGAGTTCTGCGCAATTCTGAGGCATGTGCACAGAGGAGGCGCCTGTTTCAGATGGATCTCCTGCACCCAGCATGGCGCACGTGCCGATACTACTGATGGAAAAACAGTGGGCAGAGTGGCTTCCCCATTGAACCCATATAGATCCTTGCAATTAGCCCTACAGCAAATATAGAGATAGTAAATCTGGCTTGCGCATCATCACGCAAACACGGACAATCTGTTCCCTACTTAGACCCTTTAATACCTTCCGCACAGCTGCGATGATCATTTACATTTATTAAAACATAACATTTATTCAAACAATTTAAATATCTACTGCAGTGAAATATTAAAATGCAGAAAGAATGTAAGTAGTAAGAAAATACATGGGAAGTGAAAAACAAGTCGTCCATGTGCTGATGGATTACGCAATCAAAAAAGCAAGAGAAAAACTTAAATGTCCAACAGTGGTGCACTGGAGAGTTCTAATATTAAAACATAACTTTTATTGATTCAATAGTATAATATAAATAACGACAAGAGAAAAGCGAAAATTAGTTATGTGGCATTGTTATTACTCTGTATTTACTGTCTATATCTCGCATAAGCTTAAAAGGTCACAACTGGTGTGATAAATCAAAAGATGTATTTATTGTGCTTCTTATTGACAGATTACATATACTAGAAATTTATCGCCACTTGGTAGATAAGCCAGTGTTCATTCGTATTTAGAAGTGACAGCTAACTGAAGATAATTGTCATATTGGAGTCAGGGCCTGATTCAGAGACGCTCGCTGTTTGCGAGCGCTGGCTCTGAATCAGGGCGGATTTTTATTTTTTTATCCACCTCCAGGCCGCTCGTAAAGCTGTGGGTGACCACCCACAGCTTGTGCGAGCGGCCTGGCGATGGTCGCGATTATCGCGACCATCGACATTGTGGGGAGACCCTAAGGTAGGGTCTCAGCACTCGCAATGCCGAGTGGACTTCCTGCTCTATTAGAGCAGGAAGTCCACTACTGACATCACGAGTGATGTCAGTAGGGCCGCCCCAAACGACAGGCGTTCCTTCGGGAACGCCTCCGTTTGTGCAGCCACCACCCCTACCCGCCTACAAAATGGGGCGAGCCGGTTTTGTTGCGAGCCCTGGAGCGAGTGTGCGCACTGGACCACCATCGACCCGCTTGTGAGTGGGTCTGAATCAGGCCCTCAATCGTTTCTGTGTGATTTCTCACTGTATTAAGCTCTATATCCTAATCAGTAACAGGAATCTATGCTTAGGGCTCAATCCAATTAGGTGCGAATTGCAAGTAGCGAGTTTGTTTCTTTAAACTCGCACACTTCGCCGCAAAGCACGCTCCTGACAATTCTCCAATCCAATTAAAATACCTATTCGCACAATTCGCAGCGGAGGGGTGCGAATTGACTGCCAAATGAGAATTGCGAGAAATGCATAAAAATGTGGGGAGATCATCCTGGAGGGATCAGTATGATTTACTGCCGGCCGCATCCTGGCAGCGGCAGCCCGACAGAGGAGGAAATCCCGATCGTCTAGAGAGGTAAGTATATCTAATCTAATTCCCCCCCCTAACCCTCCTTTAGGGTACCTAACCCTAACCTCCCCCCAAGTGCCTAAATCTAATCCCCCCTCTAAGTGCCTAAACCTAACCCCCCCTTCCCCACCGCCTAAACCTAAGCCTAACCCTAACCTCCCCCTGGGGGTACCTAACCCTAACCCCCCTTTCCCCTAGCCTGACCCTAACCTCCCGGGGGGGGTGTCTAACCCTAAGTCCCCCTCGGGAGCCCTAAACCTATCGGGTTTTGATCGGGATGCCGGGCGCCAGTCTCCCGGCGTAGGTAAAAAGACAGGCGTCGGGATTTCGACCACCTGTCATTTAACCCTTGCCGAGATTAAGCAGTTGGGAAGCCGGTGGTCGGCATTGCGTCCGCCGGCTTCCCGACTGCTTCCCATCCTGGACCCCCCAAAATGGATAATTTCGTTAGCAGGACTGTATAGACGGCTGTTTGTGGCCCTTAGGCAGTTACTGTAGGTTTTTAAATGGTGTCAAATGGTTGATTTGTGCTTTTTTTTTTAAATGCAAGAAAATTATAAAAAACAAAACTTTTTTCGTTTAATCTTAAACGAATTAAACGAAAAATGCAAAAAAAAAGTAGGAAAAAGGTGATTTTGGGGTACTTTTGAGGGCACCTTGAAAAATGGAAAAAAAATGTTAAAAACAATTATTATCCAACTAAAAAATTATTGTAATTAAATTTGGCGTGCCTAAACTAACGAAAAAGTTGATTTTGGGAAAATTTGAGGGCATTTTTTTTAACCTCAAAAAATGAAGTAATTATTGGACTAAATAAGCTAATTAGAAATGTCCAATTGCCTAATTGGTCATTAGGGGGGGTGTCCAAGGGGTTCAGCACAGTGTTCCCAAATTTTAACCTGCAAATTCAGTCTGACTGATCAGTGCGAGTTGCTAATTGGATTGCAAAATGAATTCGCTATGCAAATTCGAAGTGAAAATCGCAACTCGCACCTCACAATTCACACCTAATAGGATTGACCCTTTAGAGTCCTAAGGGGCCCATTTATTAATAATCGCAGTTTGCAATGCGATCAGGGCATGCAGTATCGCCCATGATCGCATTGCAAAAGGATGTATTAACCGGCACATGCAGGGTGACGGGAGCCCGTTCCTGCGATGTGGCCGGAGTGCATTCGGGGCTGCTGCTGCGCAGTCCCGCGGACTGCACATGAGCGGCGCCCCATTGCCGGCGGAGGGATCTGGGAGATCCCTCCGCTGGCTGATATGCGGTAAGTGCCTATAGATTACAGCGGCTAACGCGATCTTCAGATGGTGTTAGCTGCTGGGGACAATATCGGGAATGCTTCACATTCCGGATATTGGTACATTTGGCAGCATCGCATCCCCCATAGAAACCTATGGGGGAGGCGGCTGCCAGCAGCAATGGAGGAATCACAGCAGGTATCAGAGATACCCGCTGCAGTCCCTCCTTCATACGTCCGGGGGATATTTAGTATTGGATTTTACCTCAAATATTGAATGATAAATGGGCCCTTAAGTGTGGATGCCTACAAACAGTTGTACCATGAGCCTATCTGTTATTATACACAATAGTGGCTCTTAATTAGTTGTTGAGTGATCCTCCCTAAGTGCTATTGCCATAATAGTGATTATGAATATCTTATGTATAAATCGATATTCTCACTTATTGATCAACACTAATTAGGGTTAGAGTATAATGTGAAATTGTAATCTAGCGTTACACCTTCTCCCCTCCAATGGAAAGTATATCTCAAAGCATTAGTAGAGGTGCATTCTGGGACATATATGCAAATTTATACCTGGTGTTCTTGTTCACATATATGCTCAATATAATTTTTATCACTTGTAAAGGAATAGGTGGGAGAAACACATAAGCTGAGTGTCTTATAGTCTCCTGTCTGAGTACAGAATAGTATTAATCTTCTATTGAGCCTCTCATGTTTTTTATTAGAAAGCAGCTTCCAGGCATCTAGACACTGTTGTGCCACACTGGACTCGCACTGTCACCATATAACAAAGCCCTCTCGGGATTTACTGGCATAATCTTAGTTAAGACATTTGTATCACCTTTAGACATGGTAGGAACTGGCAGGGCACGCCGCAGGACCGACGCAGCGTTTCGCTAATAGCTTTATCAAAGCAAGGTATTTATATAATACCATGGAATCAATAATAAAAGTTATGTTTTAATATAAGAACTCTCCAGTGCACTACTGTTGTACATTTCAGTTTTTCTCTTGCTTTTTTGATATTTATATTAATATGTCTGTGGTAGCACCCCCCTCTCTCTAATTATTAGATCAGTTACTGCGGGGTTCTCATAAACTTAAATTCACAACAGACTATATAACTCTTGTGCGACCAGGTTACACCTATTTTGGGGACTACGCAATCAGCTTTCCAGAAAACACGGGTGTATCGGCCCTGTTACCTGGGCGTGTCGAAGCCAGGGACTGCGTCCATGGATGCAGCTTCACTGGTTCCAGGAGCGCGATTACAGCGGGCAACCTGAGTAACTCAGATGTCCGATGGTTATGCAGTTGATCCTATAGCTGCATCTTTGGATAAAAGGTGCATCATTTTACTTAAGACGCATCGTGCTGCTATAGCATATTTTCACAGAGCTGCTGTCCTATAGTGTCCACCTCTGAATCAGCCCCATAGCGGGGAGGGGGCAGAACACAGTGTTGGGGAGCAGCAGCGGGCAGAGGATGACCCAGCATTGACTGGGTCCCTTTACTAGTATTTAATAAACTAAAACACTTATCTTAATCACTTTACCTGGAGAAAGCCATACCGGTACGTTTGTTTGGCTTACAAATTTCGGACAAGAAGAGTGAAAAGGCCTCCCGGGGGTCCTGAGTGTAGTAGGCGGTCCACCCAGCCGGTGGCATGATTCGTGCTGAATAGCACCATTATGGCTCTACCCCCCCCCCCCCCCCCCTCACAGTGCTATATCGGGCTGCTCATCCTCCCAGTAATTATGCCTATACCCCAGGAATGGTGAAGTAAGCCCACTTGGGTGGCTCAAGAAAGAAAGTATATGTATTCCTGTGTCTAGTATAGACAGGTAACACAAGTGGAACAGAACTCTTAATTACCCCGCTGTGTACTTAGAAATGCAATGAAAATCGCAAAGTACAGCTCTCCCGATAAGAGCTGTCCTTTGCGATAGACTAGGATAGGGGATGCACGCGCCACGGGGGCAAATGGGAGGGATCCGATTGGATCCCTCTTAGGGGACATCCCGAAAAGAAGCCCATAGGCGTTACCCACTGGGACAAACCGCATTCTGGTGCTTAGTATAGATGGGAAATGCAGTAAAATGACATTTTAGGGGGTTTTAAAGCATTTTTCAGCTTAGCACATCCCACCCAGAGAGAGGTAAAGTGGATGGAGATAAAGTACCAACCAATCAGCTCCTGTCACTTTACAGGCTGTGTTTGAAAAATGACAGTTAGGAGCTGATTGGTTGATACTTTATCCTCTCCAGGGCTTAGTACATAGACCCCTATCTCCCAGTAATAGATCCTGCCTTCAAGTAGTTATAGCACTAACAGCTACCTGCATTTATGGGATTGGTATGAAATACCGCCGGACGCATGTTCGGTTCGAATCCCGACGCTGGTACACCGGCAGTGAAGATCCCGACAGGTAAGTATTTTCTACATTTACTAACCTAACTCCCCCCCCCCTGACCCCTCCCTTAGGGGTGCCTAACCCTAACCTCCCCCACAAGTGCCTAACCCCCCCTGTAAGTTCCTAAACTTAACCCCCCCTTCCCCGCAGCCTAAAGCTAAGGGCCATTTTGATATATATAACATTATTCGTGGGCCTGGTGTAGACCACACCCCCTCCGTGTACTGTGACACGGGGCGGAGCCACAATCGCCGGTGATTACAGCAATGCCTGGAGCATCTTGAGAATGCTTCGGGGAGCTGTAAGGGCAGCGGTGTGACCGTCTGAAGCCTCCTAAGGACGCTCCAGGCGACAGTGCTGCATAGATTCTGGCTGCAGGGTGCAATTCTAGGCCCCCTGCTAGCCAGGTGAGGCCAGCAGAAAAAAGCTCAGAGGGCCAGACCTAATGATTCCGGGGGCCTTATACGGCCCCTGGGCCTGAGGTTCCCCATCCCTGCCCTAGCCTAACCCTAACCCTCCGGGGGTGTGCCTAATCCTAAGTCCCCCCTGGAAGCCCCTAACCCAGAGGTTCCCAAAGTCCGCCATTACAGTCCACATTTTAGGGATATCCAAGCTTGAGTCCAGATGGTTAAATCAAATGGATTGAGGTACCAATTAAGTCACCTGTGCTCAAGCATGGATATCCCTAAAATGTGGACTGTAATTGCGGATTTTGGGAACCTCTGCCCTAACCTAAAGCAGCTATCCGTGCCCGCCGCCCGGCTTACCTTTGTTCGGTATGCCGGGCGTCGGGCTCCCGGCATAGGTAAAATGACAGGCGTCGGGATCTTGACGCCTGTCATTAGACCCTTGCCGGGATTAGACAGTCTGGAAGCCAGCGGTTGGCATTTCGACCATCGGCTTCCTGACCGCATCCCGCATTTATTTTCTATTCTCTTGTTGGCAATTGTTGTTTTTCATTTACTGACTATAGCTGAAGGAGCCTGTCATGGGTTAGGCAGATCTAACGTCTTTGAAACCTGATGGGTGTAAGAAAGGAAAATTTTACATTTTAAACCAAAATCCATTTTTGGAAGGAAGAGAACCATTTAAGCATGAGTTTGTGGCTGATGAAGCTGCAATCTGTTCTATAATATATACTGTCTATGATAAATACTGTCTAATTACGCCATTAATGAAGAGAATTTTCTTTACCTGGGAATAGCTATAATTACTGCTACGTTGCAACAGTCACTCAGCTGAATGTACATTTGGCCTACAGTTATATACAGCACAGGCTGGTTACAAAGTCCCAGTGCAACTTTAATACTGTACTTGAATAACTTTGGATGCACACATGATAAAAGCTCACTGCAAACGTCATATATAAAAGTTTTATTCGTATGCATTTTTGCTGTTAGTTTGGGGCTGATTTGTTTTCAGATTCTTCGTGTGACTATATAAATTTACTGCACGTGGACTTTAAAACCACCCTATAAAGTAAAGTCCTTTTAAAGCATTATAACCCGCTCTATCCCATACGTACATGTTTATAAAGGTGTCAGGGATCAAGGACTTGCAGAAGAAAAAGACAAACATTAGCTCAAATGTAACGAGTGCGAGATTTGCAAAATGCAGAGATTTCATCAAATTTAAACAATTGCCGCTTTAAATCTTTGTGCTAAATCGCCAAAATCTCTGCACTTTGCAAATTTTGCCCTCTATTACATTTGGGCCAATATGCCAATTTTTGTTTCTCCTACTGGGGAATTAACCTACCAATATAGTAAAAATGTAATCATTATATACAGTGCATTCACAGCGCTTCACTTTGTCCACATTTTGTTATGTTACAGCCTTATTCCAAAATGGAATCAATTCATTTTTGTCTTCAAAATTCTACACACAATACTCCATAATGACAATGTGTAAAAAGTTTTTTTTAGCTTTTTGCAAATTTAATAAAAAAAAAAACCTAAGAAATCACATGTACATAAGTATTCACAGCCTTTGCAATGAAGCTCAAAATTGAGCTCAGGTGGATCCTGTTTAAACTGATCATCCTTGAGATTTTCCTACAGCTTAATTGGAGTCTACCTGTGTTAAATTCAGCTGTTTGGACATGATTTTGAAAGGCATACACCTGTCTATATAAGTTCCCACACTTGACAGTGCATGTCAGAGCACAAACCAAGCATGAAGTCCAAGGAATTGTCTGTAGACCTCCGAGACAGGATTGTCTCGAAGCACAAATCTGGGAAAGGCTACAGAAAAATATCTGCTGCTTTGTAGGTCCCAATGAGCAGTGGCCTCCATCATCCGTAGATGGAAGAAGTTCGGAACCCCCAGGACTCTTCCTAGAGTTGGCCGGCCGTCTAAACTGAGCGATCGTGGGAGAAGGCCCCTAGTCAGGGAAGTGACCAAGAACCCGATGGTCACTCTGTCAGAGCTACAACATTCCTCTGTGGAGAGAGGAGAACCTTCCAGAAGGACAACCATCTCTGCAGCAATCCACCAATCAGGCCTGTATGGTAGAGTGGCCAGACAGAAGCCACTCCTTAGTAAAAAGAACATGGCAGCATGCCTGGAGTTTGCTAAAATGCACCTGAAGGACTCTCAGACCATGAGAAACAAAATTCTCTGGTCTGATGAGACAAAGATTGAACTCTTTGGCGTCAATGCCAGGCATTATGTTTGGAGGAAACCAGGCACCGCTCATCACCAGGCCAATACCATCCCTACGGTGAAGCATGGTGGTGGCAGCGTCATGCTGTGGGGATGTTTTTCAGCGGCAGGAACTGGGAAACTAGTCAGGATAGAGGGAAAGATGAATGCAGCAATGTACAGAGACATCCTGGATGAAAACCTGCTCCAGAGCACTCTTGACCTCAGACTGGGGCGACGGTTCATCTTTCAGCAGGACAATGACCCTAAGCACGCAGCCAAGATATCAAAGGAGTGGCTTCAGGACAACTCTGTGAATGTCCTTGATTGGCCAGCCAGAGCCCAGACATGAATCCGATTGAACATCTCTGGAGAGATCTGAAAATGGCTGTGCACCGACGCTTCCCATCCAACCTGATGGAGCTTGAGAGGTGCTGCAAAGAGGAATGGGCGAACTTGTCCAAAGATAGGTATGCCAAGCTTGCGGAATCATATTCAAAAATACTTGAAGCTGTAATTGCTGCCAAAGGTGCATCAACAAAGTATTGAGCAAAGGCTGTGAATACTTATGTACATGTGATTTCTTAGTTTTTGGGTTTTTTTTATAACATTTGCAAAAATCTCAAAAAAACTTTTTACACATTGTCATTATGGGGTATTGTGTGTAGAATTTTGGAATAAGGCTGTAACATAACAAAATGTGGAAAAAGTGAAGCGCTGTGTATACTTTCCGAATACACTGTCGAACGTTCGGGTCATGCCACATCAAGTGATCTAATTTTATTCCTTAGGTTCCCCAATCTTTATTCCTCTCGGTATACTAGTCAATGGGACATCAAAGCTGTAAATGTGGGTGGGATCCAGTGAATACCAAATAGTATGGTTTAGTATAAGACAGAGGGCCTGATTCAGAGCCGGACGCTCTGAACGAGCGCCCGCTCTGAATCAGGGCGTTTTTTTTTTTTCATAGTGCGGCCTTTTGGCCGCTCGCATAGCTGTGGGTTACCACCCACAGCTTATGCGAGCATCCATGATGATGGTCGCGATGGTCAAGACCATCGCGACCATCGGGCTTGCGACGAGACCCTTGCGGTAGGGTCTCGTTGGCCGCAAGCCCTGGAGTGATTTTGGCTCTATCAGAGCCAAAAGCACTCTCTCTGACATCACTTGTGATGTCAGTGGGGCCGGACCCAGACGGTAGGCGTTCCCATGGGAACGCCTCCGCCTGGGCAGCCACGCCCCCAGCACGCCCACCAAAGAGGGCGTGCTGTCACTCACCATCGACAGCACGCCCCCTTTGGTGCGAGACCCGGAGCGACGGCTTGCCCATCGCTATCCGGGTCTTGCGCATGCGCACGACGGTGCACCCTCCGTCGTGCGCATGCGCACTTGCCCAACATCGACCCGCTTGCAAGCGCTCAGCGCTCACGAGCGGGTCTGAATCAGGCCCAGAGTCCAATTCATGCCATACAAAAACAAAAGTGTTAGATTTTAGGAAGGCTGACTTTGCAGAGATGGAGAGATGTGCTAGTGAGTCAGTGGTAGATTGGGGGAACTTGGAAGGAGTGCAGGAAAGGTGGGAAAAAAATGTAAAATGCAATACTAAAGGCTACAGAACTTTAATTTTCTCAGGACAGGATTAAGATATTTGGAGGAGCAATTTCTCAACGCTGCTCTGGGGTGAATATATGCCGTACACATGTGCACTGCATCTAAACAGCAGCTCAGGGAGCGGTGGGCATGCCCCTAGAATGAAGGCATGCTGCAATGACATGCCCCCTTCCCAGAAAGCCACTACCTTTATCAGATGCGCACCTTCAGCGTGCATAGGGGCCCGACGTCAAACTATCAACAGGGGTTGGGTACACAATGCCGGATCGGGAATCCTGACGGTCAAAATCCTGATGCTTGTTGCTAAGCATTCTAACCCTTACCCTAACGCTATACTTACCGCTCCCACAGCCTAATTTACCCGTCCCCTTTGGCAGCCTAACCCTAAGCCTCCCCTCCTGCAGCCTAAACCTGACCATCCACTTTGGCAGCCTACCCCTCCACTCCCGTAGCCCAACCCTACTCGGCCCTTCCCGTAGCCTAACCCTAAACCTAATACTCGTCATCGGGATTGTGACCATCAGGATTTTGAAGACAGTATTCTGATGACCGTTGGGATTCCAGAGCCAATATTCTAACTGTCGAGATCTTGAGCGCCAGGATCCGGACTACATTTCCTCTCATATGTTGGGAGGTATGCTAGTTGCTTCAGAACACGACTGATAAAACTGAGCTACAGCACTTATCAAAAATAGTGAAAATAAATAAACTAATGGTGTTGCTCATTGCAAGCAATCAAATGTGTTATTTTAATTTTCTAAACTATACTACGAAAATGTTAACTAGACTCTGATAGGTTGCAATGATTAACACATCCACGGGTCCAAATCACTGGCTTGTCAATGCACGTAAAGCCAAGTCCCTACCAACAGCAGAGCCCTGCTTTTAGGTTTGTCCAAACAATTCACTCTGATGCTTTATAATATTACACAAATATTTATCAAGTTTTCTATTTTTTTATTTTTTTTCAATTTCAGAGAAAAAAAAAAGTTCAACTTATAATATAAGATCTTGCTGTCTTCAGGTTTTGAGATATTTAATAAAGCATAAAGCTAATTTATAGGAAAAAATCACTGCCAGTATTAAATAAGTAATAAGCACAAAAAAAATTAGCAACTTTTTCTTTTTTATTTATTATATTTAACTGAAATATAGTGCAAAATCTGAAAACAAACATTACTAAAAATATTACAGCCCATTTAGATCCCAACTTGAAATATGGTATGGACAATCTTAAAACATTAAAGAAAACGATACAAAGGGTTTCTTTTTTTTTA
Source organism: Taudactylus pleione (assembly GCA_031769625.1). NCBI lineage: Eukaryota > Metazoa > Chordata > Amphibia > Anura > Myobatrachidae > Taudactylus > Taudactylus pleione. Next base: position 1,290,636 of record JAUIMM010000417.1, read on the forward strand.
CGATTTTAAATTATTGTACGTGTGTTTTTTATGTTTCTGAAATCTGTTTTATAAAGGTTGGAGTTTGTCATCTTCCTTAAATCTAGTATTGTGGCATACCAAGGTAAAGCCTGTTAAGTTCTGAATAACTTTTTTTTGTTTTTATATTTTCATCCTGGGGAAATTAGTTTTTTGTATGCTCACGAGTGCCAAAATTTGTGGATTTCTATCATTTTCAAATACTCATACTGTAGCTCAAAAACTACATGAGATTAAAAAAAAAAGTATATTTAAGACATTCTCTTATATTATGAAATGTGTGCAGAAAATGGAAGTAAAAGTAAATAGTAAGATAATTTGCAGTAGATCACTTGACATAGGAAGGTCCATTTATACTGTATATATAAAAAAAAGTTCCACATTTTGTAAATTTTGTTCTTTTGTCATCATTTACTAGAAAGACCTGGAATTTGAAAAACATTTAAATAGTTTTTTAAAAGGTAATCTTGGTACATACTTTGGGGAAGACAAAGGGTGTGAGTATAGTGCTGTGACCTCACGCGTTTCTATGCCAAGGACATCACGTGCTATTTCACCACATAGAAACCGAATAGCTCATGCAATTTATTTACAATGCTTACCTCACCCATTTCGGTGGGTTAAATAGGACTTTGTGCAAAGAAGATCATTTTGCAGGTGTAAAATGTTCTCACCCACAAATTTGTATTCACCGGTCTATCAAGTTGTCATAAGAACCCTATGGGGGAATACAATTGCAGGCAAGATTTTTTTTTTTTAAAAACCTGCATCGTGGGGTTTATCCCGCAGCTGCAGGGTTTTGCTATTCAATAAGGTGACTGAAAATGGGACTCGTGATTTCTATATTTATTCTCCAGAGCAAGTCAGATTTTTCCTAAAATCTTTAATTTTAGGAGAAATCAGCAGGACTTGCTCTGGGGCCCCGGAGGCACCCACCCTGAGGACTAATGAAGCAATTGGAAGTTCTAATTAGCTTAATTAATCCTTAATTACTCACCTTCTGAAGCGGTTTCTACTGCATCCAGCACCGGGAGCAGAGTCTTCTGCAGCAGGGTGAGTATGTGAGTCTTTGTGTGTCACAAACGTGGAATTTAGGAGCTGTGTTCCCGGACTGGGCCTTGGATCTGTATTATTTGGCGCAGACGCTCGCTGGAGGAGGCTTGGCTTAATGAAGTTTCTCCGCATGAGAGGGTGCAGCGAACTGACAGGAGTTTGAGGAATGCGGCAGTAACGAGATAGCTAGGAAGCTACGTGGAGCGGCTGGATAGCCTAGGGTAGACGTTGGTAGCTGAGTGGCTATGTGGAGCGGCTGGATAGCTGTGGGTAGACGTTGGTAGCTGAGTGGCTACGTAGAGCGGCTTGATAGCCGTGGGTAGACGTTGGTAGCTGAGTGGCTACGTGGAGCGGCTGGATAGCCGTGGGTAGATGTTGGTAGCTGAGTGGCTACGTGGAGCGGCTGGTTAGCCGTGGGTAGACGTTGGTAGCTGAGTGGCTACGTGGAGCGGCTGGATAGCCGTGGGTAGACGTTGGTAGCTGAGTGGCTACGTGGAGCGGCTGGATAGCCGTGGGTAGACGTTGGTAGCTGAGTGGCTACGTGGAGCGGCTGGATAGCCGTGGGTAGACATTGGTAGCTGAGTGGCTACGTGGAGCGGCTGGATAGCTGTGGGTAGACGTTGGTAGCTGAGAGGCTACGTGGAGCGGCTGGATAGCCGTGGGTAGACGTTGGTAGCTGAGTGGCTACGTGGAGCGGCTGGATAGCCGTGGGTAGACGTTGGTAGCTGAGTGGCTACGTGGAGCGGCTGGATAGCCGTGGGTAGACGTTGGTAGCTGAGAGGCTACGTGGAGCGGCTGGATAGCCGTGGGTAGACGTTGGTAGCTGAGCGGCTACGTGGAGCGGCTGGATAGCCGTGGGTAGACGTTGGTAGCTGAGTGGCTACGTGGAGCGGCTGGAGCGCAGTGGGAAGGCTACTTAGCTAAACTAAGAAACTAGTTGCACTGGCAACTTGTGTGAGCATTGGGGATCCTTTTATAGTGGACACTGGGAGCTGACAGGCTGAGAGAGAAGAAGAAGGCTCCTCATTGGTGGTAGTGGGGTCACATGGGCAATCCAAGATGGCCGCGCCCATGGACCGGAGGACAGCGCTTCCTGGAGGTAGTCAGCGGGGACCAGCGGTGAGCAGGAGCCGGCGTGGGAGCAGCACAGCAGCGGGACCCTCCAGAGGACAACAGCGGAGACTGCCTTGGGAGAAGAGGAAGGAGCGTACAGCGCGGGAGCCGGAAGACAGCGCGGGTCAGCGCCCGCACAGGTAAGCGACGGGGTCTGATTCTGGGGTCTCCAGGCCGGCGTGTGACAGTACCCCCTTCTTCAAGAGTGGCCACCGGACACTTCCTTGGTTTATGAGGAAATTTCACATGGAACGCTTTGACCAGACGGGGTGCATGGACATCGGAGGCATTTATCCAGATTCGTTCCTCCGGACCATAATTCTTCCAGTCGATAAGGTATTGAAGACGGTTGTATCGACAACGGGAATCTAAGATTCTGTCAACTTCGAACTCCTCTCCCTGCTGTGCTTGAACACTAGAAGCTTTAGGCAGGACCTTCTGAAATCGGTTTAAGACTAGTGGTTTTAAAAGAGAAATATGGAAGGAACTTGGAATGCGAAGAAATGGAGGAAGCTTTAACTTGTAAGCCACAGGATTCAGGACTTTGATGATTGGGAATGGACCAATGAATCGCGGAGCAAATTTCATCGAGGGTACTCGGAGTCTTAGGTTTCGGGTAGAGAGCCAGACCATATCCCCAGGTCGGAAATTTGGAACCGCTCGTCTTTGGCGGTCAGCAAATCTCTTGTACCGGGCTGACGTTTTAGTCAGAGAGGAACGAACCTTTTTCCAGATGTTGGAGAATCGTTGAAGGGACATTTTGGCCGCAGGCACATCTAATGTGGGAAGAAGAGGGAAATCTGGCACTCGAGGATGTTGACCAAAAACTGTAAAAAAAGGAGTTGAGCTGGTGGATGTGTGATAATGATTATTGTGGGCAAATTCGGCCCAAGGAAGAAGTTCAATCCAGTCATCTTGGGAAGAGGAGACAAAAGTGCGCAGGAACTATTCCAGGTCTTGATTGACCCTTTCGGTCTGACCGTTGGTCTGGGGATGATAAGCGGTAGAAAATTTGAGTTTTACCTGAAGGGCTGAGCAGAGTGACCTCCAGAACTTCGCTACGAACTGTACTCCCCTGTCGGAGATGATCTCTTGAGGAAGGCCGTGGAGCTTGAAGATCTCTTTTATAAAGCTCTGGGCGAGTAGAGGTGCAGACGGAAGCCCAGTAAGTGGTACGAAATGAGCCATTTTAGAAAAACGATCCACGATAACCCAAATTGTGTTGTGGCCCCGAGATGGAGGAAGATCAGAGATGAAATCCATAGATAGGTGAGTCCATGGCTTAGATGGAATTGCAAGAGGTTGGAGTTGACCGTGTGGAACCCGCCGAGATATCTTGTGTTGGGCACATTTGATGCATGAAGACACATAAGACCTGACGTCCTTTTTCATCGAAGACCACCAATAGGACCGCTGGATAAATTCTAGGGTTTTATCCATACCCAGGTGACCAGAGAACCGGGAAGCATGAGCCCAATGCAGTAACCTCTTGCGGAGTTCCGGAGCGACGAAAGTCTTCCCAACCGGGGGTATAGAAGATAATTGGGTAGAGGCGAAGGAAGCGGAATTCAAGATTGGTTGGGGCTGCTCCATGGGTAGATCAGGGTTGCTCGTCATGGAACGGGAGAGTGCGTCGGCTTTGAGGTTTTGTGAACCGGGGCGATAGGAGACTTTGAAGTTAAATCTGGAGAAAAACATTGCCCACCGGGCTTGACGAGGGTTCAAGCAATTTGCAGATTTAAGATAAAGGAGGTTCTTATGGTCAGTAAAAATGGTAATGGGGTAATGAGCTCCTTCTAGAAGATATCGCCATTCTTCGAGGGCTAGTTTCATGGCGAGTAACTCTTGATCTCCAATGGTGTAGTTCTTCTCTGCAGGCAAAAACTTCCGGGAAAAGAAACCACAGGGATGAAGTTTTTCATCTTTAAATCGCTGGGAGAGCACTGCACCGACACCTTCAGAGGATGCATCCACCTCCAGGATAAAGGGCCGGGTGGAGTCTGGTTGCTTTAAGATGGGAGCGGAGATGAAGGCTTGCTTAAGAAGTTGAAATGCAGAGGTAGCTTCGACGGGCCATATAGTTGGATCTGCTCCCTTGCGGGTGAGGGCTGTAATCGGAGCTACCAGAGTCAAGAAACCTTTTACAAACTTGCGATAGTAATTGGCAAATCCTAGGAATCTTTGTATGGATTTTAAGGAAGAAGGAAGAGACCAATCAAGAATGGCTTGTAGTTTTGACGAATCCATTTGAAGGCCTGTTCCGGAGATAATGTATCCCAGGAATGGTACACTTGAGACCTCAAACAGACACTTCTCTAATTTGCAAAACAGTTGATTGGACCGCAACCTCAGAAGGACTTGTTTGACCTGGTCTCGATGAGTTTGGAGGTCTTGAGAAAAAATCAAAATGTCGTCTAAGTAAACGACCACACACTTGTACAAGAGGTCCCGGAAGATTTCATTGACGAAAAACTGGAAGGCGGCCGGAGCATTACAGAGGCCGAAGGGCATAACGAGATACTCATAGTGCCCATCCCTGGTGTTGAAGGCCGTTTTCCATTCATCGCCTGGACGGATACGAATTAAATTATAGGCTCCTCTTAGGTCGAGTTTGGAAAAAACTGTGGCTCCCTTGACTCTATCAAATAACTCTGTAATGAGAGGAAGAGGGTAGCGATTCTTAATAGTTATTTCATTAAGACCCCGGTAGTCAATACACGGGCGCAAGCCACCATCTTTTTTTTTTACGAAGAAAAATCCAGCCCCTGCTGGAGACGTGGAAGGTCGAATGAAGCCTTTATTTAAGTTTTCCGTAATGTACTCCGACATGGCCTGAGTCTCAGGGAGAGATAGAGGATAGGTTCGGCCCCTAGGAGGATTCTTCCCGGGAATCAGATCTATGGGACAGTCCCAATCACGATGGGGAGGTAACAGGTCTGCGCTCTGTTTGCTAAAGACGTCCTGAAACCCATCGTAGGCTTTGGGCAGGTCTGTAGAATCCCGTACAACGGAAGATCTGATAGGTATTACCCGCTGAAGGCAACCTTTGAAGCAATTGGAACCCCAGGAGATTATTTGCATGGTGGTCCAATTGATTTGAGGTGAATGTCTCTGTAGCCAGGGTAATCCGAGGACTAAAGAATGAGAGGCTTTGGGAATCACTAGGAAGGATAGTTGTTCGGAATGGAGCACCCCAATGGTAAGTTTAAGTGGTGTTGTACGATGGGTGATGGTTCCACTAGAAATGCGACTACCATCGATGGCGGTTAAAGTGATGACTCGAGGCAACGCTTCCATGGGGATTTGATGCTTCTGGACAAATTCAGTAGTGACAAAGTTCTCTGCCGCTCCGGAATCCAGGAGAGCTAATACAGCTTTGGAACCTCGAGGACACTTTAAATGAGCCTGGATGGTGGAATCAGACTTCCTTTGTGATTCAATGGCAACTCCTAACTTAACCTCTCTTTCATAAGTTAGGAGGAGGTGTTTCCTGGACGAATGGGACAAGTTTTAACTAAATGTTGAGGAGATCCGCAGTACATACAGAGGTTCTGCCTCCGCCTTTTCTGACGCTCCTCAGCCGATAAATGAGAGCGGTTGACCTGCATGGGTTCTTCGCCCAGAGGAGGAGAGGGTAAGCGGGAAACTGGACGTGGCCTTCCACGATCAAATCTGCCTCTTTCCAAGGCACGCTCCCTGTGACGGAGATCCACCTTGTTGCAGAGGGAGATTAACCCATCCAAACTGGTTGGAAGGTCACGGGAAGCTAGGTCGTCTTTGAGCCTTTCAGAAAGGCCACTCCAGAAGGCAGCGATGAGGGCATCCTCGTTCCAATTGAGTTCTGAAGCCAGAGTCTGGAACTGGACTACGTATTGGCCGACGGTCCTGCTGCCCTGACGGAGGCGTAGAATATCAGCTGATGCGGAGGTGGTTCTTCCGGGTTCATCAAAGATTTTGCGAAATGTAGCAACAAATTCGGGGTAGTTGGAGAGCAGGGGATCTGACTTCTCCCAAAGGGGCGAGACCCAATCGAGTGCTTGGCCAGAGAGTAGAGAGATGATATATGCCACCCTGGTTCTGGCCGTCGGAAAGTTGGCGGATTGTAGCTCGAATTGGATTTCGCATTGATTTAAAAAACCCCTGCATAATTTGGGGTTGCCATCGAACTTGCTCGGAGGGGAGAGCTGAAGACGAGCAGGAGGTAGAACCGGAGGAGCAGGTGACACCACAGGAGGAGAGGCGGCTTGGGAGCCAGCGGGAGCGGGATGAGCCAGTAAGGACTGAATGTTGTCCAGGCGTGACGACATATCTTGCTGGAGGAGGCTTGGCTTAATGAAGTTTCTCCGCATGAGATGGTGCAGCGAACTGACAGGAGTTTGAGGAATGCGGCAGTAACGAGATAGCTAGGAAGCTACGTGGAGCGGCTGGAGAGCCTAGGGTAGACGTTGGTAGCTGAGTGGCTATGTGGAGCGGCTGGATAGCCGTGGGTAGACGTTGGTAGCTGAGTGGCTACGTAGAGCGGCTGGATAGCCGTGGGTAGATGTTGGTAGCTGAGCGGCTACGTGGAGCGGCTGGATAGCCGTGGGTAGACGTTGGTAGCTGAGTGGCTACGTGGAGCGGCTGGAGCGCAGTGGGAAGGCTACTTAGCTAAACTAAGAAACTAGTTGCACTGGCAACTTGTGTGAGCATTGGGGATTCTTTTATAGTGGACACTGGGAGCTGACAGGCTGAGAGAGAAGAAGAAGGCTCCTCATTGGTGGTAGTGGGGTCACATGGGCAATTCAAGATGGCCGCGCCCATGGACCGGAGGACAGCGCTTCCTGGAGGTAGTCAGCGGGGACCAGCGGTGAGCAGGAGCCGGCGTGGGAGCAGCACAGCAGCGGGACCCTCCAGAGGACAACAGCGGAGACTGCCTTGGGAGAAGAGGAAGGAGCGTACAGCGCGGGAGCCGGAAGACAGCGCGGGTCAGCGCCCGCACAGGTACGCGACGGGGTCTGATTCTGGGGTCTCCAGGCCGGCGTGTGACAGTGTGTGTATGAGTGAGTGTGTGTGTGTGACCCCCAGTGTGTGTGACCCCCCCTTGTAGCTGGCGCTGGGAGTATAGGTGGGTCGGTTCAGGGGGAGTTACGGCGCTATACAATGCCAAGATTACTGGCCTTGTGAAGCAGGGGGCATGGCTACGTTGACGCAATTCAGCACGAATTGTGTCATCGGCCACCCAGACCGCCCACTTTACTCTAGAAGTGGGCGGTGCCGAGCAGACGCAGTGCAGTACCGAGAGACTTGAATGCTCTTTCAGGCAGCCAGGAGCAGCACCTGAGATTTGGGAGCCTCCCGGCTGTTCTGGGGGAGTAGGAAAGTATGGATTACTGTAATGTGTAAGAGCTTAGATTGTAACTATGTGTTTTGATGGATGTGAACGCACAAGCAATATTGATTAAACTGAGGGCAATTAACGCACTGTTTAAGTATTCAGATGTTTTGCACTTTAAAACATACATTTGCTTGTGGATCATTACCTGTTTGTAAATGTGAGCATTTGTGACCACTGACCACTCCATGATAAACTCTGAACTTAAAATGTAAAACTTTAAATGAGATGCTGCACCTTGGCAGTCTTGCTCCGAAATTATCCCCTGGATTGTATTATCTCGCCAGACAGAGCTACCCACCCAGCCTGGCAGAGATCGGCACCACAGCTTTCAGGTAAGTAGTCTAAGCTCTGTTTTCCAATTAGTGATTACAGCAGCATTTACCCGATTCTTTACATTAAATATTCCTTCCTACAGCTTCTCAGAGTAGTATCTAGTCATGTCATCATGGGGGTATAGCAGTTTTAGGGATTCCTATTGTAAGCACCCTGAGGTGAAAAACTGCAATGACTACAGGAAGAGAAGAGACTGAAACATGGTAAGATGCTGTGGGGGAGATGTGTTGTTGCGGCACTTATCACGCCACTAAAGCTCTTGCTGCCTGGCCTCTTATCGAGGTGAAGTAGGAAGCGACAGCATCTCGGTTGGCAGAGTAGAGGAGAGAAATCTCCCCCCTACAGCAATCCCAGCAAGTCCCATAGCGCATTAGCCTAATGCTGACGTGCTGCATCTTGCCTCCTGGCCGGCCCCAATGTGCATATGCAAGATCTAGAACACAAAATTCCCCTCACAAGCTGCTGTTCTGTCAGGTACCACTGGACTGCCTACATATACCAACAAGTAATCCTGCCATATGGAACAAAAACAATGAGCACCAGATGTGTGCTTTAGTAATAGCTGCCTGATATCAATCGCCATACAACAGTATGATGACGATAACATCTTTGCAGATACCGTAGAGAAAAGTGATGCTCAATGGCATTCGGTATGAATAGCCGGCTGCCGCATGACCGGCGGTTCGATTCCCGGCTGCGGCAGTCCGACAAAACAGCAGAGCCTGGCAGCGGAAGCCCGACAGCGCTGGAAATCCCAATCGTCCCTAAGGTAAGTACTTACTAACCTAACCAACCCCCCTAACCCTAACCCTCCTTAGGGGTGCCTAACCCTAACCTCCCCCCCAAGTGCCTAACCCTAACCCTCTAAGTGCCTAACCCTAACCCCCCCTTCTCCGCTGCCTAAACCTAAGTCCCCCGGGGTGGTGCCTAACCCTCAGTCCCCCTCGGGGGTGCCTAACCCTAACCCTCCCTCCCCCTAGCCTAACCCTAACCCTCCCGGAGGGGTGCCTAACCCTAATTCCCCCCCGGGTACCCTAAACCTAACCCTCCCCCCCCCCGCGGCTGTCCGCTTGTGGCGCCCGGCATCCCTTCGATCGGCGCTGGGAAAATGACAGGCGTCTAGATTTTAGACGCCGGTCATTTATCCCTAGGCGGGATAGAGGATTCGGGAAGCCGGCGGTCGGGATTGCAGCCGCCGGCTTCCTAAACCTATTCCGCTCAATGTACTGCATGGCATGGTGGGATGTGGATGCTCAATGCACTGTATGAGCGGTCATTGTGATACTTAAGGGGCCTATCCATTAGCAGATACATTTCTGAGAGATGAAAGACAAAAGATATCCCTTGAAAATTCCGGTGGCTGTGCTGAACCATATCTGTCATGTACATGACAGATTTTGGCAAAAGACGAAAGATGAACGATATCGCATGACATCATTCAGGGAGTGGATTTTTTTCTCTCCAGCGCTCTGTAGCTGCTGCTAATATCGTTCGACGTTTACCGCATATAAACTGCCAAATATTTCTAATATCTGGCAGCGATATGCGATAATTGACCAACATGTTGGAGGTGAAAGATTGAATTTATCGGCCGCGGGAGTGCGCATCTGTCATCGTTCAGGGCCTATCTATAGCAGATAAATTGAACGATTGAATGATATATCGTTCAATTTATCTGCTAATGGATAGGCCCCTTTAATGTAATATTTGGAGGTCATCCGGATGCTCAATGGACAGTATGGCAGTTGCTGAGATGCTCAATGTAGTGTATGGCGGATATGGGGATGATCAATGTACTGTTACTGAATGTACTGTGCAAGGGTCACTGGTATTCTCAATGTACTGTATAGTGGTCACAGAGATGCTCAATTGATGTATGGTGGTATGCGGGATGTTCAGTGAACCGTCATGGTGGTCCATACTTGCCTACCCTCCCGATTTGGTCGGGAGCCTCCCGAAAATCGGGTGCCGCTCCCGACCTCCGGGGAAGGCAGGCAATTCTCCCGGCTGCCGCTCACCCCTCCTATCCCCCCCGCGGGGCCAAACTGATGCCACGCCAAGCCCATAAGTGATGTCACCCGACCGGTCACGCCCCCTTGTCTCGGCCACGCCCACCCAGTCCTGCCAATCTAGCTGCTCCCTCCCGGAAGGAGCAGCCAGAAAGTCGGCAGGTATGTGGTGGTCCCTGGAATGCTGTCTGTGATCTACAGTATGGCAGTCAATAGGAATCTCTCTGTACTGTATGGAGGTTACAGGGATACTGCATGGCAGTCACTGGTCTGTACTGTATGGTGGTCACATTCATGCTGTCTTAACTGTATGCTGGTCACATTGATGCTCCCACTTTACCAATACAGTATGTGTTTGGGTTGTGAGAGGAAACTAGGGATGGACACCGGAAGCCCACCATTAAATGATAGCTGGGCTTCCACCATCAAAACTTTCGATGTGATGGTAAGTAACCATCGCATCAAACGTATTAGATTAATAAAACTATTAATTTGATATTTGCTTGTGCAAAATACCCTTCTTGCATATGCGAAATAGCCCTATTTCGCGGCTGGTGGAGGACTGCACTGGGGGTGGGATGGCCCTAGGTGGGACTGGGGGCGGGGCATGATGCCCGATGCTGAGAGCTGCAGGAAGGGACCTCGCAGCTCTCAGCATTAAAAAAAATAGTAACCATCACAACACCATCAAATCATTACCATTCGATGGTGGCAAACATCGGAATGCCGCCATCGAATGGTAAAAGCACTAACATCACAAGAAAAACATAGATGGTCAGCAAACATCGCCCAACAATGTCCATCCCTAGAGGATACCAGAGCACAGGAGCACCCAGAGGACCATAAGTAAACACAGGAACAATATACAAACTCCACACAGATAGGGTTCTTGTCAGAATCAATTAAATGAGATGATCCGGCATATGCCTCCAGTAATCGCACACCTTCCCCTGTCTGTCATTACAGAGGTCATAGTGATTTACCTGCCCCCGTCAGTCATTACAAATACTAATAATCACACAGTTCAGGGTGACTTACCTGCCCCTGACAGTCCCTGTATGATTATACTAATAATCACACAGGGACGCCGGGTGAATTACCTGTCCCTGTCAGTCATTACATACACTAATAATCACACAATGCAGCGTGACTTACCTGCCACTGTCAGACATTACATATAGTAATAATCACACAGTGCATGGTGACTTACCTGCCCCTGTCAGTCATTACATACAGTATACTAATAATCACACAGAGGGCAGGGTGTATTACCTGTCCCTGTCAGTCATTACATACACTAATAATCGTGCAGGGTGACTTACCTGCCTGTCAGACATTAAATATACTAATAATCATGCAGAGTGCAGTGTGACTTACCTGCCCCTATCAGTCATTACATATACTAATAATTATACATAGGGCAGGGTGTATTACCTGCCCTTACCAGTCATTACATATATACTAATAATCACAGAGGATATGGTGTATTACCTGCCCTTATCAGTCTTTACATATACTATTAATCACACACAGTGCAGGGTGACTTACCTGACCCTATCAGTCATTACATACATATAGTTATAATCACACAGTGCAGGGTGACTTACTGTACCTGGCCATCAGTCATTACAACTACTAATAATCACACACAGTTCATGGAAACTTTCCGGCCCCTGTCTGTCATTACGTATATACTAATAATCAAACACGGCACAAGGTGACTTACCTGCCCCTGTCAGATATATCAGGAGACAATGGAGAATATCTAGGGGTCTCATGTTGATGTGAGGTCCTTCTCCCCTGTTATATCAGCCCACACCCCGATCTGTAATGGTTGCAGTGTCGTCCTTTCTACAGTAATATTCTACTTTCACTTTCACTGTTACATTCAGCACTCCCTGTAACCAGCGGAGTTACATTCAGACACATGTCACACACTGTATCCCGCTACCTCACTACTATACACTAACACACATCACACACTCTATGTATCCCACTACCTCAATGTACACTGACACACATCACACACTGTATGTATCCCACTACCTCACTATACACTGACACACATCACACACTGTATGTATCCCACTACCTCACTATACACTGTCACACATCACACACTGTATGTATCCCACTACCTCAATATACACTGACACACATCACACACTGTATGTATCCCACTACCTCACTATACACTGTCACACATCACACACTGTATGTATCCCACTACCTCACTATACACTGACACACATCACACACTGTATGTATCCCACTACCTCCTTGTACACTGACACATCACACACTGTATGTATCCCACTACCTCACTATACAATGACACATCACACACTGTATGTATCCCACTACCTCACTATACACTGACACACATCACACACTGTATTATCACTACCTCACTATACACTGACACACATCATACACTGTATGTATCCCACTACCTCACTATACACTGACACACATCACACACTGTATGTATCCCACTACCTCACTGTATACTAACACACATCACACACTGTATGTATCCCACTACCTCACTGTACACTGACATACATCATACACTGTATGTATCCCACTACCTCACTATACACTGACACACATCACACACTGTATTATCACTACCTCACTATACACTGACACACATCATACACTGTATGTATCCCACTACCTCACTATACACTGCCACACATCACACACTGTATGTATCCCACTACCTCACTGTACACTGACACATCACACACTGTATGTATCCCACTACCTCACTATACACTGACACACATCACACACTGTATGTATCCCACTACTTCACTGTACACTGACACACATCACACACTGTATGTATCCCACTACTTCACTGTACACTGACACACATCACACACTGTATGTATCCCACTACCTCACAGTACACTGATACACATCACACACTGTATGTATCCCACTACCTCACTGTACACTGACATACATCACACACTGTATGTATCTCACTACCTCACTATACACTGACACATCACACACTGTATATATCCCACTACCTCACTGTACACTGACATACATCACACACTGTATGTATCCCACTACCTCACTGTACACTGACACACATCACACACTGTATGTATCCCACTACCTCACTGTACACTGCACATCACACTGTATGTATCCCACTACCTCACTGTACACTGACACACATCACACACTGTATGTATCCCACTACCTCACTGTACACTGACACACAACACACACTGTATGTATCCCACTACCTCACTGTACACTGACACATCTCACACTGTATGTATCCCACTACCTCACTATACAATGACACATCACACACTGTATGTATCCCACTACCTCACTATACACTGACACACATCACACACTGTATTATCACTACCTCACTATACACTGACACACATCATACACTGTATGTATCCCACTACCTCACTATACACTGACACACATCACACACTGTATGTATCCCACTACCTCACTGTACACTGACACACATCACACACTGTATGTATCCCACTACCTCACAGTACACTGACAGACATCACACACTGTATGTATCCCACTACCTCACTGTACACTGACACACATCACACACTGTATGTATCCCACTACCTCCTTGTACACTGACACATCACACACTGTATGTATCCCACTACCTCACTATACAATGACACATCACACACTGTATGTATCCCACTACCTCACTATACACTGACACACATCACACACTGTATGTATCCCACTACCTCACTATACACTGACACACATCACACACTGTATTATCACTACCTCACTATACACTGACACACATCATACACTGTATGTATCCCACTACCTCACTATACACTGACACACATCACACACTGTATGTATCCCACTACCTCACTGTACACTGACACACATCACACACTGTATGTATCCCATTACCTCACTGTACACTGACACACATCACACACTGTATGTATCCCACTACCTCACTGTACACTGACACACATCACATACTGTATGTATCCCACTACCTCACTGTACACTGACACACATCACACACTGTATGTATCCCTCTACCTCACTATACACTGACACACATCATACACTGTATGCATCCCACTACCTCACTGTACACTGACACACATCACATACTGTATGTATCCCACTACCTCACTGTACACTGACACACATCACACACTGTATGTATCCCTCTACCTCACTATACACTGACACACATCATACACTGTATGCATCCCACTACCTCACTGTACACTGACACACATCACACACTGTATGCATCCCACTACCTCACTGTACACTGACACACATCACACACTGTATGTATCCCTCTACCTCAATATACACTGACACACATCACACACTGTATGTATCCCACTACCTCACTGTACACTGACATACATCATACACTGTATGTATCCCACTACCTCACTATACACTGACACACATCACACACTGTATGTATCCCACTACCTCACTGTACACTGACACACATTGCACGCTGTATGTATCCCACTACCTCACTATACACTGACACATCACACACTGTATGTATCCCACTACTTCACTGTACACTGACACATATCACACACTGTATGTATCCCACTACCTCACTATAAAACTGACACACATCACACAATGTATGTATCCCACTACCTCACTATACACTGACACATCACACACTGTATGTATCCCACTACTTCACTGTACACTGACACACATCACACACTGTATGTATCCCACTACCTCACTATACACTGACACACATCACACACTGTATGTACCCCACTTCCTCACTATACACTGATACACATCACACACTGTATGTATCCCACTACCTCACTGTACACTGACACACATCACACTGTATGTATCCCACTACCTCACTGTACACTGACACACATCACTCACTGTATGTATCCCACTACCCCACTGTACACAGACACATCACACACTGTATGTATCCCACTACCTCACTGTACACTGACACATCACACACTGTATGTATCCCACTACCTCCTTGTACACTGACATATCACACACTGTATGAATCCCACTACCTCACTATACAATGACACATCACACATTGTATGTATCCCACTACCTCACTATACACTGACACACGTCACACACTGTATGTATCCCACTACCTCACTGTACACTGACACACGTCACACACTGTATGTATCCCACAACCTCACTATACACTGACACATCACACACTGTATGTATCCCACTACCTCACTATACACTGACACACATCACACACTGTATGTATCTCACTACCTCACTATACACTGACACACATCACACACTGTATGTATCCCACTACCTCATTATACACTGACACATCACACACTGTATGTATCCGACTACCTCACTATACACTGACACACATCACACACTGTATGTATCCCACTACCTCACTGTACACTGACACACATCACACACTGTATGTATCCCACTACCTCACTGTACACTGACACACATCACACACTGTATGTATCCCACTACCTCACTGTACACTGACACACATCACACACTGTATGTATCCCATTACCTCACTGTATACTGACACATCACACACTGTATGCATCCCACTACCTCACTGTACACTGACACACATCACACACTGTATGTATCCCACTACCTCACTATACACTGACACACATCACACACTGTTTGTATCCCACTACCTCACTGTACACTGATACACATCACACACTGTATGTATCCCACTACCTCACTATACACTGACACATCACACACTGTATGTATCCCACTACCTCACTGTACACTGACACATCACACACTGCATGTATCCCACTACCTCACTGTACACTGACACATCACATACTGTATGTATCCCAATACCTCACTATAATACTGACACACCACACAATGTATGTATCCCACTACCTCACTACACACTGACACACATCACACACTGTATGTATCCCACTACCTCACTGTACACTGACACATATCACACACTCTATGTATCCCACTACCTCACTATAATACTGACACACATCACACAATGTATGTATCCCACTACCTCACTATACACTGACACACATCACACACTGCATGTATCCCACTACCTCACTGTTCACTGACACACATCACACACTGTATGTATCCCACTACTTCACTATACACTGACACATATCACACACTGTATGTATCCCACTACCTCCTTGTACACTGACACATCACACACTGTATGCATCCCACTACCTCACTATACAATGACACATCACACACTGTATGTATCCCACTACCTCACTATACACTTACACACATTACACACTGTATGTATCCCACTACCTCACTAAACACTGTCACACATCACACACTGTATGTATCCCACTACCTCACTATACACTGTCACACATCACACACTGTATGTATCCTACTACCTCACTGTACACTGTCACATATCATACACTGAATGTATCCTACTACCTCACTGTACACTGACACAGCACACACTGTATGTATCCCACTACCTCACTATACACTGACACATCACACACTGTATGTATCCCACTACCTCACTATACACTGTCACACATCACACGCTGTATGTATACCACTACCTCACTATGCACTGACACACATCACACACGGTATGTATCCCACTACCTCACTGTACACTGTCACATATCACACACTGTATGTATCCCACTACCTCACTATACACTGACACATCACACACTGTATGTATCCCACTACCTCACTATACACTGACACACATCACACTCTGTATGTATCCTATTACCTCACTGTACACACACACACATCACACACTGTATATATCCCACTACCTCACTATACACTGACACACATCACACACTGTATATATCCCACTACCTCACTATACACTGACACACATCACACACTGTATTTATCCTACTACCTCACTGTACACACACACATCACACACTGTATGTATCCCACTACCTCACTATACACTGACACACATCACACACTGTATGTATCCGACTACCTCACTGTACACACACACATCACACACTGTATATATCCCACTACCTCACTATACATATACACTGACACACATCACACACTGTATGTATCCGACTACCTCACTGTACACACACACATCACACACTGTATATATCCCACTACCTCACTGTACACTGACACACATCACACACTATATGTATCCCACTACCTCACTGTACACTGACACACATCACACACTGTATGTATCCCACTACCTCACTGTACACTGTCACATATCACAGTCTGTATGTATCCCACTACCTCACTGTACACTGTCACACATCACACACTGTATGTATCCCACTACCTCACTGTACACTGTCACATATCACACACTGTATGTATCCCACTACCTCACTATACACTGTCACACACTGTATATATCCCACTACCTCACTGTACACTGACAAACATCACACACTGTATGTATCCCACTACCTCACTGTACACTGACACACATCACACACTATATGTATCCCACTACCTCAGTATACACTGACACACATCACACACTGTATGTATCCCACTACCTCAGTATACACTAACACACATCACACACTGTATGTATCCCACCACCTCACTGTACACTGACACACATCACACACTGTATGTATCCCACTACCTCACTGTACACTGTCACATATCACACACTGTATGTATCCCACTACCTCACTATAAACTGACACATCACACACTGTATGTATCCCTCTACCTCACTATACACTGACAAACATCACACACTGTATGTATCCCACTACCTCACTGTACACTGACACACATCACACACTGCATGTATCCCACTACCTCACTGTACACTGACACACATCACGCACTGTATATATCCCACTACCTCACTGTACACTAACACATCACACACTGTATGTATCCCACTACCTCACTGTACACTGTCACATATCACACACTGTATGTATCCCACTACCTCAGTATACACTGACACATCACACACTGTATTTATCCCACTACCTCACTATACACTGACACATCACACACTGTATGTATCCCACTACCTCACTATACACTGACACACATCACACACTGTATGTATCCGACTACCTCACTGTACACACACACTGTATATATGCCACTACCTCACTGCACACTGACACATCACACATTGTTTGTATCCCACTATCTCACTGTACACTGACACACATCACACACTGTATGTATCCCACTACCTCACTGTACACTGACACACATCACACACTGTATGCATCCCACTTCCTCACTGTACACTGACACACATCACACACTGTATGTATCCCACTACCTCACTATACACTGACACACATCACACACTATATGTATCCCACTACCTCACTGTACACTGATACACATCACACACTGTATGTATCCCACTACCTCACTGTACACTGACACATCACACACTGCATGTATCCCACTACCTCACTGTACACTGACACATAACATACTGTATGTATCCCACTACCTCACTATAATTCTGACACACATCACACAATGTATGTATCCCACTACCTCACTATACACTGACACACATCACACACTGTATGTATCCCACTACCTCACTGTACACTGTCACACATCACACACTGTATGTATCCCACTACCTCACTGTACACTGTCACATATCACACACTGTATGTATCCCACTACCTCACTATAATACTGACACACATCACACTGTATGTATCCCACTACCTGACTGTACACTGACACACATCACACACTGTATGTATCCCACTACCTCACTATATACTGACACATCACACACTGTATGTATCCCACTACCTTACTGTACACTGACACACATCACACACTGCATTTATCCCACTACCTCACTGTACACTGACACATCACATACTGTATGTATCTCACTATAATACTGACACACATCACACAATGGGCTCTATTTATTAACATTATTTTTACTAAAATAAAGTGAAAAAGGGTGTTTTCACACCCTTTTCACATTATTTTAGTTTCACCTGTAGTTATTACAGGGCAATTGGAGTAGAATTAGTAAAATTCTACTCCAACCCCTAAGTATCACTTATTTTTAGTAAAGCAGATCGCATTTCCCATAATTGTAATGGGAAATGTGATCCGACCATTAGTTACTAAAAATAAATTGTACAAAAATACCAGGGGAAGCCCTGTGATAATAACGCCACTTGGAGGTGGCGTTATCCAGGGTCTCCCCCGGTTACCGGGCTCCCACTCTGCTCTAACGGGGAAAGCAGAGCCGGGAGTCGGTACCAGTAATCAGCTATGTGGTCTAAGCAGACCGCAAGCTGATTGCTGTAAAAAAAAGAAAAAAAAAAAGAAACATTTTTTTTTTACTTACCTGAATCCAGGGACCGGTGATCGGGTCTCCGGTGATGGCTCCTCTCCGGTCAGCTGGTCTCCCACAGTGCACTGCTGCCCGGTCATCAGGTGATCGGGCCCCAGTGCAGTATGGGAGATCACCTGATCGGGAAGCCCGGAGAAGATCACCGGAGGCCAGGAGGATGCAGGTAAGTGTAAGGAAGGGAGGGGGGGGGTCGCGGGGGTCCGCGATCGCGGGGAGCGGGGCTTAGCGTCGGGGCTTAGCGTTGGTGGGGGGTAGCAGCGACGGTGGGTCGGTGCATGCGCAGGCTCTTAGTCGCGGTATTTTTTCCGCAAATACCGCGACTAGAGTGCGGATGGGATCCGCAGGGACAGAGCTTTATCGCAAGCTCTGTCCCTGCAAGGGATTTATAGTAAATCCCTGTGATATTGCCTGAATTCGCAATGCGAATTCACTCGGTAATATCACACTACAATCCGCATTCAATATGCGGATTGTAGTAAATAGAGCCCAATGTATGTATCCCACTACCTCACTACACACTGACACACATCACACACTGTATGTATCCCACTACCTCACTGTACACTGACACACATCACACACTGTATGTATCCCACTACCTCACTATAATACTGACACACATCACACAATGTATGTATCCCACTACCTCACTATACACTGACACACATCACACACTGCATGTATCCCACTACCTCACTGTACACTGAAACACATCACACACTGTATGTATCCCACTACCTCACTATACACTGACACATATCACACACTGTATGTATCCCACTACCTCACTATACACTGACAGACATCACACACTGCATGTATCCCACTACCTGACTGTACACTGACACATCACACACTGTATGTATCCCACTACCTCACTATAGAATGACACATCACACACTGTATGTATCCCACTACCTCACTATACACTGTCACACATCACACACTGTATGTATCCCACTACCTCACTATACACTGACACACATCACACACTGTATGTATCCGACTACCTCACTGTACACACACACATCACACACTGTATATATCCCACTACCTCACTATACATATACACTGACACACATCACACACTGTATGTATCCGACTACCTCACTGTACACACACACATCACACACTGTATATATCCCACTACCTCACTGTACACTGACACACATCACACACTATATGTATCCCACTACCTCACTGTACACTGACACACATCACACACTGTATGTATCCCACTACCTCACTGTACACTGTCACATATCACAGTCTGTATGTATCCCACTACCTCACTGTACACTGTCACACATCACACACTGTATGTATCCCACTACCTCACTGTACACTGTCACATATCACACACTGTATGTATCCCACTACCTCACTATACACTGTCACACGTCACACACTGTATATATCCCACTACCTCACTGTACACTGACACACATCACACACTGTATGTATCCCACTACCTCACTGTACACTGACACACATCACACACTGTATGTATCCCACTACCTCAGTATACACTGACACACATCACACACTGTATGTATCCCACTACCTCAGTATACACTGACACACATCACACACTGTATGTATCCCACCACCTCACTGTACACTGACACACATCACACACTGTATGTATCCCACTACCTCACTGTACACTGACACATCAAATACTGTATGTATCCCACTACCTCACTATAATACTGACACACATCACACTGTATGTATCCCACTACCTCACTGTACACTGACACACATCACACACTGTATGTATCCCACTACCTCACTATATACTGACACATCACACACTGTATGTATCCCACTACCTTACTGTACACTGACACACATCACACACTGCATTTATCCCACTACCTCACTGTACACTGACACATCACATACTGTATGTATCCCACTACCTCACTATAATACTGACACACATCACACAATGGGCTCTATTTATTAACATTATTTTTACTAAAATAAAGTGAAAAAGGGTGTTTTCACACCCTTTTCACATTATTTTAGTTTCACCTGTAGTTATTACAGGGCAATTGGAGTAGAATTAGTAAAATTCTACTCCAACCCCTAAGTATCACTTATTTTTAGTAAAGCAGATCGCATTTCCCATAATTGTAATGGGAAATGTGATCCGACCATAGTTACTAAAAATAAATTGTACAAAAATACCGGGGGAAGCCCTGTGATAATAACGCCACCTGGAGGTGGCGTTATCCAGGGTCTCCCCCGGTTACCGGGCTCCCACTCTGCTCTAACGGGGAAAGCAGAGCCGGGAGTCGGTACCAGTAATCAGCTATGTGGTCTAAGCAGACCGCAAGCTGATTGCTGTAAAAAAAAGAAAAAAAAAAAGAAACATTTTTTTTTTACTTACCTGAATCCAGGGACCGGTGATCGGGTCTCCGGTGATGGCTCCTCTCCGGTCAGCTGGTCTCCCACAGTGCACTGCTGCCCGGTCATCAGGTGATCGGGCCCAAGTGCAGTATGGGAGATCACCTGATCGGGAAGCCCGGAGATCACCGGAGGCCAGGAGGATGCAGGTAAGTGTAAGGAAGGGAGGGGGGGGGTCGCGGGGGTCCGCGATCGCGGGGAGCGGGGCTTAGCGTCGGGGCTTAGCGTTGGTGGGGGGTAGCAGCGACGGTGGGTCGGTGCATGCGCAGGCTCTTAGTCGCGGTATTTTTTCCGCAAATACCGCGACTAGAGTGCGGATGGGATCCGCAGGGACAGAGCTTTATCGCAAGCTCTGTCCCTGCAAGGGATTTATAGTAAATCCCAGTGATATTGCCTGAATTCGCAATGCGAATTCACTCGGTAATATCACACTACAATCCGCATTCAATATGCGGATTGTAGTAAATAGAGCCCAATGTATGTATCCCACTACCTCACTACACACTGACACACATCACACACTGTATGTATCCCACTACCTCACTATACACTGACACATATCACACACTGTATGTATCCCACTACCTCACTATACACTGACAGACATCACACACTGCATGTATCCCACTACCTGACTGTACACTGACACATCACACACTGTATGTATCCCACTACCTCACTATAGAATGACACATCACACACTGTATGTATCCCACTACCTCACTATACACTGTCACACATCACACACTGTATGTATCACACTACCTCACTATACACTGACACACATCACACACTGTATGTATCCCACTACCTCCTTGTACACTGACACATCACACACTGTATGTATCCCACTACCTCACTATACAATGACACATCACACACTGTATGTATCCCACTACCTGACTATACACTGACACACGTTACACACTGTAGCTATCCCACTACCTCACTGTACACTGACACACATCACACACTGTATGTATCCCACTACCTCACTATACAATGACACATCACACACTGTATGTATCCCACTACCTCACTATACACTGACACACGTCACACACTGTAGCTATCCCACTACCTCACTGTACACTGACACACATCACACACTGTATGTATCCCACTACCTCACTGTACACTGACACACATCACACACTGTATGTATCCCACTACCTCACTATACACTGACACATCACACACTGTATGTATCCCACTACCACACTGTACACTGACACACATCACACACTGTATGCATCCCACTACCTCACTCTACACTGACACACATCACACACTGTATGCATCCCACTACCTCACTGTACACTGACACACATCACACACTGTATGTATCCCACTACCTCACTATACACTGACACACATCACACACTGTATGTATCCCACTACCTCACTGTACACTGACACACATCACACACTGTATGTATCCCACTACCTCACTATACATTGACATATCACACACTGTATGTATCCCACTACCTCACTGTACACTGACACATCACACACTGCATGTATCCCACTACCTCACTGTACACTGATACATCACATACTGTATGTATCCCACTACCTCACTATACACTGACACATATCACACAATGTATGTATCCCACTACCTCACTATACACTGACACACATCACACACTGTATGTATCCCACTACCTCACTGTACACTGACACATCAAATACTGTATGTATCCCACTACCTCACTATAATACTGACACACATCACACACTGTATGCATCCCACTACCTCACTGTACACTGACACACATCACACACTGTATGTATCCCACTACCTCACTATACACTGACACATCACACACTGTATGTATCCCACTACTTCACTGTACACTGACACACATCACACACTGTATGCATCCCACTACCTCACTGTACACTGACATACATCACACACTGCATGTATCCCACTACCTCACTGTACACTGACACATCACACACTGTATGTATCCCTCTACCTCACTATACACTGACACATCACATACTGTATGTATCCCACTACCTCACTATAATACTGACACACATCACACAATGTATGTATCCCACTACCTCACTACACACTGACACACATCACACACTGTATGTATCCCACTACCTCACTGTAAACTGACACACATCACACACTGTATGTATCCCACTACCTCACTATAATACTGACACACATCACACAATGTATGTATCTCACTACCTCACTATACACTGACACACATCACACACTGCATGTATCCCACTACCTCACTGTACACTGACACATCACATACTGTATGTATCCCACTACCTCACTATACACTGACACACATCACACACTGTATGTATCCCACTACCTCACTGTACACTGACACATCACACACTGTATGTATCCCTCTACCTCACTATACACTGACACATCACATACTGTATGTATCCCACTACCTCACTATAATACTGACACACATCACACAATGTATGTATCCCACTACCTCACTACACACTGACACACATCACACACTGTATGTATCCCACTACCTCACTGTAAACTGACACACATCACACACTGTATGTATCCCACTACCTCACTATAATACTGACACACATCACACAATGTATGTATCTCACTACCTCACTATACACTGACACACATCACACACTGCATGTATCCCACTACCTCACTGTACACTGACACATCACACACTGTATGCATCCCACTACCTCACTGTACACTGACACACATCACACACTGTATGTATCCCACTACCTCACTATACACTGACACATCACACACTGTATGTATCCCACTACTTCACTGTACACTGACACACATCACACACTGTATGCATCCCACTACCTCACTGTACACTGACATACATCACACACTGCATGTATCCCACTACCTCACTGTACACTGACACATCACACACTGTATGTATCCCTCTACCTCACTATACACTGACACATCACATACTGTATGTATCCCACTACCTCACTATAATACTGACACACATCACACAATGTATGTATCCCACTACCTCACTACACACTGACACACATCACACACTGTATGTATCCCACTACCTCACTGTAAACTGACACACATCACACACTGTATGTATCCCACTACCTCACTATAATACTGACACACATCACACAATGTATGTATCTCACTACCTCACTATACACTGACACACATCACACACTGCATGTATCCCACTACCTCACTGTACACTGACACATCACATACTGTATGTATCCCACTACCTCACTATACACTGACACACATCACACACTGTATGTATCCCACTACCTCACTATACACTGTCACACATCACACACTTTATGTATCCCACTACCTCACTATACACTGACACACATCACACACTGTATGTATCCCACTACCTCCTTGTACACTGACACATCACACACTGTATGTATCCCACTACCTCACTATACACTGACACACATCACACACTGTATGTATCCCACTACCTTACTATACACTGTCACACATCACACACTGTATGTATCCCACTACCTCACTATACACTGTCACACATCACACACTGTATGTATCCGACTACCTCACTATACACTGTCACATACCTCCCAACATGACCCTCTCCAGGAGGGACACAATGCTCTGGTCCAGGACTTCCCTGGTAATTTATGATTGGTGGAGGCTCCAGAGGTGGGGCTGCAGTACACTCCAAAATTCAAATAGGGGAGTCACACCAACTGCCAGTGAGTCCCAGCCAGTGATGTGTGGCAGTGTGTGAAATGACAGTTGGTGTGGCTCCCCTATTTGAATTTTGAAATGCGCTGCAGCCCCACCTCTTACCAGGGAAGTCCAGGACCAGAGTATTGTGTACCTCCTGGAGAGGGTCATGTTGGGAGGTATGCTGTCACACATCACACACTGTATGTATCCCACTACCTCCTTGTACACTGACACATCACACACTGTATGTATCCCACTACCTCCTTGTACACTGACATATCACACACTGTATGAATCCCACTACCTCACTATACAATGACACATCACACATGGTATGTATCCCACTACCTCACTATACACTGACACACGTCACACACTGTATGTATCCCACTACCTCACTGTACACTGACACACATCACACACTGTATGTATCCCACAACCTCACTATACACTGACACATCACACACTGTATGTATCCCACTACCTCACTATACACTGACACACATCACACACTGTATGTATCTCACTACCTCACTATACACTGACACACATCACACACTGTATGTATCCCACTACCTCACTATACACTGACACATCACACACTGTATGTATCCGACTACCTCACTATACACTGACACACATCACACACTGTATGTATCCCACTACCTCACTGTACACTGACACACATCACACACTGTATGTATCCCACTACCTCACTGTACACTGACACATCACACACTGTATGTATCCCACTACGTCACTGTACACTGACACACATCACACACTGTATGCATCCCACTACCTCACTGTACACTGACACACATCACACACTGTATGTATCCCACTACCTCACGATACACTGACAAACATCACACACTGTTTGTATCCCACTACCTCACTGTACACTGATACACATCACACACTGTATGTATCCCACTACCTCACTATACACTGACACATCACACACTGTATGTATCCCACTACCTCACTAAACACTGACACATCACACACTGTATGTATCCCACTACCTCACTGTACACTGACACATCACACACTGCATGTATCCCACTACCTCACTGTACACTGATACACATCACACACTGTATGTATCCCACTACCTCACTATACACTGACACATCACACACTGTATGTATCCCACTACCTCACTGTACACTGACACATCACACACTGTATGTATCCCACTACCTCACTGTACACTGACACATCACATACTGTATGTATCCCAATACCTCACTATAATACTGACACACCACACAATGTATGTATCCCACTACCTCACTACACACTGACACACATCACACACTGTATGTATCCCACTACCTCACTGTACACTGACACATATCACACACTGTATGTATCCCACTACCTCACTATAATACTGACACACATCACACAATGTATGTATCCCACTACCTCACTATACACTGACACACATCACACACTGCATGTATCCCACTACCTCACTGTTCACTGACACACATCACACACTGTATGTATCCCACTACTTCACTATACACTGACACATATCACACATTGTATGTATCCCACTACCTCACTATAGACTGACACACATCACACACTGTATGTATCCCACTACCTCACTGTACACTGTCACACATCACACACTGTATGTATCCCACTACCTCCTTGTACACTGACACATCACACACTGTATGCATCCCACTACCTCACTATACAATGACACATCACACACTGTATGTATCCCACTACCTCACTATACACTGACACACATCACACACTGTATGTATCCCACTACCTCACTAAACACTGTCACACATCACACACTGTATGTATCCCACTACCTCACTATACACTGTCACACATCATACACTGTATGTATCCTACTACCTCACTGTACACTGTCACATATCATACACTGAATGTATCCTACTACCTCACTGTACACTGACACAGCACACACTGTATGTATCCCACTTCCTCACTATACACTGACACATCACACACTGTATGTATCCCACTACCTCACTATACACTGTCACACATCACACGCTGTATGTATACCACTACCTCACTATGCACTGACACACATCACACACGGTATGTATCCCACTACCTCACTGTACACTGTCACATATCACACACTGTATGTATCCCACTACCTCACTATACACTGACACATCACACACTGTATGTATCCCACTACCTCACTATACACTGACACACATCACACTCTGTATGTATCCTATTACCTCACTGTACACACACACACATCACACACTGTATATATCCCACTACCTCACTATACACTGACACACATCACACACTGTATATATCCCACTACCTCACTATACACTGACACACATCACACACTGTATTTATCCTACTACCTCACTGTACACGCACACATCACACACTGTATGTATCCCACTACCTCACTATACACTGACACACATCACACACTGTATGTATCCGACTACCTCACTGTACACACACACATCACACACTGTATATATCCCACTACCTCACTATACATATACACTGACACACATCACACACTGTATGTATCCGACTACCTCACTGTACACACACACATCACACACTGTATATATCCCACTACCTCACTGTACACTGACACACATCACACACTATATGTATCCCACTACCTCACTGTACACTGACACACATCACACACTGTATGTATCCCACTACCTCACTGTACACTGTCACATATCACAGTCTGTATGTATCCCACTACCTCACTGTACACTGTCACACATCACACACTGTATGTATCCCACTACCTCACTGTACACTGTCACATATCACACACTGTATGTATCCCACTACCTCACTATACACTGTCACACGTCACACACTGTATATATCCCACTACCTCACTGTACACTGACACACATCACACACTGTATGTATCCCACTACCTCACTGTACACTGACACATCACATACTGTATGTATCCCACTACCTCACTATAATACTGACACACCACACAATGTATGTATCCCACTACCTCACTACACACTGACACACATCACACACTGTATGTATCCCACTACCTCACTGTACACTGACACATATCACACACTGTATGTATCCCACTACCTCACTATAATACTGAAACACATCACACAATGTATGTATCCCACTACCTCACTATACACTGACACATCACACACTGTATGTATCCCACTACTTCACTGTACACTGACACACATCACACACTGTATGTATCACACTACCTCACTATACACTGACACACATCACACACTGTATGTATCCCACTACCTCCTTGTACACTGACACATCACACACTGTATGTATCCCACTACCTCACTATACAATGACACATCACACACTGTATGTATCCCACTACCTGACTATACACTGACACACGTTACACACTGTAGCTATCCCACTACCTCACTGTACACTGACACACATCACACACTGTATGTATCCCACTACCTCACTATACAATGACACATCACACACTGTATGTATCCCACTACCTCACTATACACTGACACACGTCACACACTGTAGCTATCCCACTACCTCACTGTACACTGACACACATCACACACTGTATGTATCCCACTACCTCACTGTACACTGACACACATCACACACTGTATGTATCCCACTACCTCACTATACACTGACACATCACACACTGTATGTATCCCACTACCACACTGTACACTGACACACATCACACACTGTATGTATCCCACTACCTCACTGTACACTGACACACATCACACACTGTATGTATCCCACTACCTCACTATACACTGACACATCACACACTGTATGTATCCCACTACCTCACTGTACACTGACACACATCACACACTGTATGCATCCCACTACCTCACTGTACACTGACACACATCACACACTGTATGTATCCCACTACCTCACTATACACTGACACACATCACACACTGTATGTATCCCACTACCTCACTGTACACTGATACATCACATACTGTATGTATCCCACTACCTCACTATACACTGACACATATCACACAATGTATGTATCCCACTACCTGACTATACACTGACACACGTTACACACTGTAGCTATCCCACTACCTCACTGTACACTGACACACATCACACACTGTATGTATCCCACTACCTCACTATACAATGACACATCACACACTGTATGTATCCCACTACCTCACTATACACTGACACACGTCACACACTGTAGCTATCCCACTACCTCACTGTACACTGACACACATCACACACTGTATGTATCCCACTACCTCACTGTACACTGACACACATCACACACTGTATGTATCCCACTACCTCACTATACACTGACACATCACACACTGTATGTATCCCACTACCACACTGTACACTGACACACATCACACACTGTATGTATCCCACTACCTCACTGTACACTGACACACATCACACACTGTATGTATCCCACTACCTCACTATACACTGACACATCACACACTGTATGTATCCCACTACCTCACTGTACACTGACACACATCACACACTGTATGCATCCCACTACCTCACTGTACACTGACACACATCACACACTGTATGTATCCCACTACCTCACTATACACTGACACACATCACACACTGTATGTATCCCACTACCTCACTGTACACTGATACATCACATACTGTATGTATCCCACTACCTCACTATACACTGACACATATCACACAATGTATGTATCCCACTACCTCACTATACACTGACACACATCACACACTGTATGTATCCCACTACCTCACTGTACACTGACACATCAAATACTGTATGTATCCCACTACCTCACTATAATACTGACACACATCACACACTGTATGCATCCCACTACCTCACTGTACACTGACACACATCACACACTGTATGTATCCCACTACCTCACTATATACTGACACATCACACACTGTATGTATCCCACTACTTCACTGTACACTGACACACATCACACACTGTATGCATCCCACTACCTCACTGTACACTGACATACATCACACACTGCATGTATCCCAATACCTCACTGTACACTGACACATCACACACTGTATGTATCCCTCTACCTCACTATACACTGACACATCACATACTGTATGTATCCCACTACCTCACTATAATACTGACACACATCACACAATGTATGTATCCCACTACCTCACTACACACTGACACACATCACACACTGTATGTATCCCACTACCTCACTGTACACTGACACACATCACACACTGTATGTATCCCACTACCTCACTATAATACTGACACACATCACACAATGTATGTATCTCACTACCTCACTATACACTGACACACATCACACACTGCATGTATCCCACTACCTCACTGTACACTGACACATCACATACTGTATGTATCCCACTACCTCACTATACACTGACACACATCACACACTGTATGTATCCCACTACCTCACTATACACTGTCACACATCACACACTTTATGTATCCCACTACCTCACTATACACTGACACACATCACACACTGTATGTATCCCACTACCTCCTTGTACACTGACACATCACACACTGTATGTATCCCACTACCTCACTATACACTGACACACATCACACACTGTATGTATCCCACTACCTTACTATACACTGTCACACATCACACACTGTATGTATCCCACTACCTCACTATACACGGTCACACATCACACACTGTATGTATCCCACTACCTCACTATACACTGTCACATACCTCCCAACATGACCCTCTCCAGGAGGGACACAATGCTCTGGTCCAGGACTTCCCTGGTAATTTATGATTGGTGGAGGCTCCAGAGGTGGGGCTGCAGTACACTCCAAAATTCAAATAGGGGAGTCACACCAACTGCCAGTGAGTCCCAGCCAGTGATGTGTGGCAGTGTGTGAAATGACAGTTGGTGTGGCTCCCCTATTTGAATTTTGAAATGCGCTGCAGCCCCACCTCTTACCAGGGAAGTCCAGGACCAGAGTATTGTGTACCTCCTGGAGAGGGTCATGTTGGGAGGTATGCTGTCACACATCACACACTGTATGTATCCCACTACCTCCTTGTACACTGACACATCACACACTGTATGTATCCCACTACCTCCTTGTACACTGACATATCACACACTGTATGAATCCCACTACCTCACTATACAATGACGCATCACACATTGTATGTATCCCACTACCTCACTATACACTGACACACGTCACACACTGTATGTATCCCACTACCTCACTGTACACTGACACACATCACACACTGTATGTATCCCACAACCTCACTATACACTGACACATCACACACTGTATGTATCCCACTACCTCACTATACACTGACACACATCACACACTGTATGTATCTCACTACCTCACTATACACTGACACACATCACACACTGTATGTATCCCACTACCTCACTATACACTGACACATCACACACTGTATGTATCCGACTACCTCACTATACACTGACACACATCACACACTGTATGTATCCCACTACCTCACTGTACACTGACACATCACACACTGTATGTATCCCACTACGTCACTGTACACTGACACACATCACACACTGTATGCATCCCACTACCTCACTGTACACTGACACACATCACACACTGTATGTATCCCACTACCTCCTTGTACACTGACACATCACACACTGTATGTATCCCACTACCTCCTTGTACACTGACATATCACACACTGTATGAATCCCACTACCTCACTATACAATGACACATCACACATTGTATGTATCCCACTACCTCACTATACACTGACACACGTCACACACTGTATGTATCCCACTACCTCACTGTACACTGACACACATCACACACTGTATGTATCCCACAACCTCACTATACACTGACACATCACACACTGTATGTATCCCACTACCTCACTATACACTGACACACATCACACACTGTATGTATCTCACTACCTCACTATACACTGACACACATCACACACTGTATGTATCCCACTACCTCACTATACACTGACACATCACACACTGTATGTATCCGACTACCTCACTATACACTGACACACATCACACACTGTATGTATCCCACTACCTCACTGTACACTGACACATCACACACTGTATGTATCCCACTACCTCACTGTACACTGACACACATCACACACTGTATGTATCCCACTACCTCACGATACACTGACACACATCACACACTGTTTGTATCCCACTACCTCACTGTACACTGATACACATCACACACTGTATGTATCCCACTACCTCACTATACACTGACACATCACACACTGTATGTATCCCACTACCTCACTGTACACTGACACATCACACACTGCATGTATCCCACTACCTCACTGTACACTGACACATCACATACTGTATGTATCCCAATACCTCACTATAATACTGACACACCACACAATGTATGTATCCCACTACCTCACTACACACTGACACACATCACACACTGTATGTATCCCACTACCTCACTGTACACTGACACATATCACACACTGTATGTATCCCACTACCTCACTATAATACTGACACACATCACACAATGTATGTATCCCACTACCTCACTATACACTGACACACATCACACACTGCATGTATCCCACTACCTCACTGTTCACTGACACACATCACACACTGTATGTATCCCACTACTTCACTATACACTGACACATATCACACATTGTATGTATCCCACTACCTCACTATAGACTGACACACATCACACACTGTATGTATCCTACTACCTCACTGTACACTGTCACACATCACACACTGTATGTATCCCACTACCTCCTTGTACACTGACACATCACACACTGTATGCATCCCACTACCTCACTATACAATGACACATCACACACTGTATGTATCCCACTACCTCACTATACACTGACACACATCACACACTGTATGTATCCCACTACCTCACTAAACACTGTCACACATCACACACTGTATGTATCCCACTACCTCACTATACACTGTCACACATCACACACTGTATGTATCCTACTACCTCACTGTACACTGTCACATATCATACACTGAATGTATCCTACTACCTCACTGTACACTGACACAGCACACACTGTATGTATCCCACTTCCTCACTATACACTGACACATCACACACTGTATGTATCCCACTACCTCTCTATACACTGTCACACATCACACGCTGTATGTATACCACTACCTCACTATGCACTGACACACATCACACACGGTATGTATCCCACTACCTCACTGTACACTGTCACATATCACACACTGTATGTATCCCACTACCTCACTATACACTGACACATCACACACTGTATGTATCCCACTACCTCACTATACACTGACACACATCACACTCTGTATTTATCCTATTACCTCACTGTACACACACACACATCACACACTGTATATATCCCACTACCTCACTATACACTGACACACATCACACACTGTATATATCCCACTATCTCACTATACACTGACACACATCACACACTGTATTTATCCTACTACCTCACTGTACACACACACATCACACACTGTATGTATCCCACTACCTCACTATACACTGACACACATCACACACTGTATGTATCCGACTACCTCACTGTACACACACACATCACACACTGTATATATCCCACTACCTCACTATACATATACACTGACACACATCACACACTGTATGTATCCGACTACCTCACTGTACACACACACATCACACACTGTATATATCCCACTACCTCACTGTACACTGACACACATCACACACTATATGTATCCCACTACCTCACTGTACACTGACACACATCACACACTGTATGTATCCCACTACCTCACTGTACACTGTCACATATCACAGTCTGTATGTATCCCACTACCTCACTGTACACTGTCACACATCACACACTGTATGTATCCCACTACCTCACTGTACACTGTCACATATCACACACTGTATGTATCCCACTACCTCACTATACACTGTCACACGTCACACACTGTATATATCCCACTACCTCACTGTACACTGACACACATCACACACTGTATGTATCCCACTACCTCACTGTACACTGACACATCACATACTGTATGTATCCCACTACCTCACTATAATACTGACACACCACACAATGTATGTATCCCACTACCTCACTACACACTGACACACATCACACACTGTATGTATCCCACTACCTCACTGTACACTGACACATATCACACACTGTATGTATCCCACTACCTCACTATAATACTGAAACACATCACACAATGTATGTATCCCACTACCTCACTATACACTGACACATCACACACTGTATGTATCCCACTACTTCACTGTACACTGACACACATCACACACTGTATGTATCCCACTACCTCACTATACACTGACACACATCACACACTGTATGTACCCCACTACCTCACTATACACTGATACACATCACACACTGTATGTATCCCACTACCTCACTGTACACTGACACACGTCACACACTGTATGTATGCCACTACCTCACTATACACTGACACATCACACACTGTATGTATCCCACTACCTCACTGTACACTGACACACATCACACTGTATGTATCCCACTACCTCACTGTACACTGACACATCACACACTGTATGTATCCCACTACCCCACTGTACACTGACACATCACACACTGTATGTATCCCACTACCTCACTGTACACTGACACACATCACACTGTATGTATCCCACTACCTCACTGTACACTGACACACATCACACACTGTATGTATCCCACTACCTCACTGTACACTGACACATCAAATACTGTATGTATCCCACTACCTCACTATACACTGACACATCACACACTGTATGTATCCCACTACCTCACTATACACTGAGACACATCACACTGTATGTATCCCACTACCTCACTGTACACTGACACACATCACACACTGTATGTATCCCACTACCTCACTGTACACTGACACGTCACACACTGTATGTATCCCACTACTTCACTGTACACTGACACACATCACACACTGTATGTATCCCACTACCTCACTATACACTGACACACGTCACACACTGTATGTATCCCACTACCTCACTATACACTGACACACATCACACACTGTATGTATCCCACTACCTCACTGTACACTGTCACACATCACACACTGTATGTATCCCACTACCTCACTGTACACTGTCACATATCACACACTGTATGTATCCCACTACCTCACTAAACACTGACACACATCACACACTATGTATCCCACTACCTCACTGTACACTGACACATCAAATACTGTATGTATCCCACTACCTCACTATAATACTGACACACATCACACTGTATGTATCCCACTACCTCACTGTACACTGACACACATCACACACTGTATGTATCCCACTACCTCACTATATACTGACACATCACACACTGTATGTATCCCACTACCTTACTGTACACTGACACACATCACACACTGCATTTATCCCACTACCTCACTGTACACTGACACATCACATACTGTATGTATCCCACTACCTCACTATAATACTGACACACATCACACAATGGGCTCTATTTATTAACATTATTTTTACTAAAATAAAGTGAAAAAGGGTGTTTTCACACCCTTTTCACATTATTTTAGTTTCACCTGTAGTTATTACAGGGCAATTGGAGTAGAATTAGTAAAATTCTACTCCAACCCCTAAGTATCACTTATTTTTAGTAAAGCAGATCGCATTTCCCATAATTGTAATGGGAAATGTGATCCGACCATAGTTACTAAAAATAAATTGTACAAAAATACCGGGGGAAGCCCTGTGATAATAACGCCACCTGGAGGTGGCGTTATCCAGGGTCTCCCCCGGTTACCGGGCTCCCACTCTGCTCTAACGGGGAAAGCAGAGCCGGGAGTCGGTACCAGTAATCAGCTATGTGGTCTAAGCAGACCGCAAGCTGATTGCTGTAAAAAAAAGAAAAAAAAAAAGAAACATTTTTTTTTTACTTACCTGAATCCAGGGACCGGTGATCGGGTCTCCGGTGATGGCTCCTCTCCGGTCAGCTGGTCTCCCACAGTGCACTATTGCCCGGTCATCAGGTGATCGGGCCCCAGTGCAGTATGGGAGATCACCTGATCGGGAAGCCCGGAGAAGATCACCGGAGGCCAGGAGGATGCAGGTAAGTGTAAGGAAGGGAGGGGGGGGTCGCGGGGGTCCGCGATCGCGGGGGGCGGGGCTTAGCGTCGGGGCTTAGCGTTGGTGGGGGGTAGCAGCGACGGTGGGTCGGTGCATGCGCAGGCTCTTAGTCGCTGTATTTTTTCCGCAAATACCGCAACTAGAGTGCGGATGGGATCCGCAGGGACAAAGCTTTATCGCAAGCTCTGTCCCTGCAAGGGATTTATAGTAAATCCCTGTGATATTGCCTGAATTCGCAATGCGAATTCTCTCGGTAATATCACACTACAATCCGCATTCAATATGCGGATTGTAGTAAATAGAGCCCAATGTATGTATCCCACTACCTCACTACACACTGACACACATCACACACTGTATGTATCCCACTACCTCACTGTACACTGACACACATCACACACTGTATGTATCCCACTACCTCACTATAATACTGACACACATCACACAATGTATGTATCCCACTACCTCACTATACACTGACACATATCACACACTGTATGTATCCCACTACCTCACTATACACTGACAGACATCACACACTGCATGTATCCCACTACCTGACTGTACACTGACACATCACATACTGTATGTATCCCACTACTTCACTATACACTGACACATATCACACACTGTATGTATCCCACTACCTCACTATACACTGACACACATCACACACTGTATGTATCCCACTACCTCACTATACACTGACACCCATCACACACTGTATGGATCCCACTACCTCACTATACACTGTCACACATCACACACTGTATGTATCCCACTACCTCACTATACACTGACACACATCACACACTGTATGTATCCCACTACCTCCTTGTACACTGACACATCACACAGTGTATGTATCCCACTACCTCACTATACAATGACACATCACACACTGTATGTATCCCACTACCTGACTATACACTGACACACGTTACACACTGTAGCTATCCCACTACCTCACTGTACACTGACACACATCACACACTGTATGTATCCCACTACCTCACTATACAATGACACATTACACACTGTATGTATCCCACTACCTCACTGTACACTGACACACATCACACACTGTATGCATCCCACTACCTCACTGTACACTGACACACATCACACACTGTATGTATCCCACTACCTCACTATACACTGACACACATCACACACTGTATGTATCCCACTACCTCACTGTACACTGACACACATCACACACTGTATGTATCCCACTACCTCACTATACATTGACACATCACACACTGTATGTATCCCACTACCTCACTGTACACTGACACATCACACACTGCATGTATCCCACTACCTCACTGTACAATGACACATCAAATACTGTATGTATCCCACTACCTCACTATAATACTGACACACATCACACACTGTATGCATCCCACTACCTCACTGTACAATGACACATCAAATACTGTATGTATCCCACTACCTCACTATAATACTGACACACATCACACACTGTATGCATCCCACTACCTCACTGTACACTGACACACATCACACACTGTATGTATCCCACTACCTCACTATACACTGACACATCACACACTGTATGTATCCCACTACTTCACTGTACACTGACACACATCACACACTGTATGCATCCCACTACCTCACTGTACACTGACATACATCACACACTGCATGTATCCCACTACCTCACTGTACAATGACACATCACACACTGTATGTATCCCTCTACCTCACTATACACTGACACATCACATACTGTATGTATCCCACTACCTCACTATAATACTGACACACATCACACAATGTATGTATCCCACTACCTCACTACACACTGACACACATCACACACTGTATGTATCCCACTACCTCACTGTACACTGACACACATCACACACTGTATGTATCCCACTACCTCACTATAATACTGACACACATCACACAATGTATGTATCTCACTACCTCACTATACACTGACACACATCACACACTGCATGTATCCCACTACCTCACTGTACACTGACACATCACATACTGTATGTATCCCACTACCTCACTATACACTGACACACATCACACACTGTATGTATCCCACTACCTCACTATACACTGTCACACATCACACACTTTATGTATCCCACTACCTCACTATACACTGACACACATCACACACTGTATGTATCCCACTACCTCCTTGTACACTGACACATCACACACTGTATGTATCCCACTACCTCACTATACACTGACACAC
Source organism: Taudactylus pleione (assembly GCA_031769625.1). NCBI lineage: Eukaryota > Metazoa > Chordata > Amphibia > Anura > Myobatrachidae > Taudactylus > Taudactylus pleione. The sequence goes on from JAUIMM010000417.1 coordinate 1,329,637, forward strand.
ATCACACACTGTATGTATCCCACTACCTCACTATACACTGTCACACATCACACACTGTATGTATCCCACTACCTCACTATACACTGTCACACATCACACACTGTATGTATCCCACTACCTCACTATACACTGTCACATACCTCCCAACATGACCCTCTCCAGGAGGGACACAATGCTCTGGTCCAGGACTTCCCTGGTAATTTATGATTGGTGGAGGCTCCAGAGGTGGGGCTGCAGTACACTCCAAAATTCAAATAGGGGAGTCACACCAACTGCCAGTGAGTCCCAGCCAGTGATGTGTGGCAGTGTGTGAAATGACAGTTGGTGTGGCTCCCCTATTTGAATTTTGAAATGCGCTGCAGCCCCACCTCTTACCAAGGAAGTCCAGGACCAGAGTATTGTGTACCTCCTGGAGAGGGTCATGTTGGGAGGTATGCTGTCACACATCACACACTGTATGTATCCCACTACCTCCTTGTACACTGACACATCACACACTGTATGTATCCCACTACCTCCTTGTACACTGACATATCACACACTGTATGAATCCCACTACCTCACTATACAATGACACATCACACATTGTATGTATCCCACTACCTCACTATACACTGACACACGTCACACACTGTATGTATCCCACTACCTCACTGTACACTGACACACATCACACACTGTATGTATCCCACAACCTCACTATACACTGACATATCACACACTGTATGTATCCCACTACCTCACTATACACTGACACACATCACACACTGTATGTATCTCACTACCTCACTATACACTGACACACATCACACACTGTATGTATCCCACTACCTCACTATACACTGACACATCACACACTGTATGTATCCGACTACCTCACTATACACTGACACACATCACACACTGTATGTATCCCACTACCTCACTGTACACTGACACACATCACACACTGTATGTATCCCACTACCTCATTGTGCACTGACACACATCACACACTGTATGTATCCCACTACCTCACTGTACACTGACACACATCACACACTGTATGTATCCCATTACCTCACTGTACACTGACACATCACACACTGTATGTATCCCACTACGTCACTGTACACTGACACACATCACACACTGTATGCATCCCACTACCTCACTGTACACTGACACACATCACACACTGTATGTATCCCACTACCTCACGATACACTGACACACATCACACACTGTTTGTATCCCACTACCTCACTATACACTGACACATCACACACTGTATGTATCCCACTACCTCACTGTACACTGACACATCACACACTGCATGTATCCCACTACCTCACTGTACACTGACACATCACATACTGTATGTATCCCAATACCTCACTATAATACTGACACACCACACAATGTATGTATCCCACTACCTCACTACACACTGACACACATCACACACTGTATGTATCCCACTACCTCACTGTACACTGACACATATCACACACTGTATGTATCCCACTACCTCACTATAATACTGACACACATCACACAATGTATGTATCCCACTACCTCACTATACACTGACACACATCACACACTGCATGTATCCCACTACCTCACTGTTCACTGACACATATCACACATTGTATGTATCCCACTACCTCACTATAGACTGACACACATCACACACTGTATGTATCCCACTACCTCACTGTACACTGTCACACATCACACACTGTATGTATCCCACTACCTCCTTGTACACTGACACATCACACACTGTATGCATCCCACTACCTCACTATACAATGACACATCACACACTGTATGTATCCCACTACCTCACTATACACTGACACACATCACACACTGTATGTATCCCACTACCTCACTAAACACTGTCACACATCACACACTGTATGTATCCCACTACCTCACTATACACTGTCACACATCACACACTGTATGTATCCTACTACCTCACTGTACACTGACACAGCACACACTGTATGTATCCCACTTCCTCACTATACACTGACACATCACACACTGTATGTATCCCACTACCTCACTATACACTGTCACACATCACATGCTGTATGTATACCACTACCTCACTATGCACTGACACACATCACACACGGTATGTATCCCACTACCTCACTGTACACTGTCACATATCACACACTGTATGTTTCTACTTCAGGGTCCATAGGGGGTCCACAGGGTTGACCTTGGGGTATAGCTGGATCTGGATCCACGGGCACCACGCAGTTAAAGCTTTGCTGCTCCCAGGATGCACTTGGGTCCTTCCTCCTCTATACCCCTCCCCGGCCACAGGCACCTCAGTTTTAGTTGGTGCCCGGCCGGAGTCGGGTCACCCTGTCGCAGTGGGGCTGCAGGAGCAGCCCCTAAGCTTTATTTTAAAAGAGAAATTTTTTTATTTTTTTCTTCTTTTTTTACACTGTTAGAGCGGCAGCATCAGACTGTCCTTTAGGACGTCCACGCTGCCGCTCCTTCTCCCCGCTGGCGCCGCGACGCCAGTACAGCTCTGGGGATCGCGGCGGGACCCCAGAGCCTGTAGTAGCCGGGCTCTGGGGACTCCCTTGACTGCTGCCGGACGCGACGGGGATCAGGTAAGCCGCGGGTCGCCGCGTGCGGCGGCCCGCGGATACTTCAATGCAGTCAGGAGCCTCCGGTCTCTGGGGACAGACCGGAGGCGCTAGCGGCGGCGGCGGGCTCCCCCTCAATTGAGGAATACCCCGCGTGTCCGCTAGACCACCAGGGTATCAGGCTGGTAGCGGGACCGGCAACCCGGGGGTTAATTGCTAGCCAGGGGAGGCAGCCTTCCCTGTCTAGCGGCTCCTCCCCTCAGCTCAGCGCGCCTTTCAACTAGGAGTCTGGCGTCGCTGAGCTGCTCTTATCTCTCGGCCACTCCTCCTCTGAGGTCTCCGGCGGCCATCTTTACTGGCACATCGCAGACTCCCAGGCGGTATCAAGTGGACCGGTCCCCCTGTGTACCTCTCCCCTGCTAAAGGACAGTGTACACAGCGCTATAGCCCTCCCAGACACTGAATCTGGGCGGTTGATTGTAGCGGAAGGTGCAGTGAGTATAACTTTTCTGCATTGTATGTGACTATTGCTAGTGCTGCCTGTCTGTGACTTATTCTCCTTACTGTCAGCTTATAACTATCCCTTTCCTTCTCCTACGGCCCGGCAGGTGTGTGGGGGAAGGGCGTTTTTCTGAGACCCTCACTTATATAAAACACGTATTTGTGGGGTCAGTCACATACTGTTGTGTGCTACACAGTACCATATCTGGGCTGTTGTGTCGCATACTGGTGAGTGCGCGGGTGTTAAAACCGTAATTCCTCTGGTGATACCTGTTTCTTGTGATTTACGGTATCATGTCTGATGAGGAGACTGAGCGCTCTGTGGCTCCTGTGCTATTTTCCTGCAGACGCTGTGCTGCTGGAGTTGATGGGGAGGACTTATCTCAGGATGGTCTGTGCGGGCGGTGCCAGCTGGTACCGGGCCCCTCCAACCCCCCTGTATCACAGGACCCTCCTTGGGCGATGTTTTCACAGGTGCTGGCGTCTATTGCGGACCGGTTATCGGTCCCATCAGCGGTCCCTTCTAGGGCGTTACCGCAGCCCACCATCCCCCATTCCCCGAGGGTTCCACAAATGTTGCGGTCTTCCCCCGGGGCCCAGACTGTGGGTCCTTACTCGGGACTGCCTGTGTATGTGCAGTCTTCCCCAGGGACGCGTCAGTCTGTAGTGCCTTTGCAGAGTTTTGCTCCGACGACTCCTCCGCCTTGGGTGGATGTTCTATCCAGCTCCGTACAGAGTCTGGCGGCTTCATCCTCGGCGTTTCAGTCCATGTTGCAAGGTGATGTGCCACCAAGGGTGTCTAAACGTCCGGTTGTGAGTTCACTAGCTGCGCAGTTGTCGGACTCGGAAGTGTCCTCAGATGATGGAGAAATCCATGAGGACTCTGACTCTGATGTCATGGGGCAGGAGGTGGAAGCTAAGTCCTCCATTAATGTTCCAGCCTTAGTTAGGGCGGTGCGGGCTATCCTACATGTTGAGGATGATGCGCCGGCTCCTAGGTCGAAGTTTCCTAATTTTAAAAAGGCCAAGGTGACCTCAACTGTGTTCCCCCTGTCTGATCAATTATCGGATCATATGGCGGCGGCCTGGCAATTACCTAGTAAGAGGTTCCATCCACAGAAGAGGTTGGCGGCGAACTATCCTTTTCCTGAAGCTCATTGCAGGAAATGGGAAACTCCGCCGGCGGTGGATTCCCACGTTACCCGCTTGATCAAAAGCGCGACGCTGCCATTGCCGTCTATCTCCTCTTTGAAGGATCCCACGGACAGGAAGGTGGAGACTTGTTTAAAGTCCATTTATTCTCTTTCCGGGGCGGTGGCTCGCCCGTCCATGGCTATCTCCTGGGTGGCTAAAGCCATTGAGGCATGGGCCAATGCCTTGGAGGATACCTTTCCTGATGAGGCTCCGGATATCCAGAGAGCGTTAGTGGGACAGATGCGGGATGCAGCTTCCTATATTGGGGAAGCGTCTTTGGATGCCAGCCTGCTCACTTCTAGGGTGTCGGCTGCAGCGGTGTCTGCTCGGCGATCCCTGTGGCTGAGGTCCTGGAGGGCTGATGCAGATTCAAAAAAGGGTCTGGAGGCCTTGCCTTTTAATGGTGATTTACTATTTGGTCCGGATTTGGACAGAATAGTGGATACTTTGGCTAAGTCCAAGTCGGCTTTTCTCCCTTCGGCCTCTGCGCCGGCTAAAGTGAGGAGCTCTGCCTTTCGGTCCTTTCGGGTTCAGGGTAAGGCCAAGGGCCAGTCCTTCCCGAGACATTCGGCGACCAAGGCCGCACCCAAGCCCAAGAAGCAGGCATGGAGTGCTCGGCGCCCTTCTTCCAAGCAGGAGGATAAGCCTGCTGCCTGATGGGACGGGCCTCTCTCTGGGGGACCCCAGAGTGGGAGGCCGACTTCTCCAATTCGCCCAGTGTTGGCACAATACCACCACGGATGCCTGGGTTCGAGAAGTAGTCTCTCAGGGGTACGCCCTGTCTTTTCGGTTCAGGCCGCCCCACCAGTTTTTCTGTACGAGTCCTTCTCTGGACAAGACCAAAGCTGGTCAGATTCAGGTAGCTATAGAATCCTTGCTACAAGCAGGGGTCATTGTTCCCGTTCCGCAGTCTCAGCGCGGGACGGGGTACTATTCTACTCTGTTTCTGGTACAGAAACCCAATGGTTCTCATCGCCCTATCCTGAATTTGAAGTCTCTGAACAGATACCTCAGAGTTCCCAGGTTCAGGATGGAAACGTTACGTTCCGTCATTCTGGCGATGGAACCCGGGGATTATATGGTCTCCCTCGATATCCAGGACGCCTATCTCCATGTGCCCATAGCACCGGCACATCAGCGGTATCTGAGGTTTACTATCCTGAACCATCACTACCAATTTCGGGCGTTGCCTTTTGGCCTTTCCACGGCTCCGAGGGTGTTCACCAAGGTGATGGCGGTTATGGCTGCCCACCTTCAGGGTCAGGGTCTACGTCTGTTGCCGTACCTGGACGATCTTCTGCTGCTGGCGAGCTCCCCGGAGGTGCTTCTTCGACATCTCCACCTGACCATTGCTTGTCTTCAAGCACACGGGTGGTTGATAAACTGGAAGAAGTCCTCCCTGATTCCATCACAGCGGATGGTTCATTTGGGAGCCCTGCTGGATTCTCGTCAGCAGCGGATTTTCCTGACTCCAGAGAAGGTCTCCTCCCTGCAGCTGCGGATACACAGTTGCCTGAGCAGTTGCCGCCTGTCGGTCCATTCAGCTATGAGAGTTCTGGGGTCCATGGTGTCGACATTCGACATGGTGGAATTTGCCCAGTTCCATTCCCGGCCCCTGCAGGGGCTGATTCTATCGGAATGGAACGGGTTACCTCACCGGATCCGCTCTCAGATGCTGGTGTTGTCCGCGGAGGTTCGGCAGTCTTTGGCTTGGTGGCTTCAGACGGTGCATCTGGTCGAGGGGCGCCCCTTTTGGATCCCGGCCTGGGTCCTGCTCACGACGGATGCCAGTCTTCGGGGTTGGGGGGCAGTGACCGGCTCATTATCGCTTCAGGGTCGTTGGTCCGCGGAAGAAGCACTTCTCCCCATCAACATCCTGGAACTGCGGGCTGTGTACAGGGCCCTGCAGTCGTCCGGCCCCGCTCTTCACGGAAGGGCGGTTCAGGTGCAGTCCGACAACGCCACCACGGTGGCGTACATCAACCACCAAGGGGGAACTCGCAGTCGGGCAGCAATGTCGGAGGTGTCTCGCATTCTTGCTTGGGCGGAGTGTCACGTTCCAGCGATCTCGGCAGTCTTCATTCCCGGAGTCCTCAATTGGGAGGCGGACTTCCTCAGCCGTCACGATGTGCATCCCGGGGAATGGTCGCTTCACCCAGAGGTGTTTCAGCTACTCGTGGACAGGTGGGGGCTGCCGGAGCTGGACTTGATGGCCTCCCGTCACAATCACAAGTTGCCCGTTTACGGGTCAAGGACAAGAGACGCAGGCGCCTGTCTGGTAGACGCTCTGTCGGTGAAATGGACGTTTCACCTGGCGTATCTGTTTCCTCCGATATCCTTACTTCCTCGGGTTCTGCGGAAATTCAAGCAGGACGGCGGCACGCTCGTGCTGGTGGCTCCGGCGTGGCCCAGACGTCCTTGGTACTCCGATCTGAGGTGCCTCTCCATCGACGCTCCGTACCTTCTTCCTCAGCGTCGGGACCTGTTGTCTCAGGGGCCCTGCCTCTACCCGGATCTGGGTCGGCTGTCTTTGACGGCGTGGCTCTTGAGACAGCCGTCTTGAGGTCTAGGGGTTTCTCCAGTTCAGTGATTGGTACCATGCTTAGGGCACGCAAGCCTGCTTCCGCGCGGATTTACCACAGGGTGTGGCGCACTTATTTTCAGTGGTGTGAATCCAGAAACTATGATCCGCAGGTGTTCCGGGTTTCCAGAATCTTGGAATTTCTTCAATCGGGTTTGGACCTCGGCTTACGCCTGGCCTCTCTGAAGGTTCATGTGTCTGCTTTGTCCGTGTGGTTTCAGCGACGGATTGCTACACTGCCAGATGTTTACACCTTTTTCCAAGGTGTTCTCAGGATCCAGCCTCCCTTCGTACCTCCGGTGGCTCCGTGGGACTTGACGGTGGTACTGAGGGTCTTGCAGGGTCCTCCTTTTGAGCCGCTTGAGTCGGTGGAGCTCAAGTGGCTGACGTTTAAGACCATTTTTCTTCTGGCAATTGCTTCGGCCAGGAGGGTTTCAGAATTGGGGGCGCTTTCCAGTCGCCCTCCTTTTCTGATTTTTCACCAGGACAGGCAAGTGCTCCGCACGCGTCCTGAGTTTTTGCCCAAAGTGGTTTCAAAGTTCCACATTAATCAGGAACTTGTTGTGCCAGCTTTTCAGTCACCTGATCTTTCTGCTGGTGAGGCTTCCTTGGATGTGGTCCGGGCACTTAGAATCTATGTGGACCGGACTGCTTCGGTTAGGAAGTCGGATTCTTTGTTTGTCCTCTTCGGTTTTCACAAGAGGGGTTGGCCTGCCAACAAGCAAACGTTAGCCCGTTGGCTTCGTTCAGTTATTTGTGAGGCTTATGCGCAGGAGGGTTTACCTGTGCCAGCCTCTGTTAAGGCTCATTCCACTCGTTCTGTGGGTCCCTCTTGGGCTGCTAGACGTGGCGCCTCCGCTGTTCAGCTGTGTAAGGCGGCTACTTGGTCTTCAATTCAGACGTTTTTGAGGTTTTATGCGTTTGACACCTTCGCCTCTCAGGATGCATCCTTTGGGCGCCGGGTACTCCTTTCAGCACAGGAGCGTCCCCGCCCTTAGTTGAACTGCTTTGGGACATCCCCAAGGTCAACCCTGTGGACCCCCTATGGACCCTGAAGTAGAAAACAAGAGATATGGTAAGAACTTACCTTTGTTATCTCTGTTTCTACGAAGTCCATAGGGTCCACAGGGCGCCCGCCCTGACGCACCTGGCTTCAAATGGGCTGTGTGGCTGGTCACCGGTTTTCCGTCTCCCATTTCTGTGAGTATGGTTTCTTGTGTGTTCCAGTCTTCCTTCTCTCTGTTTAGTCTCCTCCTCCGGCCTTAGCTGCTTACCAACTGAGGTGCCTGTGGCCGGGGCGGGGTATAGAGGAGGACGGACCCAAGTGCATCCTGGGAGCAGCAAAGCTTTAACTGCGTGGTGCCCGTGGATCCAGATCCAGCTATACCCCAAGGTCAACCCTGTGGACCCTATGGACTTCGTAGAAACAGAGATAACAAAGGTAAGTTCTTACCATATCTCTTGTTATCCCACTACCTCACTATACACTGACACATCACACACTGTATGTATCCCACTACCTCACTATACACTGACACACATCACACTCTGTATGTATCCTATTACCTCACTGTACACACACACACACACATCACACACTGTATATATCCCACTACCTCACTATACACTGACACACATCACACACTGTATATATCCCACTACCTCACTGTACACACATACATCACACACTGTATATATCCCACTACCTCACTATACATATACACTGACACACATCACACACTGTATGTATCCGACTACCTCACTGTACACACACACATCACACACTGTATATATCCCACTACCTCACTGTACACTGACACACATCACACACTATATGTATCCCACTACCTCACTGTACACTGACACACATCACACACTGTATGTATCCCACTACCTCACTGTACACTGTCACATATCACAGTCTGTATGTATCCCACTACCTCACTGTACACTGTCACACATCACACACTGTATGTATCCCACTACCTCACTGTACACTGTCACATATCACACACTGTATGTATCCCACTACCTCACTATACACTGTCACACGTCACACACTGTATATATCCCACTACCTCACTGTACACTGACACACATCACACACTGTATGTATCCCACTACCTCACTGTACACTGACACACATCACACACTGTATGTATCCCACTACCTCACTATAATACTGACACACCACACAATGTATGTATCCCACTACCTCACTACACACTGACACACATCACACACTGTATGTATCCCACTACCTCACTGTACACTGACACATATCACACACTGTATGTATCCCACTACCTCACTATAATACTGACACACATCACACAATGTATGTATCCCACTACCTCACTATACACTGACACATCACACACTGTATGTATCCCACTACTTCACTGTACACTGACACACATCACACACTGTATGTATCCCACTACCTCACTATACACTGACACACATCACACACTGTATGTACCCCACTACCTCACTATACACTGATACACATCACACACTGTATGTATCCCACTACCTCACTGTACACTGACACACGTCACACACTGTATGTATCCCACTACCTCACTATACACTGACACATCACACACTGTATGTATCCCACTACCTCACTGTACACTGACACATCACACACTGTATGTATCCCACTACCCCACTGTACACTGACACACATCACACTGTATGTATCCCACTACCTCACTGTACACTGACACACATCACACACTGTATGTATCCCACTACCCCACTGTACACTGACACATCACACACTGTATGTATCCCACTACCTCACTGTACACTGACACACATCACACTGTATGTATCCCACTACCTCACTGTACACTGACACACATCACACACTGTATGTATCCCACTACCTCACTGTACACTGACACATCAAATACTGTATGTATCCCACTACCTCACTATACACTGACACATCACACACTGTATGTATCCCACTACCTCACTATACACTGAGACACATCACACTGTATGTATCCCACTACCTCACTGTACACTGACACACATCACACACTGTATGTATCCCACTACCTCACTGTACACTGACACGTCACACACTGTATGTATCCCACTACTTCACTGTACACTGACACACATCACACACTGTATGTATCCCACTACCTCACTATACACTGACACACGTCACACACTGTATGTATCCCACTACCTCACTATACACTGACACACATCACACACTGTATGTATCCCACTACCTCACTGTACACTGTCACACATCACACACTGTATGTATCCCACTACCTCACTGTACACTGTCACATATCACACACTGTATGTATCCCACTACCTCACTAAACACTGACACACATCACACACTATGTATCCCACTACCTCACTGTACACTGACACATCAAATACTGTATGTATCCCACTACCTCACTATATACTGACACATCACACACTGTATGTATCCCACTACCTTACTGTACACTGACACACATCACACACTGCATTTATCCCACTACCTCACTGTACACTGACACATCACATACTGTATGTATCCCACTACCTCACTATAATACTGACACACATCACACAATGGGCTCTATTTATTAACATTATTTTTACTAAAATAAAGTGAAAAAGGGTGTTTTCACACCCTTTTCACATTATTTTAGTTTCACCTGTAGTTATTACAGGGCAATTGGAGTAGAATTAGTAAAATTCTACTCCAACCCCTAAGTATCACTTATTTTTAGTAAAGCAGATCGCATTTCCCATAATTGTAATGGGAAAAGTGATCCGACCATAGTTACTAAAAATAAATTGTACAAAAATACCGGGGGAAGCCCTGTGATAATAATGCCACCTGGAGGTGGCGTTATCCAGGGTCTCCCCCGGTTACCGGGCTCCCACTCTGCTCTAACGGGGAAAGCAGAGCCGGGAGTCGGTACCAGTAATCAGCTATGTGGTCTAAGCAGACCGCAAGCTGATTGCTGTAAAAAAAAGAAAAAAAAAAAGAAACATTTTTTTTTTACTTACCTGAATCCAGGGACCGGTGATCGGGTCTCCGGTGATGGCTCCTCTCCGGTCAGCTGGTCTCCCACAGTGCACTGTTGCCCGGTCATCAGGTGATCGGGCCCCAGTGCAGTATGGGAGATCACCTGATCGGGAAGCCCGGAGAAGATCACCGGAGGCCAGGAGGATGCAGGTAAGTGTAAGGAAGGGAGGGGGGGGTCGCGGGGGTCCGCGATCGCGGGGGGCGGGGCTTAGCGTCGGGGCTTAGCGTTGGTGGGGGGTAGCAGCGACGGTGGGTCGGTGCATGCGCAGGCTCTTAGTCGCTGTATTTTTTCCGCAAATACCGCGACTAGAGTGCGGATGGGATCCGCAGGGACAGAGCTTTATCGCAAGCTCTGTCCCTGCAAGGGATTTATAGTAAATCCCTGTGATATTGCCTGAATTCGCAATGCGAATTCACTCGGTAATATCACACTACAATCCGCATTCAATATGCGGATTGTAGTAAATAGAGCCCAATGTATGTATCCCACTACCTCACTACACACTGACACACATCACACACTGTATGTATCCCACTACCTCACTATACACTGTCACATATCACACACTGTATGTATCCCACTACCTCCTTGTACACTGACACATCACACACTGTATGTATCCCACTACCTCACTATACACTGCCACATCACACACTGTATGTATCCCACTACCTCACTATACACTGTCACACATCACACGCTGTATGTATACCACTACCTCACTATGCACTGAGACACATCACACACGGTATGTATCCCACTACCTCACTGTACACTGTCACATATCACACACTGTATGTATCCCTCTACCTCACTATTCACTGACACATCACACACTGTATGTATCCCTCTACCTCACTATACACTGACACATCACACACTGTATGTATCCCACTACCTCACTATACACTGACACACATCACACACTGTATGTATCCTATTACCTCACTCTACACACACACATCACACACTGTATATATCCCACTACCTCACTATACACTGACACACATCTCACACTGTATATATCCCACTACCTCACTATACACTGACAAACATCACACTCTGTATTTATCCTACTACCTCACTGTACACACACACATGTATCCCACTACCTCACTATACACTGACACACATCACACACTGTATGTATCCGACTACCTCACTGTACACACACACATCACACACTGTATATATCCCACTACCTCACTATACACTGACACACATCACACACTGTATGTATCTGACTACCTCACTGTACACACACACATCACACACTGTATATATCCCACTACCTCACTATACACTGACACACATCACACACTGTATGTATCTGACTACCTCACTGTACACACACACATCACACACTGAATATATCCCACTACCTCACTATACATATACACTGACACACATCACACACTATATGTATCCCACTACCTCACTATACACTGACACACATCACACACTGTATGTATCCCACTACCTCACTATACACTGTCACATATCACAGTCTTTATGTATCCCACTACCTCACTATACACTGACACACTGTACGTATCCCGCTACCTCACTATACACTGTCACATATCACAGTCTGTATGTATCCCACTACCTCACTGTACACTGTCACACATCACACACTTTATGTATCCCACTACCTCACTATACACTGTCACATATCACAGTCTGTATGTATCCCACTACCTCACTATACACTGACACACATCACACACTGCTCTTACCTCTTACCAGGGAAGTCCAGGACCAGAGTATTGTGTCCCTCCTGGAGAGGGTCATGTTGGGAGGTATGATGTCACACATCACACACTGTATGTATCCCACTACCTCCTTGTACACTGACACATCACACACTGTATGTATCCCACTACCTCACTATACACTGACACATATCACACACTGTATGTATCCCATTACCTCACTATACACTGACACATCACAAACTGTATGTATCCCACTACCTCACTGTACACTGACACACATCACACACTGTATGCATCCCACTACCTCACTATACACTGACACACATCACACACTGTATGTATCCCACTACCTCACTATACACTGACACACATCACACACTGTTTGTATCCCACTACCTCCTTGTACACTGACACATCTCACACTGTATGTATCCCACTACATCACTATACACTGACACATATCACACACTGTATGTATCCCATTACCTCACTATATACTGACACATCACACACTGTATGTATCCCACTACCTCACTGTACACTGACACACATCACACACTGTATGCATCCCACTACCTCACTGTACACTGACACACATCACACACTGTATGTATCCCACTACCTCACTTTACACTGACACACATCATACACTGTTTGTATCCCACTACCTCACTGTACACTGACACACATCACACACTGTATGTATCCCACTACCTCACTATACACTGACACATCACACACTGTATGTATCCCACTACCTCACTGTACACTGACACATCACACACTGCATGTATCCCACTACCTCACTGTACACTGACACATCACATACTGTATGTATCCCACTACCTCACTATAATACTGACACACCACACAATGTATGTATCCCACTACCTCACTACACACTGACACACATCACACACTGTATGTATCCCACTACCTCACTGTACACTGACACATATCACACACTGTATGTATCCCACTACCTCACTATAATACTGACACACATCACACAATGTATGTATCCCACTACCTCACTATACACTGACACACATCACACACTGCATGTATCCCACTACCTCACTGTTCACTGACACACATCACACACTGTATATATCCCACTACTTCACTATACACTGACACATATCAAACACTGTATGTATCCCACTACCTCACTATAGACTGACACACATCACACACTGTATGTATCCCACTACCTCACTATACACTGTCACACATCACACACTGTATGTATCCCACTACCTCCTTGTACACTGACACATCACACACTGTATGTATCCCACTACCTCACTATACACTGCCACATCACACACTGTATGTATCCCACTACCTCACTATACACTGTCACACATCACACGCTGTATGTATACCACTACCTCACTATGCACTGACACACATCACACACGGTATGTATCCCACTACCTCACTGTACACTGTCACATATCACAAACTGTATGTATCCCTCTACCTCACTATTCACTGACACATCACACACTGTATGTATCCCTCTACGTCACTATACACTGACACATCACACACTGTATGTATCCCACTACCTCACTATACACTGACACACATCACACACTGTATGTATCCTATTACCTCACTGTACACACACACATCACACACTGTATATATCCCACTACCTCACTATACACTGACACACATCACACACCATATATATCCCTCTACCTCACTATACACTGACAAACATCACACACTGTATGTATCCCACTACCTCACTGTACACTGACACACATCACACACTGCATGTATCCCACTACCTCACTGTACACTGACACACATCACACACTGTATGTATCCCACTACCTCACTGTACACTGACACACATCACGCACTGTATATATCCCACTACCTCACTGTACACTAACACATCACACACTGTATGTATCCCACTTCCTCACTGTACACTGTCACATGTCACACACTGTATGTATCCCACTACCTCAGTATACACTGACACATCACACACTGTATGTATCCCACTACCTCACTATACACTGACACATCACACACTGTATGTATCCCACTACCTCACTATACACTGACACACATCACACACTGTATGTATCCGACTACCTCACTGTACACACACACTGTATATATGCCACTACCTCACTGCACACTGACACATCACACATTGTAGGTATCCCACTACCTCATTGTACACTGACACACATCACACACTGTATGTATCCCACTACCTCACTGTAAACTGACACACATCACACACTGTGTATATCCCACTACCTCACTATGCACTGACACACATCACACACTGTATGTATCCCTCTACCACACTATACACTGACACATCACACACTGTATGTATCCCTCTATCTCACTGTACACTGACACACATCACACACTGTATATGTATCCCACTAACTCACTATACACTGACACATCACACACTGTATGTATCCCACTACCTCACTGTACACTGACACATCACACACTGTATGTATCCCACTACCTCACTGTACACTGACACACATCACACACTGTATGCATCCCACTACCTCCCTGTACACTGACACACATCACACACTGTATGTATCTCACTACCTCACTATACACTGACACACATCACACACTATATGTATCCCACTACCTCACTGTACACTGACACACATCACACACTGTATGTATCCCACTACCTCACTATACACTGACACATCACACACTGTATGTATCCCACTACCTCACTGTACACTGACACATCACACACTGCATGTATCCCACTACCTCACTGTACACTGACACATAACATACTGTATGTATCCCACTACCTCACTATAATACTGACACACATCACACAATATATGTATCCCACTACCTCACTATACACTGACACACATCACACACTGTATGTATCCCACTACCTCACTGTACACTGACACATCAAATACTGTATGTATCCCACTACCTCACTATAATACTGACACACATCACACACTGTATGCATCCCACTACCTCACTGTACACTGACACACATCACACACTGTATGTATCCCACTACCTCCTTGTACACTGACACATCACACACTGTATGTATCCCACTACCTCACTATACACTGACACACATCACACACTGTATGTATCCCACTACCTCACTATACACTGTCACACATCACACACTGTATGTATCCCTCTACCTCACTATACACTGTCACACATCACACACTGTATGTATCCCACTACCTCACTATACACTGTCACATACCTCACAACATGACCCTCTCCAGGAGGGACACAATGCTCTGGTCCAGGACTTCCTTGGTAATTTATGATTGGTGGAGGCTCCAGAGGTGGGGCTGCAGTACACTCCAAAATTCAAATAGGGGAGTCACACCAACTGCCAGTGAGTCCCAGCCAGTGATGTGTGGCAGTGTGTGAAATGACAGTTGGTGTGGCTCCCCTATTTGAATTTTGAAATGCGCTGCAGCCCCACCTCTTACCAGGGAAGTCCAGGACCAGAGTATTGTGTACCTCCTGGAGAGGGTCATGTTGGGAGGTATGCTGTCACACATCACACACTGTATGTATCCCACTACCTCCTTGTACACTGACACATCCCACTACCTCCTTGTACACTGACATATCACACACTGTATGAATCCCACTACCTCACTATACAATGACACATCACACATTGTATGTATCCCACTACCTCACTATACACTGACACACGTCACACACTGTATGTATCCCACTACCTCACTGTACACTGACACACATCACACACTGTATGTATCCCACAACCTCACTATACACTGACACATCACACACTGTATGTATCCCACTACCTCACTATACACTGACACACATCACACACTGTATGTATCTCACTACCTCACTATACACTGACACACATCACACACTGTATGTATCCCACTACCTCACTATACACTGACACATCACACACTGTATGTATCCGACTACCTCACTCTACACTGACACACATCACACACTGTATGTATCCCACTACCTCACTGTACACTGACACACATCACACACTGTATGTATCCCACTACCTCACTATACACTGACACACATCATACACTGTTTGTATCCCACTACCTCACTGTACACTGACACACATCACACACTGTATGTATCCCACTACCTCACTATACACTGACACATCACACACTGTATGTATCCCACTACCTCACTGTACACTGACACACCACACAATGTATGTATCCCACTACCTCACTACACACTGACACACATCACACACTGTATGTATCCCACTACCTCACTGTACACTGACACATATCACACACTGTATGTATCCCACTACCTCACTATAATACTGACACACATCACACAATGTATGTATCCCACTACCTCACTATACACTGACACACATCACACACTGCATGTATCCCACTACCTCACTGATCACTGACACACATCACACACTGTATGTATCCCACTACCTCACTATACACTGTCACATATCACACACTGTATGTATCCCACTACCTCCTTGTACACTGACACATCACACACTGTATGTATCCCACTACCTCACTATACACTGCCACATCACACACTGTATGTATCCCACTACCTCACTATACACTGTCACACATCACACGCTGTATGTATACCACTACCTCACTATGCACTGAGACACATCACACACGGTATGTATCCCACTACCTCACTGTACACTGTCACATATCACACACTGTATGTATCCCTCTACCTCACTATTCACTGACACATCACACACTGTATGTATCCCTCTACCTCACTATACACTGACACATCACACACTGTATGTATCCCACTACCTCACTATACACTGACACACATCACACACTGTATGTATCCTATTACCTCACTCTACACACACACATCACACACTGTATATATCCCACTACCTCACTATACACTGACACACATCTCACACTGTATATATCCCACTACCTCACTATACACTGACAAACATCACACTCTGTATTTATCCTACTACCTCACTGTACACACACACATGTATCCCACTACCTCACTATACACTGACACATATCACACACTGTATGTATCCGACTACCTCACTGTACACACACACATCACACACTGTATATATCCCACTACCTCACTATACACTGACACACATCACACACTGTATGTATCTGACTACCTCACTGTACACACACACATCACACACTGTATATATCCCACTACCTCACTATACACTGACACACATCACACACTGTATGTATCTGACTACCTCACTGTACACACACACATCACACACTGAATATATCCCACTACCTCACTATACATATACACTGACACACATCACACACTATATGTATCCCACTACCTCACTATACACTGACACACATCACACACTGTATGTATCCCACTACCTCACTATACACTGTCACATATCACAGTCTTTATGTATCCCACTACCTCACTATACACTGACACACATTACACACTGTACGTATCCCGCTACCTCACTATACACTGTCACATATCACAGTCTGTATGTATCCCACTACCTCACTGTACACTGTCACACATCACACACTTTATGTATCCCACTACCTCACTATACACTGTCACATATCACAGTCTGTATGTATCCCACTACCTCACTATACACTGACACACATCACACACTGCTCTTACCTCTTACCAGGGAAGTCCAGGACCAGAGTATTGTGTCCCTCCTGGAGAGGGTCATGTTGGGAGGTATGATGTCACACATCACACACTGTATGTATCCCACTACCTCCTTGTACACTGACACATCACACACTGTATGTATCCCACTACCTCACTATACACTGACACATATCACACACTGTATGTATCCCATTACCTCACTATACACTGACACATCACAAACTGTATGTATCCCACTACCTCACTGTACACTGACACACATCACACACTGTATGCATCCCACTACCTCACTATACACTGACACACATCACACACTGTATGTATCCCACTACCTCACTATACACTGACACACATCACACACTGTTTGTATCCCACTACCTCCTTGTACACTGACACATCTCACACTGTATGTATCCCACTACATCACTATACACTGACACATATCACACACTGTATGTATCCCATTACCTCACTATATACTGACACATCACACACTGTATGTATCCCACTACCTCACTGTACACTGACACACATCACACACTGTATGCATCCCACTACCTCACTGTACACTGACACACATCACACACTGTATGTATCCCACTACCTCACTTTACACTGACACACATCATACACTGTTTGTATCCCACTACCTCACTGTACACTGACACACATCACACACTGTATGTATCCCACTACCTCACTATACACTGACACATCACACACTGTATGTATCCCACTACCTCACTGTACACTGACACATCACACACTGCATGTATCCCACTACCTCACTGTACACTGACACATCACATACTGTATGTATCCCACTACCTCACTATAATACTGACACACCACACAATGTATGTATCCCACTACCTCACTACACACTGACACACATCACACACTGTATGTATCCCACTACCTCACTGTACACTGACACATATCACACACTGTATGTATCCCACTACCTCACTATAATACTGACACACATCACACAATGTATGTATCCCACTACCTCACTATACACTGACACACATCACACACTGCATGTATCCCACTACCTCACTGTTCACTGACACACATCACACACTGTATATATCCCACTACTTCACTATACACTGACACATATCAAACACTGTATGTATCCCACTACCTCACTATAGACTGACACACATCACACACTGTATGTATCCCACTACCTCACTATACACTGTCACACATCACACACTGTATGTATCCCACTACCTCCTTGTACACTGACACATCACACACTGTATGTATCCCACTACCTCACTATACACTGCCACATCACACACTGTATGTATCCCACTACCTCACTATACACTGTCACACATCACACGCTGTATGTATACCACTACCTCACTATGCACTGACACACATCACACACGGTATGTATCCCACTACCTCACTGTACACTGTCACATATCACAAACTGTATGTATCCCTCTACCTCACTATTCACTGACACATCACACACTGTATGTATCCCTCTACGTCACTATACACTGACACATCACACACTGTATGTATCCCACTACCTCACTATACACTGACACACATCACACACTGTATGTATCCTATTACCTCACTGTACACACA
The DNA here is from genome assembly GCA_031769625.1 of Taudactylus pleione. Taxonomy (NCBI): domain Eukaryota; kingdom Metazoa; phylum Chordata; class Amphibia; order Anura; family Myobatrachidae; genus Taudactylus; species Taudactylus pleione. The sequence goes on from JAUIMM010000417.1 coordinate 1,349,603, forward strand.
CACATCACACACTGTATATATCCCACTACCTCACTATACACTGACACACATCACACACCATATATATCCCTCTACCTCACTATACACTGACAAACATCACACACTGTATGTATCCCACTACCTCACTGTACACTGACACACATCACACACTGCATGTATCCCACTACCTCACTGTACACTGACACACATCACACACTGTATGTATCCCACTACCTCACTGTACACTGACACACATCACGCACTGTATATATCCCACTACCTCACTGTACACTAACACATCACACACTGTATGTATCCCACTTCCTCACTGTACACTGTCACATGTCACACACTGTATGTATCCCACTACCTCAGTATACACTGACACATCACACACTGTATGTATCCCACTACCTCACTATACACTGACACATCACACACTGTATGTATCCCACTACCTCACTATACACTGACACACATCACACACTGTATGTATCCGACTACCTCACTGTACACACACACTGTATATATGCCACTACCTCACTGCACACTGACACATCACACATTGTAGGTATCCCACTACCTCATTGTACACTGACACACATCACACACTGTATGTATCCCACTACCTCACAGTAAACTGACACACATCACACACTGTGTATATCCCACTACCTCACTATGCACTGACACACATCACACACTGTATGTATCCCTCTACCACACTATACACTGACACATCACACACTGTATGTATCCCTCTATCTCACTGTACACTGACACACATCACACACTGTATATGTATCCCACTAACTCACTATACACTGACACATCACACACTGTATGTATCCCACTACCTCACTGTACACTGACACATCACACACTGTATGTATCCCACTACCTCACTGTACACTGACACACATCACACACTGTATGCATCCCACTACCTCCCTGTACACTGACACACATCACACACTGTATGTATCTCACTACCTCACTATACACTGACACACATCACACACTATATGTATCCCACTACCTCACTGTACACTGACACACATCACACACTGTATGTATCCCACTACCTCACTATACACTGACACATCACACACTGTATGTATCCCACTACCTCACTGTACACTGACACATCACACACTGCATGTATCCCACTACCTCACTGTACACTGACACATAACATACTGTATGTATCCCACTACCTCACTATAATACTGACACACATCACACAATATATGTATCCCACTACCTCACTATACACTGACACACATCACACACTGTATGTATCCCACTACCTCACTGTACACTGACACATCAAATACTGTATGTATCCCACTACCTCACTATAATACTGACACACATCACACACTGTATGCATCCCACTACCTCACTGTACACTGACACACATCACACACTGTATGTATCCCACTACCTCCTTGTACACTGACACATCACACACTGTATGTATCCCACTACCTCACTATACACTGACACACATCACACACTGTATGTATCCCACTACCTCACTATACACTGTCACACATCACACACTGTATGTATCCCTCTACCTCACTATACACTGTCACACATCACACACTGTATGTATCCCACTACCTCACTATACACTGTCACATACCTCACAACATGACCCTCTCCAGGAGGGACACAATGCTCTGGTCCAGGACTTCCTTGGTAATTTATGATTGGTGGAGGCTCCAGAGGTGGGGCTGCAGTACACTCCAAAATTCAAATAGGGGAGTCACACCAACTGCCAGTGAGTCCCAGCCAGTGATGTGTGGCAGTGTGTGAAATGACAGTTGGTGTGGCTCCCCTATTTGAATTTTGAAATGCGCTGCAGCCCCACCTCTTACCAGGGAAGTCCAGGACCAGAGTATTGTGTACCTCCTGGAGAGGGTCATGTTGGGAGGTATGCTGTCACACATCACACACTGTATGTATCCCACTACCTCCTTGTACACTGACACATCCCACTACCTCCTTGTACACTGACATATCACACACTGTATGAATCCCACTACCTCACTATACAATGACACATCACACATTGTATGTATCCCACTACCTCACTATACACTGACACACGTCACGCACTGTATGTATCCCACTACCTCACTGTACACTGACACACATCACACACTGTATGTATCCCACAACCTCACTATACACTGACACAACACACACTGTATGTATCCCACTACCTCACTATACACTGACACACATCACACACTGTATGTATCTCACTACCTCACTATACACTGACACACATCACACACTGTATGTATCCCACTACCTCACTATACACTGACACATCACACACTGTATGTATCCGACTACCTCACTCTACACTGACACACATCACACACTGTATGTATCCCACTACCTCACTGTACGCTGACACACATCACACACTGTATGTATCCCACTACCTCACTGTACACTGACACACATCACACACTGTATGTATCCCTCTACCTCACTGTACACTGACACACATCACACACTGTATGTATCTCATTACCTCACTGTACACTGACACATCACACACTGTATGTATCCCACTACCTCACTGTACACTGACACACATCACACACTGTATGCATCCCACTACCTCACTGTACACTGACACACATCACACACTGTATGTATCCCACTACCTCACTATACACTGACACACATCACACACTGTTTGTATCCCACTACCTCACTGTACACTGATACACATCACACACTGTATGTATCCCACTACCTCACTATACACTGACACATCACACACTGTATGTATCCCACTACCTCACTGTACACTGACACATCACACACTGCATGTATCCCACTACCTCACTGTACACTGACACATCACATACTGTATGTATCCCAATACCTCACTATAATACTGACACACCACACAATGTATGTATCCCACTACCTCACTACACACTGACACACATCACACACTGTATGTATCCCACTACCTCACTGTACACTGACACATATCACACACTGTATGTATCCCACTACCTCACTATAATACTGACACACATCACACAATGTATGTATCCCACTACCTCACTATACACTGACACACATCACACACTGCATGTATCCCACTACCTCACTGTTCACTGACACACATCACACACTGTATGTATCCCACTACTTCACTATACACTGACACATATCACACACTGTATGTATCCCACTACCTCACTATAGACTGACACACATCACACACTGTATGTATCCCACTACCTCACTGTACACTGACACATCACACACTGTATGCATCCCACTACCTCACTGTACACTAACACATCACACACTGTATGTATCCCACTTCCTCACTGTACACTGTCACATATCACACACTGTATGTATCCCACTACCTCAGTATACACTGACACATCACACACTGTATGTATCCCACTACCTCACTATACACTGACACATCACACACTGTATGTATCCCACTACCTCACTATACACTGACACACATCACACACTGTATGTATCCGACTACCTCACTGTACACACACACTGTATATATGCCACTACCTCACTGCACACTGACACATCACACATTGTATGTATCCCACTACCTCACTGTACACTGACACACATCACACACTGTATGTATCCCACTACCTCACTGTACACTGACACACATCACACACTGTGTATATCCCACTACCTCACTATGCACTGACACACATCACACACTGTATGTATCCCTCTACCACACTATACACTGACACATCACACACTGTATGTATCCCTCTATCTCACTGTACACTGACACACATCACACACTGTATATGTATCCCACTAACTCACTATACACTGACACATCACACACTGTATGTATCCCACTACCTCACTATACACTGACACACATCACACACTGTATGTATCCCACTACCTCCTTGTACACTGACACATCACACACTGTATGCATCCCACTACCTCACTGTACACTAACACATCACACACTGTATGTATCCCACTTCCTCACTGTACACTGTCACATATCACACACTGTATGTATCCCACTACCTCAGTATACACTGACACATCACACACTGTATGTATCCCACTACCTCACTATAATACTGACACACATCACACAATGTATGTATCCCACTACCTCACTATACACTGACACACATCACACACTGTATGTATCCCACTACCTCACTATACACTGTCACACATCACACACTGCATGTATCCCTCTACCTCACTATACACTGTCACACATCACACACTGTATGTATCCCACTACCTCACTATACACTGTCACATACCTCCCAACATGACCCTCTCCAGGAGGGACACAATGCTCTGGTCCAGGACTTCCCTGGTAATTTATGATTGGTGGAGGCTCCAGAGGTGGGGCTGCAGTACACTCCAAAATTCAAATAGGGGAGTCACACCAACTGCCAGTGAGTCCCAGCCAGTGATGTGTGACAGTGTGTGAAATGACAGTTGGTGTGGCTCCCCTATTTGAATTTTGAAATGCGCTGCAGCCCCACCTCTTACCAGGGAAGTCCAGGACCAGAGTATTGTGTACCTCCTGGAGAGGGTCATGTTGGGAGGTATGCTGTCACACATCACACACTGTATGTATCCCACTACCTCCTTGTACACTGACACATCACACACTGTATGTATCCCACTACCTCCTTGTACACTGACATATCACACACTGTATGAATCCCACTACCTCACTATACACTGACACACGTCACACACTGTATGTATCCCACTACCTCACTGTACACTGACACACATCACACACTGTATGTATCTCACTACCTCACTATACACTGACACACATCACACACTGTATGTATCCCACTACCTCACTATACACTGACACACATCACACACTGTATGTATCTCACTACCTCACTATACACTGACACACATCACACACTGTATGTATCCCACTACCTCACTATACACTGACACATCACACACTGTATGTATCCGACTACCTCACTCTACACTGACACACATCACACACTGTATGTATCCCACTACCTCACTGTACACTGACACACATCACACACTGTATGTATCCCACTACCTCACTGTACACTGACACACATCACACACTGTATGTATCCCTCTACCTCACTGTACACTGACACACATCACACACTGTATGTATCCCATTACCTCACTGTACACTGACACATCACACACTGTATGTATCCCACTACCTCACTGTACACTGACACACATCACACACTGTATGCATCCCACTACCTCACTGTACACTGACACACATCACACACTGTATGTATCCCACTACCTCACTATACACTGACACATATCACACACTGTTTGTATCCCACTACCTCACTGTACACTGATACACATCACACACTGTATGTATCCCACTACCTCACTATACACTGACACATCACACACTGTATGTATCCCACTACCTCACTGTACACTGACACATCACACACTGCATGTATCCCACTACCTCACTGTACACTGACACATCACATACTGTATGTATCCCAATACCTCACTATAATACTGACACACCACACAATGTATGTATCCCACTACCTCACTACACACTGACACACATCACACACTGTATGTATCCCACTACCTCACTGTACACTGACACATATCACACACTGTATGTATCCCACTACCTCACTATAATACTGACACACATCACACAATGTATGTATCCCACTACCTCACTATACACTGACACACATCACACACTGCATGTATCCCACTACCTCACTGTTCACTGACACACATCACACACTGTATGTATCCCACTACTTCACTATACACTGACACATATCACACACTGTATGTATCCCACTACCTCACTATAGACTGACACACATCACACACTGTATGTATCCCACTACCTCACTGTACACTGACACATCACACACTGTATGCATCCCACTACCTCCTTGTACACTGACATATCACACACTGTATGAATCCCACTACCTCACTATACACTGACACACGTCACACACTGTATGTATCCCACTACCTCACTGTACACTGACACACATCACACACTGTATGTATCCCACAACCTCACTATACACTGACACATCACACACTGTATGTATCCCACTACCTCACTATACACTGACACACATCACACACTGTATGTATCTCACTACCTCACTATACACTGACACACATCACACACTGTATGTATCCCACTACCTCACTATACACTGACACATCACACACTGTATGTATCCGACTACCTCACTCTACACTGACACACATCACACACTGTATGTATCCCACTACCTCACTGTACACTGACACACATCACACACTGTATGTATCCCACTACCTCACTGTACACTGACACACATCACACACTGTATGTATCCCTCTACCTCACTGTACACTGACACACATCACACACTGTATGTATCCCATTACCTCACTGTACACTGACACATCACACACTGTATGTATCCCACTACCTCACTGTACACTGACACACATCACACACTGTATGCATCCCACTACCTCACTGTACACTGACACACATCACACACTGTATGTATCCCACTACCTCACTATACACTGACACACATCACACACTGTTTGTATCCCACTACCTCACTGTACACTGATACACATCACACACTGTATGTATCCCACTACCTCACTATACACTGACACATCACACACTGTATGTATCCCACTACCTCACTGTACACTGACACATCACACACTGCATGTATCCCACTACCTCACTGTACACTGACACATCACATACTGTATGTATCCCAATACCTCACTATAATACTGACACACCACACAATGTATGTATCCCACTACCTCACTACACACTGACACACATCACACACTGTATGTATCCCACTACCTCACTGTACACTGACACATATCACACACTGTATGTATCCCACTACCTCACTATAATACTGACACACATCACACAATGTATGTATCCCACTACCTCACTATACACTGACACACATCACACACTGCATGTATCCCACTACCTCACTGTTCACTGACACACATCACACACTGTATGTATCCCACTACCTCACTATAGACTGACACACATCACACACTGTATGTATCCCACTACCTCACTGTACACTGACACATCACACACTGTATGCATCCCAATACCTCACTGTACACTAACACATCACACACTGTATGTATCCCACTTCCTCACTGTACACTGTCACATATCACACACTGTATGTATCCCACTACCTCAGTATACACTGACACATCACACACTGTATGTATCCCACTACCTCACTATAATACTGACACACATCACACACTGTATGTATCCCACTACCTCACTATACACTGACACACATCACACACTGTATGTATCCGACTACCTCACTGTACACACACACTGTATATATGCCACTACCTCACTGCACACTGACACATCACACATTGTATGTATCCCACTACCTCACTGTACACTGACACACATCACACACTGTATGTATCCCACTACCTCACTGTACACTGACACACATCACACACTGTGTATATCCCACTACCTCACTATGCACTGACACACATCACACACTGTATGTATCCCTCTACCACACTATACACTGACACATCACACACTGTATGTATCCCTCTATCTCACTGTACACTGACACACATCACACACTGTATATGTATCCCAATTACTCTCTATACACTGACACATCACACACTGTATGTATCCCACTACCTCACTATACACTGACACACATCACACACTGTATGTATCCCACTACCTCCTTGTACACTGACACATCACACACTGTATGCATCCCACTACCTCACTGTACACTAACACATCACACACTGTATGTATCCCACTTCCTCACTGTACACTGTCACATATCACACACTGTATGTATCCCACTACCTCACTATACACTGACACATCACACACTGTATGTATCCCACTACCTCACTATACACTGACACACATCACACACTGTATGTATCCGACTACCTCACTGTACACACACACTGTATATATGCCACTACCTCACTGCACACTGACACATCACACATTGTATGTATCCCACTACCTCACTGTACACTGACACACATCACACACTGTATGTATCCCACTACCTCACTGTACACTGACACACATCACACACTGTTTATATCCCACTACCTCACTATGCACTGACACACATCACACACTGTATGTATCCCTCTACCACACTATACACTGACACATCACACACTGTATGTATCCCTCTATCTCACTGTACACTGACACACATCACACACTGTATATGTATCCCACTAACTCACTATACACTGACACATCACACACTGTATGTATCCCACTACCTCACTGTACACTGACACATCACACACTGTATGTATCCCACTACCTCACTGTACACTGACACACATCACACACTGTATGCATCCCACTACCTCACTGTACACTGACACACATCACACACTGTATGTATCCCTCTACCTCACTGTACACTGACACACATCACACACTGTATGTATCTCATTACCTCACTGTACACTGACACATCACACACTGTATGTATCCCACTACCTCACTGTACACTGACACACATCACACACTGTATGCATCCCACTACCTCACTGTACACTGACACACATCACACACTGTATGTATCCCACTACCTCACTATACACTGACACACATCACACACTGTTTGTATCCCACTACCTCACTGTACACTGATACACATCACACACTGTATGTATCCCACTACCTCACTATACACTGACACATCACACACTGTATGTATCCCACTACCTCACTGTACACTGACACATCACACACTGCATGTATCCCACTACCTCACTGTACACTGACACATCACATACTGTATGTATCCCAATACCTCACTATAATACTGACACACCACACAATGTATGTATCCCACTACCTCACTACACACTGACACACATCACACACTGTATGTATCCCACTACCTCACTGTACACTGACACATATCACACACTGTATGTATCCCACTACCTCACTATAATACTGACACACATCACACAATGTATGTATCCCACTACCTCACTATACACTGACACACATCACACACTGCATGTATCCCACTACCTCACTGTTCACTGACACACATCACACACTGTATGTATCCCACTACTTCACTATACACTGACACATATCACACACTGTATGTATCCCACTACCTCACTATAGACTGACACACATCACACACTGTATGTATCCCACTACCTCACTGTACACTGACACATCACACACTGTATGCATCCCACTACCTCACTGTACACTAACACATCACACACTGTATGTATCCCACTTCCTCACTGTACACTGTCACATATCACACACTGTATGTATCCCACTACCTCAGTATACACTGACACATCACACACTGTATGTATCCCACTACCTCACTATACACTGACACATCACACACTGTATGTATCCCACTACCTCACTATACACTGACACACATCACACACTGTATGTATCCGACTACCTCACTGTACACACACACTGTATATATGCCACTACCTCACTGCACACTGACACATCACACATTGTATGTATCCCACTACCTCACTGTACACTGACACACATCACACACTGTATGTATCCCACTACCTCACTGTACACTGACACACATCACACACTGTGTATATCCCACTACCTCACTATGCACTGACACACATCACACACTGTATGTATCCCTCTACCACACTATACACTGACACATCACACACTGTATGTATCCCTCTATCTCACTGTACACTGACACACATCACACACTGTATATGTATCCCACTAACTCACTATACACTGACACATCACACACTGTATGTATCCCACTACCTCACTATACACTGACACACATCACACACTGTATGTATCCCACTACCTCCTTGTACACTGACACATCACACACTGTATGCATCCCACTACCTCACTGTACACTAACACATCACACACTGTATGTATCCCACTTCCTCACTGTACACTGTCACATATCACACACTGTATGTATCCCACTACCTCAGTATACACTGACACATCACACACTGTATGTATCCCACTACCTCACTATAATACTGACACACATCACACAATGTATGTATCCCACTACCTCACTATACACTGACACACATCACACACTGTATGTATCCCACTACCTCACTATACACTGTCACACATCACACACTGCATGTATCCCTCTACCTCACTATACACTGTCACACATCACACACTGTATGTATCCCACTACCTCACTATACACTGTCACATACCTCCCAACATGACCCTCTCCAGGAGGGACACAATGCTCTGGTCCAGGACTTCCCTGGTAATTTATGATTGGTGGAGGCTCCAGAGGTGGGGCTGCAGTACACTCCAAAATTCAAATAGGGGAGTCACACCAACTGCCAGTGAGTCCCAGCCAGTGATGTGTGACAGTGTGTGAAATGACAGTTGGTGTGGCTCCCCTATTTGAATTTTGAAATGCGCTGCAGCCCCACCTCTTACCAGGGAAGTCCAGGACCAGAGTATTGTGTACCTCCTGGAGAGGGTCATGTTGGGAGGTATGCTGTCACACATCACACACTGTATGTATCCCACTACCTCCTTGTACACTGACACATCACACACTGTATGTATCCCACTACCTCCTTGTACACTGACATATCACACACTGTATGAATCCCACTACCTCACTATACACTGACACACGTCACACACTGTATGTATCCCACTACCTCACTGTACACTGACACACATCACACACTGTATGTATCTCACTACCTCACTATACACTGACACACATCACACACTGTATGTATCCCACTACCTCACTATACACTGACACACATCACACACTGTATGTATCTCACTACCTCACTATACACTGACACACATCACACACTGTATGTATCCCACTACCTCACTATACACTGACACATCACACACTGTATGTATCCGACTACCTCACTCTACACTGACACACATCACACACTGTATGTATCCCACTACCTCACTGTACACTGACACACATCACACACTGTATGTATCCCACTACCTCACTGTACACTGACACACATCACACACTGTATGTATCCCTCTACCTCACTGTACACTGACACACATCACACACTGTATGTATCCCATTACCTCACTGTACACTGACACATCACACACTGTATGTATCCCACTACCTCACTGTACACTGACACACATCACACACTGTATGCATCCCACTACCTCACTGTACACTGACACACATCACACACTGTATGTATCCCACTACCTCACTATACACTGACACATATCACACACTGTTTGTTTCCCACTACCTCACTGTACACTGATACACATCACACACTGTATGTATCCCACTACCTCACTATACACTGACACATCACACACTGTATGTATCCCACTACCTCACTGTACACTGACACATCACACACTGCATGTATCCCACTACCTCACTGTACACTGACACATCACATACTGTATGTATCCCAATACCTCACTATAATACTGACACACCACACAATGTATGTATCCCACTACCTCACTACACACTGACACACATCACACACTGTATGTATCCCACTACCTCACTGTACACTGACACATATCACACACTGTATGTATCCCACTACCTCACTATAATACTGACACACATCACACAATGTATGTATCCCACTACCTCACTATACACTGACACACATCACACACTGCATGTATCCCACTACCTCACTGTTCACTGACACACATCACACACTGTATGTATCCCACTACTTCACTATACACTGACACATATCACACACTGTATGTATCCCACTACCTCACTATAGACTGACACACATCACACACTGTATGTATCCCACTACCTCACTGTACACTGACACATCACACACTGTATGCATCCCACTACCTCCTTGTACACTGACATATCACACACTGTATGAATCCCACTACCTCACTATACACTGACACACGTCACACACTGTATGTATCCCACTACCTCACTGTACACTGACACACATCACACACTGTATGTATCCCACAACCTCACTATACACTGACACATCACACACTGTATGTATCCCACTACCTCACTATACACTGACACACATCACACACTGTATGTATCTCACTACCTCACTATACACTGACACACATCACACACTGTATGTATCCCACTACCTCACTATACACTGACACATCACACACTGTATGTATCCGACTACCTCACTCTACACTGACACACATCACACACTGTATGTATCCCACTACCTCACTGTACACTGACACACATCACACACTGTATGTATCCCACTACCTCACTGTACACTGACACACATCACACACTGTATGTATCCCTCTACCTCACTGTACACTGACACACATCACACACTGTATGTATCCCATTACCTCACTGTACACTGACACATCACACACTGTATGTATCCCACTACCTCACTGTACACTGACACACATCACACACTGTATGCATCCCACTACCTCACTGTACACTGACACACATCACACACTGTATGTATCCCACTACCTCACTATACACTGACACACATCACACACTGTTTGTATCCCACTACCTCACTGTACACTGATACACATCACACACTGTATGTATCCCACTACCTCACTATACACTGACACATCACACACTGTATGTATCCCACTACCTCACTGTACACTGACACATCACACACTGCATGTATCCCACTACCTCACTGTACACTGACACATCACATACTGTATGTATCCCAATACCTCACTATAATACTGACACACCACACAATGTATGTATCCCACTACCTCACTACACACTGACACACATCACACACTGTATGTATCCCACTACCTCACTGTACACTGACACATATCACACACTGTATGTATCCCACTACCTCACTATAATACTGACACACATCACACAATGTATGTATCCCACTACCTCACTATACACTGACACACATCACACACTGCATGTATCCCACTACCTCACTGTTCACTGACACACATCACACACTGTATGTATCCCACTACCTCACTATAGACTGACACACATCACACACTGTATGTATCCCACTACCTCACTGTACACTGACACATCACACACTGTATGCATCCCACTACCTCACTGTACACTAACACATCACACACTGTATGTATCCCACTTCCTCACTGTACACTGTCACATATCACACACTGTATGTATCCCACTACCTCAGTATACACTGACACATCACACACTGTATGTATCCCACTACCTCACTATAATACTGACACACATCACACACTGTATGTATCCCACTACCTCACTATACACTGACACACATCACACACTGTATGTATCCGACTACCTCACTGTACACACACACTGTATATATGCCACTACCTCACTGCACACTGACACATCACACATTGTATGTATCCCACTACCTCACTGTACACTGACACACATCACACACTGTATGTATCCCACTACCTCACTGTACACTGACACACATCACACACTGTGTATATCCCACTACCTCACTATGCACTGACACACATCACACACTGTATGTATCCCTCTACCACACTATACACTGACACATCACACACTGTATGTATCCCTCTATCTCACTGTACACTGACACACATCACACACTGTATATGTATCCCAATTACTCTCTATACACTGACACATCACACACTGTATGTATCCCACTACCTCACTATACACTGACACACATCACACACTGTATGTATCCCACTACCTCCTTGTACACTGACACATCACACACTGTATGCATCCCACTACCTCACTGTACACTAACACATCACACACTGTATGTATCCCACTTCCTCACTGTACACTGTCACATATCACACACTGTATGTATCCCACTACCTCACTATACACTGACACATCACACACTGTATGTATCCCACTACCTCACTATACACTGACACACATCACACACTGTATGTATCCGACTACCTCACTGTACACACACACTGTATATATGCCACTACCTCACTGCACACTGACACATCACACATTGTATGTATCCCACTACCTCACTGTACACTGACACACATCACACACTGTATGTATCCCACTACCTCACTGTACACTGACACACATCACACACTGTTTATATCCCACTACCTCACTATGCACTGACACACATCACACACTGTATGTATCCCTCTACCACACTATACACTGACACATCACACACTGTATGTATCCCTCTATCTCACTGTACACTGACACACATCACACACTGTATATGTATCCCACTAACTCACTATACACTGACACATCACACACTGTATGTATCCCACTACCTCACTGTACACTGACACATCACACACTGTATGTATCCCACTACCTCACTGTACACTGACACACATCACACACTGTATGCATCCCACTACCTCACTGTACACTGACACACATCACACACTGTATGTATCCCACTACCTCACTATACACTGACACACATCACACACTATATGTATCCCACTACCTCACTGTACACTGACACACATCACACACTGTATGTATCCCACTACCTCAGTATACACTGACACATCACACACTGTATGTATCCCACTACCTCACTGTACACTGACACATCACACACTGCATGTATCCCACTACCTCACTGTACACTGACACATAACATACTGTATGTATCCCACTACCTCACTATAATACTGACACACATCACACAATGTATGTATCCCACTACCTCACTATACACTGACACACATCACACACTGTATGTATCCCACTACCTCACTGTACACTGACACATCAAATACTGTATGTATCCCACTACCTCACTATAATACTGACACACATCACACACTGTATGCATCCCACTACCTCACTGTACACTGACACACATCACACACTGTATGTATCCCACTACCTCCTTGTACACTGACACATCACACACTGTATGTATCCCACTACCTCACTATACACTGACACACATCACACAATGTATGTATCCCACTACCTCACTATACACTGTCACACATCACACACTGTATGTATCCCACTACCTCACTATACACTGTCACACATCACACACTGTATGTATCCCACTACCTCACTATACACTGTCACATACCTCCCAACATGACCCTCTCCAGGAGGGACACAATGCTCTGGTCCAGGACTTCCCTGGTAATTTATGATTGGTGGAGGCTCCAGAGGTGGGGCTGCAGTACACTCCAAAATTCAAATAGGGGAGTCACACCAACTGCCAGTGAGTCCCAGCCAGTGATGTGTGGCAGTGTGTGAAATGACAGTTGGTGTGGCTCCACTATTTGAATTTTGAAATGCGCTGCAGCCCCACCTCTTACCAGGGAAGTCCAGGACCAGAGTATTGTGTACCTCCTGGAGAGGGTCATGTTGGGAGGTATGCTGTCACACATCACACACTGTATGTATCCCACTACCTCCTTGTACACTGACATATCACACACTGTATGAATCCCACTATCTCACTATACAATGACACATCACACATTGTATGTATCCCACTACCTCACTATACACTGACACACGTCACACACTGTATGTATCCCACTACCTCACTGTACACTGACACACATCACACACTGTATGTATCCCACAACCTCACTATACACTGACACATCACACACTGTATGTATCCCACTACCTCACTATACACTGACACACATCACACACTGTATGTATCTCACTACCTCACTATACACTGACACTCATCACACACTGTATGTATCCCACTACCTCACTATACACTGACACATCACACACTGTATGTATCCGACTACCTCACTATACACTGACACACATCACACACTGTATGTATCCCACTACCTCACTGTACACTGACACACATCACACACTGTATGTATCCCACTACCTCACTGTACACTGACACACATCACACACTGTATGTATCCCTCTACCTCACTGTACACTGACACACATCACACACTGTATGTATCCCATTACCTCACTGTACACTGACACATCACACACTGTATGTATCCCACTACCTCACTGTACACCGACACACATCACACACTGTATGCATCCCACTACCTCACTGTACACTGACACACATTACACACTGTATGTATCCCACTACCTCACTATACACTGACACACATCACACACTGTTTGTATCCCACTACCTCACTGTACACTGATACACATCACACACTGTATGTATCCCACTACCTCACTATACACTGACACATCACACACTGTATGTATCCCACTACCTCACTATACACTGACACATCACACACTGTATGTATCCCACTACCTCCTTGTACACTGACACATCACACACTGTATGCATCCCACTACCTCACTGTACACTAACACATCACACACTGTATGTATCCCACTTCCTCACTGTACACTGTCACATATCACACACTGTATGTATCCCACTACCTCAGTATACACTGACACATCACACACTGTATGTATCCCACTACCTCACTATAATACTGACACACATCACACAATGTATGTATCCCACTACCTCACTATACACTGACACACATCACACACTGTATGTATCCCACTACCTCACTATACACTGTCACACATCACACACTGCATGTATCCCTCTACCTCACTATACACTGTCACACATCACACACTGTATGTATCCCACTACCTCACTATACACTGTCACATACCTCCCAACATGACCCTCTCCAGGAGGGACACAATGCTCTGGTCCAGGACTTCCCTGGTAATTTATGATTGGTGGAGGCTCCAGAGGTGGGGCTGCAGTACACTCCAAAATTCAAATAGGGGAGTCACACCAACTGCCAGTGAGTCCCAGCCAGTGATGTGTGACAGTGTGTGAAATGACAGTTGGTGTGGCTCCCCTATTTGAATTTTGAAATGCGCTGCAGCCCCACCTCTTACCAGGGAAGTCCAGGACCAGAGTATTGTGTACCTCCTGGAGAGGGTCATGTTGGGAGGTATGCTGTCACACATCACACACTGTATGTATCCCACTACCTCCTTGTACACTGACACATCACACACTGTATGTATCCCACTACCTCCTTGTACACTGACATATCACACACTGTATGAATCCCACTACCTCACTATACACTGACACACGTCACACACTGTATGTATCCCACTACCTCACTGTACACTGACACACATCACACACTGTATGTATCTCACTACCTCACTATACACTGACACACATCACACACTGTATGTATCCCACTACCTCACTATACACTGACACACATCACACACTGTATGTATCTCACTACCTCACTATACACTGACACACATCACACACTGTATGTATCCCACTACCTCACTATACACTGACACATCACACACTGTATGTATCCGACTACCTCACTCTACACTGACACACATCACACACTGTATGTATCCCACTACCTCACTGTACACTGACACACATCACACACTGTATGTATCCCACTACCTCACTGTACACTGACACACATCACACACTGTATGTATCCCTCTACCTCACTGTACACTGACACACATCACACACTGTATGTATCCCATTACCTCACTGTACACTGACACATCACACACTGTATGTATCCCACTACCTCACTGTACACTGACACACATCACACACTGTATGCATCCCACTACCTCACTGTACACTGACACACATCACACACTGTATGTATCCCACTACCTCACTATACACTGACACATATCACACACTGTTTGTATCCCACTACCTCACTGTACACTGATACACATCACACACTGTATGTATCCCACTACCTCACTATACACTGACACATCACACACTGTATGTATCCCACTACCTCACTGTACACTGACACATCACACACTGCATGTATCCCACTACCTCACTGTACACTGACACATCACATACTGTATGTATCCCAATACCTCACTATAATACTGACACACCACACAATGTATGTATCCCACTACCTCACTACACACTGACACACATCACACACTGTATGTATCCCACTACCTCACTGTACACTGACACATATCACACACTGTATGTATCCCACTACCTCACTATAATACTGACACACATCACACAATGTATGTATCCCACTACCTCACTATACACTGACACACATCACACACTGCATGTATCCCACTACCTCACTGTTCACTGACACACATCACACACTGTATGTATCCCACTACTTCACTATACACTGACACATATCACACACTGTATGTATCCCACTACCTCACTATAGACTGACACACATCACACACTGTATGTATCCCACTACCTCACTGTACACTGACACATCACACACTGTATGCATCCCACTACCTCCTTGTACACTGACATATCACACACTGTATGAATCCCACTACCTCACTATACACTGACACACGTCACACACTGTATGTATCCCACTACCTCACTGTACACTGACACACATCACACACTGTATGTATCCCACAACCTCACTATACACTGACACATCACACACTGTATGTATCCCACTACCTCACTATACACTGACACACATCACACACTGTATGTATCTCACTACCTCACTATACACTGACACACATCACACACTGTATGTATCCCACTACCTCACTATACACTGACACATCACACACTGTATGTATCCGACTACCTCACTCTACACTGACACACATCACACACTGTATGTATCCCACTACCTCACTGTACACTGACACACATCACACACTGTATGTATCCCACTACCTCACTGTACACTGACACACATCACACACTGTATGTATCCCTCTACCTCACTGTACACTGACACACATCACACACTGTATGTATCCCATTACCTCACTGTACACTGACACATCACACACTGTATGTATCCCACTACCTCACTGTACACTGACACACATCACACACTGTATGCATCCCACTACCTCACTGTACACTGACACACATCACACACTGTATGTATCCCACTACCTCACTATACACTGACACACATCACACACTGTTTGTATCCCACTACCTCACTGTACACTGATACACATCACACACTGTATGTATCCCACTACCTCACTATACACTGACACATCACACACTGTATGTATCCCACTACCTCACTGTACACTGACACATCACACACTGCATGTATCCCACTACCTCACTGTACACTGACACATCACATACTGTATGTATCCCAATACCTCACTATAATACTGACACACCACACAATGTATGTATCCCACTACCTCACTACACACTGACACACATCACACACTGTATGTATCCCACTACCTCACTGTACACTGACACATATCACACACTGTATGTATCCCACTACCTCACTATAATACTGACACACATCACACAATGTATGTATCCCACTACCTCACTATACACTGACACACATCACACACTGCATGTATCCCACTACCTCACTGTTCACTGACACACATCACACACTGTATGTATCCCACTACCTCACTATAGACTGACACACATCACACACTGTATGTATCCCACTACCTCACTGTACACTGACACATCACACACTGTATGCATCCCACTACCTCACTGTACACTAACACATCACACACTGTATGTATCCCACTTCCTCACTGTACACTGTCACATATCACACACTGTATGTATCCCACTACCTCAGTATACACTGACACATCACACACTGTATGTATCCCACTACCTCACTATAATACTGACACACATCACACACTGTATGTATCCCACTACCTCACTATACACTGACACACATCACACACTGTATGTATCCGACTACCTCACTGTACACACACACTGTATATATGCCACTACCTCACTGCACACTGACACATCACACATTGTATGTATCCCACTACCTCACTGTACACTGACACACATCACACACTGTATGTATCCCACTACCTCACTGTACACTGACACACATCACACACTGTGTATATCCCACTACCTCACTATGCACTGACACACATCACACACTGTATGTATCCCTCTACCACACTATACACTGACACATCACACACTGTATGTATCCCTCTATCTCACTGTACACTGACACACATCACACACTGTATATGTATCCCAATTACTCTCTATACACTGACACATCACACACTGTATGTATCCCACTACCTCACTATACACTGACACACATCACACACTGTATGTATCCCACTACCTCCTTGTACACTGAACACATCACACACTGTATGCATCCCACTACCTCACTGTACACTAACACATCACACACTGTATGTATCCCACTTCCTCACTGTACACTGTCACATATCACACACTGTATGTATCCCACTACCTCACTATACACTGACACATCACACACTGTATGTATCCCACTACCTCACTATACACTGACACACATCACACACTGTATGTATCCGACTACCTCACTGTACACACACACTGTATATATGCCACTACCTCACTGCACACTGACACATCACACATTGTATGTATCCCACTACCTCACTGTACACTGACACACATCACACACTGTATGTATCCCACTACCTCACTGTACACTGACACACATCACACACTGTTTATATCCCACTACCTCACTATGCACTGACACACATCACACACTGTATGTATCCCTCTACCACACTATACACTGACACATCACACACTGTATGTATCCCTCTATCTCACTGTACACTGACACACATCACACACTGTATATGTATCCCACTAACTCACTATACACTGACACATCACACACTGTATGTATCCCACTACCTCACTGTACACTGACACATCACACACTGTATGTATCCCACTACCTCACTGTACACTGACACACATCACACACTGTATGCATCCCACTACCTCACTGTACACTGACACACATCACACACTGTATGTATCCCACTACCTCACTATACACTGACACACATCACACACTATATGTATCCCACTACCTCACTGTACACTGACACACATCACACACTGTATGTATCCCACTACCTCAGTATACACTGACACATCACACACTGTATGTATCCCACTACCTCACTGTACACTGACACATCACACACTGCATGTATCCCACTACCTCACTGTACACTGACACATAACATACTGTATGTATCCCACTACCTCACTATAATACTGACACACATCACACAATGTATGTATCCCACTACCTCACTATACACTGACACACATCACACACTGTATGTATCCCACTACCTCACTGTACACTGACACATCAAATACTGTATGTATCCCACTACCTCACTATAATACTGACACACATCACACACTGTATGCATCCCACTACCTCACTGTACACTGACACACATCACACACTGTATGTATCCCACTACCCTCCTTGTACACTGACACATCACACACTGTATGTATCCCACTACCTCACTATACACTGACACACATCACACAATGTATGTATCCCACTACCTCACTATACACTGTCACACATCACACACTGTATGTATCCCACTACCTCACTATACACTGTCACACATCACACACTGTATGTATCCCACTACCTCACTATACACTGTCACATACCTCCCAACATGACCCTCTCCAGGAGGGACACAATGCTCTGGTCCAGGACTTCCCTGG
>JAUIMM010000418.1:2725000-2793101 GCA_031769625.1 Taudactylus pleione
GGCAGCCTGCTCCCTCCCTGCCCCCCGAGCCCCGCCGCAGGGAGAGGGCAGCCCCGCGTCCACCTCCCCGAACAGCCTCCAGCAGCAGGAAGGGGTTGTGGGGCTGCCGGCGGGGAGCAGGCGGGCCAGCCGGGGGAACCCTGCCCCGCGTTCCTCCTTCTTGTTCAGGATGGCCTGGATAGAGAACGGGGTGAGGGTGCCGGAGCTGCGCAGGGCCATCTGGAAGCGTCTGAGCTGGTCCTGGGTCTCCCTGTGTCTCCGCAGGTAATGATCACTGGACGGCAGCCACCTGTGACCCCAGGCTCGGTGCTGTAGAGACCATCCGCTTGCTGGGGATTATCCGGGTGTCTGCAGGAATGGAGGATCCTCCTGGGGAGATGCTACAGAGAGACACAGGAGAGGGCTGCCCCCAGCTCTCCTCTATGCAGAGTCCTCCCTGACATACGGAGATAATGCAGAGGTTACCAGCAGCGCAGAGGAACTCAGCAACCCCCCTGCCCCAAACAGGCTCCCAGTCCAGCTGCAGGGTCCTACTCAGGCTGAGCTTGTGGCTGTCCCAGAGAGAGAGAGTGTGTGTCTTCTATTCAGGTCTCTGGATATTCAGCAGATTCTGATTCTCTGACCCAGGTTGCTGTGCTACTGTTCCTCTATGTCTCATATGCAGGCTGTGCTGTTCCTCTATGTCTCATATGCAGGCTCTGCTGTTCCTCTATGTTTCATATGCAGGCTGTGCTGTTCCTCTGCGTCTCATATACAGGCTGTGCTGTTCCTCTGCGTCTCATATACAGGCTTTGCTGTTCCTCTATGTCTCATATACAGGCTGTGCTGTTCCTCTATGTCTCATATGCAGGCTGTACTGTTCCTCTATGTCTCATATACAGGCAGTGCCCTGTGCTGTTCCTCTATGTCTCATATACAGCTGTGCAATTCCTCTGTGTCTCACATGCAGGCTGAACTCGCTGCAGATGTATCCCTGGCCTTGGATGGTTTAGGATGCTGTCTTTTGCACTCTCTCTCATTCCTCACCTGTGAGTGACAGTTGCAGCCAGGGAAGTTCTGATTGGTTGGCTCCTAGCAAATAACTAGATTTCATTGGTTAGATTACAATTGGGAATGCTGACCTTATGTTGTGATTGGTAATGACTTTTAACCCTTCACCCACTAAAAGAACTATAGTTGCAATATTCTGCAGAGTTTAAAAATCCACAGAACTTCACCTAATTAGAGACAATGACTCAATCAACCGTCAAATACATGGGTTATTTTATTTATTTTTTCTACCAAACTGCAAATGTGCAGCAACTCAGAGCAATTATTCTGATATCTGATCAGTGTAACTTGTATCAACTCGATCAGAAATAATTTATAGTTGGTTGCTCTGGATTATTGCAATTTGTTAGTATTTATATAATAGCAAAAGTAAGTTCAAGTTCAGAAAAAAACATCTACAAATATGTGAAAAAAGAACATGGAATTATTAGTTTTCTTTGTATCATACCGACTTTGATATATACAAATTTACAATTTCTAATGTATGTTCCAGGTTGCAGTGTTATGTATGCACACGGTATATATATATATATATATATATATATGCACTTCATGTACTTAATCTAATTTTATTAGTTATAACTGCCACTGTAATAATATAATAATTTCGGGACTAGACATACTCTAATGAACTCGTATGCAACTTAAATATCTGTAATGATAATTATTTAAATTAAAAATATATATAATAAAATACTGTAAAAGCATCGGTCATATTGTTGCAGAATACTATATTACTGGCTGCAGTCGTAACATTACATATTAAATAATATACATAGTAGACATTTTAGTGAATCGGGTTTATTGCACATCTAAATCAAAGCCGTTCATGATTAATATATATGTGCTAGAAGATTTGATTTGAATATAAAATGTAGATATCATTAAAGATTTTTTTATATATTACGTTAGACATCAAATTTGTTAGAACACTTATATATCTCCATTTGTTGCAATTTCATATCAGTTACAATTATGTTTTCTATAACGATTTAATTATTAATGATTAAATATATTTATAGTATTTGATATACCTCCTAAAATATTTTTTTTTCAAATTATGAATTACGCCTAACTACGTTACTCTCTGAGGACTTGGAAGAAGGAAGTTATTACGCGTTTTAGCATCTCTTCAATACAAATAACAAATACAACACAAACACCATGTAGTTATATTTATTATCACTGAAAAAACATCCCAATATTTACACCTATATCACCAATTACACCAAACTTGGTTCAGTTTATAGCGGACAAGTGAGTATTTTTTTTATTAGACTATACCATTTATATTCTCTCTGAGCTATAAATACAAATATCAAAGCTTGCAAACATTTCCCTATACCAAATGTAGCATAAAAACACATCTATCTATCTATTTATCTATCTATCTATCTATCTATCTATATATCTATCTATCTATCTATCTATCTATCTATCTATCTATCTATCTCATATATATTTATCTCATATCTATCTATCTATCTATCTATCTATCTATCTATCTATCTATCTATCTATCTATCTATCTATCTATCTATCTATCATCTCTGTATCTATCTATATCTATCTAGTATCTCTGTATCTCTCTATCTCTTTATAGTTTTTATATTGACATATCATACCATATACAGAGGATACTAATAGTACAGAAGCCACATTGCAAAGAAGAAAAACTTATTTTTTAATAGATCATTAAAATTAGATAACATTTTTTAAATTTTTTCATTCAGGCAATACAAAGTTTTCGTGGTATTTGTGGTAGACTCAGTATAAAAAGTATTACCCCCCGCCCTGTATTTTAATGTAGAGATGATCTGTAAGGAGATAAGAGAAGGTCTGGTCATATGCAGTCAGCACACAGCAGGAGCCCGGGGCGATGTATGAATAATACACGGTGTCACCAGGTGCAGGACAGGGGGACAATAGTAGCTTCTGTGTGTGGACAGGAGTCTTGTTAGTGCTGGAGTTACTGCAGGGTATGATCTGCACAGCTTAGCCAGACACAGCCATAATCACCCTGTAAAAATACAAGCTGACAATAAGATAAACTCCAGTATAATGGGGCACAGTACAACCAAGTGCCATTGTGTTAAGACCACTAAAAGTAAGTTGTCCATTAATAAGAAGGAAGAATGAGACATGAGGGGGGCTGATGAGGCTTCCTGAGATCTGGCAGACAAGTTGGGTGGTCTGTGTTTATTTCAGCAGCGTTAACTAGACCCCTTCCTCACCTCCCTCTGTAAGTCCCCCCTGCAGCAGCTCTCCCTGCTGGGATCCTCTTCTCACAGTTCCCCCTGACTCCCTGGGAGACACAGACCTCCACATTGCCAGAGAGGTCTGTTTGCTTTTCACCCCACCAAGAAGTTAATGTATAGGCCAAGATCAATACGGCGCTGACTTTGCGAACAAGGAACAGCCAGGTAGTTTTCCAGCCACCCTGCCAAGCCAGAAGCCCAGAGAATCCTTCTGTTATTGCATGACTCTTCCTCCGCCGTCCACATCACGTCTCTAGCACTGGCCTTACCTCAGTCCAGATACACAGTGCATTTGATGGGATGGGGGTCATATATTAAAGTTATATAACTGGCCTTATTATAGTAAGGCATAGGAGCTTACGCATCGCCCCAGCTAATGGTGTACTGCTGATTACAATCCACAACACCAATTCTGCAGAAAACGTATGTGTGTGTGTGTGTATATATATATAAAACATAACACTACAGTGTACAGTACAATATATTTATATATATATATATATATATATATATTCCATCTTAAATATGAAGGGATACTAGTCTACTAATAGCCATGGATAATATATTCCCCAGACTAGGTACTGTATGTTCTGGTGTAACTCAAATCTTCACCCCCCTGCCCCCACCAACATGCTTAACACAAGGATGACATTACACATTGTACTTTATTTCCCCCTCCTGCTTTTTCTTTGACAACATATTGATAGTGCATGTTTTATATATTAGAGTATGTATATATATTCCGTATAATCTTTCAGCAGATGGCCCTGATAAGTAAATGTATCGATGGGCGCCTTATACCCTAATAGACACAGGTCCTTTATCTGTGAAGCTGACATCCACAGTATGCTAGCTCATGGGCCTAGTTTCCTAAAACGTGCTACCCTGTATGTATTGAATAGGCATTGCAGCTGCTGTGTTACTGTTAATTAAATTCCTTGACAATATATATCCTATAGTAGTTATTACATTATTTCAACAACGTATCTATAAATGTCTTAAAAGTTATATTTTAATAGTTATAATATAGTTCTAAAGATAGTGATCGATGTGTACAATGTTTTACAGAGCACTACTTTTTTTATTGTGCTTTTATTTCAAATCGATAAGAAAAATAACAAGAATAAAAGTAGACAAAAACACAGCAATATCACTAATAGTTATCCTCTGCCACCTAGTGCTGGAAATGTAATATTGCAGCTGTCTTTTGCTGTATATTGTAAGATGTTCTGTATGTGCTTCTTGTTATTATTAAAGACATACATTATTGTTACATAGATTTAGGATACAGCTCAGATAAACAAATAAGCAATGTAATAAATGATTGGCATTGTCCGGATCCTTAAAAACAAGTGTATGGAAGTTAGGCAAAATTTCCCTTTAAACAATCTGTCAGTTTAGGGACACAATTATATATATATTGCTCTCAGATACAAGTTCTGGATCTCTGTACACACCCAGGCTCACATCAAAGTGTGATAACATGAAGGAAGTGGCCTGCTGGCATTTGTTGCATTGTTCCATGGACCCCTATAATTTCATTTCTCCAATGGGCCCTTCCCAGTCTGACACTGCCCTTTTTGTTTTTTATCACTTGAACTTACTTCCAAATGCTGGGCATGCCCTCTCACCATGTGCACTTCAGTAGAATGCATATGATCCAGGCGCCAGAGCTCCATGCTACACCTTTGGTGATGCTCCATACACATTATGGGGCCCATTTATCAAAATGTATTTGAGGTAAAATCCCTGAAAACACAAGTTTTCGGGGGTTTACCTCAAATACTAAGTATCCCCCATATGTATTAAGGAGGGACTGCAGCAGGTACCTCAGATACCTGCTGTGATCCCTCCATTGCCGCTTGCAGCCGCCTCCCCCATAGGTTTTTATGGGGGAAGCGATGCTGGCAAATGTATCAATATCTGGAATGCGATGCATTCCAGATATTGGCTACCGCAGCTAACGCCATCTGAACATGGCGGTAGACGCTGTAGCCTATGGGCTACACCGCGTACTATTAGCCATCGGAGGGATCCGCCAGAACCCTCCCCGGCTATGGCGGATGTGCATGTACAATCCACGAGAATGCACATGTGCACCACCCACTGCACTGGCCGGCAGTTCTCCGGAGACATCGCAGGGACGGGCTTCTTTCGGAGCCCGTGTCCCTGCATGTACCGGATGATACATCCGGCCAAAGAGATCGCTCTTTGCAATGCGATCAGGGGTGTTACTAGCATGCCATGATTGCATTGCAAAAGCGATCAATGATAAATGGGCCCCAATGCCACACAGTACAAATCCCCTCTTACACATTATGCCACACAGTACAAATCCCCCCTTACACATTATGCCACACAGTACACATCCCCCCTTACACATTATGCCACACAGTACAAGTCCCATCTCCCCCCTGGTCTCTGTCCTAAGTACAGCACACTTACCTGTATAACAATGCTCCTCAGCGTGTCACTGTCGGAGCTGGGGGGAAGCCGCATTCTCTGTATCCAGCAGTTGCAGGCAGGGGTGGATTGGGATGGAAAACCAGCCCGGGACATATCTGTGTGTCTGTGGAGGGGGCGGGATACTTATTCCTCATAGCGCCTGATTCAGAGTCGGAGGCAGTTGCGGCCTTCCCTGCATCTGAGGCTTTATGCTAATGCCGCTACAAAGCCCTTCCCTGGTGTACATCCGTGCATCCAAATATACAAGGATTGAGATGCTCTACAGACGCTGCAGCCATCCTTTCTGCGTCTGTATACTCCACCATATCAGCAAACAAGCCTGTTAGTAGAAAGTGCATCCAGAGGACATCAGAAGTTGAAAATGGAGCCACAGTGCTTTCTACCAACAGGCTTGTTTGCCCCCGATATGCCAGTTTCTAACTTTTCTGATGTAAGTGTGCTTCTAACATACTACACTATCTGCGCCCCCTATTTCTTTTTGTCTTTGTATATACTGTATGCTATATCATTGTTTATAGATTTGCCTACTGTCAGTGTCTCTAATCCGCCACTTGCGTACATAACACAACAACAGACGCACATTGAACTTCTGAGCAAACCCATGGTTGCTTAGAAAGGCTGTCACCACTAAGATGCCAGGGTGTTTACAGCTGCGTACAAATTCGCATTATACACAGGCTCCCCTCCCCCGTATTACCCCCACTATACAGCACATATATTACATTGCATTATACACAGGCAGCAGCTCCTCCCATAAGCCTTTGCGGAGCTTGTCAATCACAGCCGACAGCTCCGCTTCCAGCCCCTCCGCACAGCCCGGCCTCATCCTGTGCATGCTGCAACAAGCAGTGACGCCGTCGGAGGGCAAAGACACAAGCAGTGGGCAGCCAGAGGAGCAGCAGGGGATGCCGGCGGCTGGACACAGGGACAAGCAGCGGACAGAGCATAACCAGGTAAGTGTCGGCTGGGGGGGGGGGGGGAGATGGGAAGGGAGGGGGAGCTGACAACGCGGGGGGGCGGGGGGTTGAGCTAAAGATGCAGGGCTGGGGGGGAGCTAAAGATGCAGGGCTGGGGGAGGGGGAGCTAAAGATGTGGGCCTGGGGGGGTTGGTGCTGACACAGGGTCTGGGGAATAATGCTGAGACACACAGGGGCTCTGGGAATGAGGATGAGATACACAAGGGCTGGGGTGGGGGGGGGAATTGAGGCTGAGAGACAAACTGGTGCTGGAGAATAAGGCTGAGAGAGACACTGAGGCTTGGGGAATGAGGCTGACACACACTGGGGCTGGGTGAATGGGGCCAAGAGATACACACTGGGGAATGGGGCTGAGAGACACACTTGGATTGGGGAAATGGTTAGATCTATAATACAGTTTTCCAAGGGACCTGTGACGTCACACACATGTGACCCGTCATCAAAGGGGGAGGGACCAGAATGATAAAGGGGGGCCAAAAGTGTCCCCTTGCTGCCAGGGTTGTCTTAACAGCAGTGTGGGCCCTGGGCAAATCAATGCACTGGGGCCCCTACCCACCCATTCACGGGAAAAACATTTAAATGTACAATAAAATTAAACCCTCCTGCATGCCCGTCAGCCCTCCCACGCATGCAGAAAGACTCTGACTGGTCTGAAGCCGGCAGATGAAGTGAAACTGGGACTGAGGTGAGTACTCACGGCTGTGGGTTGGTGGGCCCCTACAAGCTTCGGGCCCTTGGACAACTGCCCAACAAGCCCAATGGAAGAGATGGCCCTGCTCGCTGTGCTCTCCATGTTTCGGGCACGGTGGCTTGCTGCGCTCGCCACAAAAATGTATTCCCCCTCTATGCCCATGTGAATGGTAACACAGGAGCATTCTGGCCCTCCTGCAGCGGTCACGTGACTGCAACGTCACAGAGGTCCTTTCTCACACACTGGGGCTGGGGGAATAGGACTGAGAGACACACTGGGGCTGGGGGAATAGGACTGAGAGACTCACAGGTGCTAGGGGAATGAGGCTGAGACACACTGGGCCTGGGGGAATGAGGATGAGAGCCACAGGTGTGTCTGGGGATGGAGAGACATGGGGGTCCTGGGGATGGAGAAACACATAGGGTCCTGGAGAGACACAGGGGGTTCTGGAGAGAGACAATGGGTCCTGGAAATGGAGAGACAGAGGGAGCCTGGAGAACCACAGGGGGTCCTGGAAATGGAGAGACATACAGGCATCTGGAGACACAGAAATCGTTTGATCAGGGAAATTAATTTTGCCCTGCACAAAAACTTCTGCTACTGTAGGTTATGATGATGACATTAGTTATATTTCTACATAAACAGGCATCTTCCAGACATTGTGATCTTCTACATGAATAGTGAATACCGGCTGAAGACACTGCCCAGTGAGGCTGAAATTCTTCAGAGGTTCCCCGTTGCAGAGAAACCACCTAGTGCAGAGGGATGGGGGGCCCCAAATAAAAGGGTATCATTCACCCAGATTTCTGTTGCCAGTCCTGCTCCCCTCAGTGGCTTGCAAAAGCAGCTCCAGGCCCTAAGACGAGGGAGTATCTTGCCCTCCTCCACAGACTCCGCCCTTTCAACAGACCCACCCCCTTTAGGGCTACTTCCAGAAATTTCCTGGGCTGATTTTCCATCCCAATCCGCCCCTGCCCCCGTATTACCCCTACTATACAGCACACATATAACATTGCATTATATACAGGCCCCCCTCTCCCATATTACCCCCAGTACATACAACACCCATAT
The DNA here is from genome assembly GCA_031769625.1 of Taudactylus pleione. Taxonomy (NCBI): domain Eukaryota; kingdom Metazoa; phylum Chordata; class Amphibia; order Anura; family Myobatrachidae; genus Taudactylus; species Taudactylus pleione. The sequence continues at coordinate 2,733,514 of JAUIMM010000418.1, forward strand.
TACATTGTATTATACACAGGTCCCCCTCCCCCACTATACAGCACACATATTACATTACATTATACACAGGCACCCCTCCCCCATAATATCCCCAGTACACACAGCACCCCAATATTAGATTACATTATACACTGCCCCCCTCCCCCATATTACCCCTAGTGAACACATCCCCCACCTGAATTTCTTGTTTCTTCCTGTGAAAGGCAGAGAGCTGGCCCTGGACAGTCACAGTGTGATGAAAGGAGGCAGACAGTCCAGCGAGAGATGAGCAGCAGGCAGAGGACTAGGCTGATACACGCAGCCCACTCTGAGCCTGGTAGGAGGGGCCGGCTTCTGTGAAGCAATTCCCTGGCTGTCGGCATATTTGTTTTAGTGTACAGATGGCGCAGCTGTCAGCAGACCAGCTCTCAACCCAGCCCAATCAGAGCTGTGCTCTAATCATGGCAGTAGTGAATTGGCCCATAAGGGGGAGGGGGAAGTAGTGCACGGTCCATTGGGAAATGTCTCGGCTTCCCGGCGGCCCAAAACTCCTTTGGTTGCAGGTTTGCAGCCCAAAGCCAGAGGAAAGGCTCCTTGGTGCAGGACAGACATCATGACATATCTCCCAGTCCCTCCCTGAAGACACTACAGCAGACGGGGAGGGGGCTGACCACAGGGGCAGGCAGCTGCAGCACTGCCTGCTGTAATGTCTGTGTACTAGTAGCGGTGCGCCCTGAAGAAAAGGAGCCGGGCACACTGCTACTATTATACATTGTAACAGGTGGTAGAAGACAGGTAGAAGCCGTAATTGCGAGTGAAGGTGTCCGGTTCTGCTCACAGGGCATGTGCACGTTTTGCGGGCGCACCGGCTGCACCACCCTAGTTATGACCCTGATATACATATATCATTTTTATTATTATCCTTTATTTATATAGCGCTACAAGGGTTCCACAGCGCCTTACAAAGTACATAAGCAAATGATCACACAAGTAAACGGTTATTAACAGTGCCAAACAATGCAGGACAAGCTGGTTTATACACTTGGTTTTTACACTTTGCTGCATTAGCGATCGTAACACAAACAAAAGCCAAATGTAATAGGGTGAGAGTTTAGAAAATGTGAGAGTTTAGCAGTAATCTCTGATACTATTACATTGGTCGAGTTGTATTTTCAAAATGGGAAAACATCTGGAAGAGAGTTTAAGTCGTGAGACCTTTTGAGTCTGAAATACATGTGACTGTGCATGTTCTCGGACTCTATTACATTGGCAGAGTTTAAAAAGTGTGAGAAACTTCTCCAATTTTCTAAACTCTCACCTTATTACATTTGGCCCCAAGTGTTAGATGCTGTTGTGGGGAGTTAGGAGTAAGGGTTAGTAAGGGAAGGAGAAGCACATGAGGGAAGACGGTTCTGCTCGTGAGAGCTTACAAACTAAAGGGGAGGGGCCAACAGACAGGGGTGACACAGATGGGGTAATCAGCAGGGCCGCCGACAGCAGCGCCGGACCCAGGTGACAGGGGGCGTGGCCTAATCGTGGGAGGCGTGGTCACACCCCCCTAAGAAAAATTAATAATTTTTGCAGCACCAGCCCGGCACATAGCCAATGGGGGGTGCGATCAGCGTGATCGATCCCCCCATAAGAATAGGAGACTGCTCCGGCTGCTGCTTTAGCAGCCACGAGCAGTCTCCCAATGCAGCCCAGCACACAGCAGCGTGTGCTGGGCTGCTGTGACATAAGAGGGAGGGAGTAGAGAGAAGGAGAGCCTGATAGAGAGAGGGAGAGAATTCCAGAGGTTGGGAGCAACACGGGCAAAAACCTGGAGGCGGGAGTGGGAGGAAGTAATCAGTTGGCAGAAGAGATGACATGCTGTTTTCCATTCTTGTTTTATGTATATCCTGATGAAAAGACCCTTGAGGTCTTGAAACGTTGATTGTATTTGGAATAAACCACGATTTGCTATTTGGAAGTCCGCTGAGTGCTGCCTGATTCCTGTATTAAGAGGGGGTATTTGTATTACCAAAAGGCAAAAACATTGAACAACCAGTAGCTCGACACTTTAAAGCAGCAAATCATACGCTTTCTAGTTTAAAGTATAAAATTATAGACCACATTCCACCGTTGCCACGAGGAGGAGACCGTCAAAGAAAATTATCGCAATGTGAATCCAAATGGATACATATATTGGACACCCTAACTCCGCGGGGTCTAAATGAGACAATTGCATGGAACGTCTTTTTGTAACATTATGGTCTTTATGTAACCTATTATGTGCATTTATCATCTGTTGTGATGGTCTTATTTGGTTAGAACATTGATTTATTTTTGTTTTGGGATTTTATCCTAACAGTTAGAGCTTGAGGATATAATATATATACAAATGACTATAGCGGGCACCTTTGATGGACTGTGCATGTGGTAATCATCGGCACCATCGGCCTCAGAGGTTAAATTGCTATCGGTTACTGGTTCCGTTTGCTTCTAGTATTTGCCAGCATTCGTGATACATACAGCACTTTCAGTTATTGATTATTACTCTAACATCTTTTGTCAGCAGTTCCATTTAGGTATACATATACAGTCTATTAATTATATTTCTATATATTACTGTCATGATGTTTATAAATTGCACAGCATGCTGTTTTAGAGCAGCGTTTTTAATGTTCTTTTTGTATATCAGCACTTGCACTTTTTCACTTTTGATGCACTGTTACTATTAGCTACATTGTTTATGTTTATCTCCCCCGACAGGCTTGACGCCACTGGGGATCGCGGTTGCTTAGGTTACGGATGATGTCATCATTCTCCGACGGGCCGGAGCTTCCCTGATTCCCGGCGTCTTCCAGCTGCGGTGAGAGTTTAGCGTGCATACACACGCGCTTTCTACACACCCTATTTAAGGTAAGACACTTGTTTATGTCACTTCTTACACACACGTCCTGAAGAAAAGGTCCTGAGTTGGCCTTGAAACGTCGACTACTCTTTGTGTCACCATGTTGTGGATTTAATACAACTTTATTTGTTTCAACATCGGAGTGCCGTCTATCTTTTTCCATTGGGACCTACACAGCTCAGTGGGGAATCTTGGTTTATATATATATATATATATATATATATATATATATTTATATATATTTTTTATATATATATTATATTATTTTGTTTTTGCAATGTATTTTATTATGTTATTTCTGTTATTTACTATTAATGTATATAAAAAGAATGGGCTAAAATGCAGTTATCTATAGTTATTTTCATGAAACTGGTATAAAGGCCCCCATACACGGTGCGATATAGCAGCCAATCCGACGGATTGGAACGATATCGCTGTTATATTGTTCCGTGTGTGGGTATGATATCAGCCAGTGTGCGCTCCCGTGGGATCGTACATCTCTCCTCCAGGTCTTTCTGCATATACTCTGGGGGAGCCATGTACGATCCCATGCAGCGCTATTCGGGTGGGGGAGGGGGGTGCCGGCATATTGGGCAGTCGGCCACCCGATCGCTCCGTGTGTGGGGACTGCCCAATATGTCGGCCATCGGATCAGCATGGGGAGCTTAAGTATGGATAAGTATGGGGACCTTAAGAGATATCTAATAATTCTAAAGTTTTATTTGATACATAATTTACTTTGTATTTTATTGCTTAAGGTTTAGTTAAGGTTTGGCCCAACTGGCAGCCTGCAGTTCACGTGAAGGGCTTCCAAAGTTTTACTTGTTGTCCCCGCTTTTATTGCTTCCATCTTTTGGCTCAATAGTGACATTATTGTCTTTCTATAATATTTGCCACAAAATGACATAGATTATTCTTTCTATAGTGTACACGGCCAGGGTTGCCTTAACAGCAGTGTGGGCCCTGTGCAAAGCAATGCACTGGGGCCCCCTACCCACCCATTCACAGGAAAAAAATGTAAATGGTCAATAAAATTAAACCCTCCTGCATGCCCATCAGACCTCCCACACATGCAGAGAGACTCTGTCTGACTGGTCTGAAGCCGGCGGATGAAATGAAACTGGGACTGAGGTGAGTAGTCGTCACGGGGGAGGATGGGATAGGTTAGATCGGAATACAGTGCACCGGCGACCGTCTTATAAAGATATCACAAATTCACAAACTGGCCGCGGCTGCAGGGGGGCGGGTTGGCGGGCCCCTACAAGCTTCGGGCCCTTGGGCAACTGCCCAACAAGTCCAATGGAAGAGATGGCCCTGTACACTGCCCTTTCAAAATTAATCAATGTTTCTGTTTCAATGGTTATTACGGTATTTACAGCAAATTTAAATCTAATGTTAATTGTCCTATGCTCTGTCCGAAAATATAGTGGCACTTTAAGGATAGTCCTATTAATACATTAACGTAACTGTACATTAAGGGACTGACTTTGAGTTTAGAGCAAAGCAAAAAAGAAAAAGAAAGTTGTACAGGAGCTTTGCACCTAGACAGATCAAGTTGCAATACAAGGGATAAAATTACATTTATTTATATGTTTTGCATGCAGGGTATATTCTGGCTGCTTTTGCATGTAGCCCAGAAATGCTGGACAGCTTTATTTTTACTCTGCAGGTTAGATCTGAGGCCCTGATTCAGAGCCGGACGCTCTGACAGAGCGTCTTTTTTTTTTATGGAGCGGCCTCCACCCACAGATAATGCGAGCGGCCAGGATGATGGTCGCGATGGTCAAGACCATCGTGACCATCGGGCTTGCAATGAGATCCTTGTGGTAGGGTCTCCTGGCCGCAAGCCCCAGAGAGCTTTCGGCTCAAACAGAGCCGAAAGCTCTCCCATTGACATCATTTGTGATGTCAGTGGGGCCGCCCCCAAACGGTAGGCGTTCTCATGGGAACGCCTCCGTCTGGGTAGCCACCCCCCGGCCCGCCCACCAAAGGGGGCGTGCTGTCACTCAACATCGACAGCACGCCACCTTTGGTGCGAGACGGATTGCCCGTCGCTATCCGGGTCTCGCGCATGCGCACGACGGAGCCAGTGCTTAAGAGAGGGTATGGTCAACCTTAAGCTCTACGAGCAGCTCCGATGGTTCCCGATGGTCTCGATTAATCCTTATATGCCCGGAGATGACGTGCAATGCGAACGAAAAGGGGGCGTATTTTTAGTCTTACGGCCGCATCCTCCCCACAATGCCTACTGCTGCCGCTGCTGCTATTACAACATAAGAAACTGACACATCATGGCTACTCCTGATCCCATTACACCAGTCAAACTGTAATGCAGGAGTCCTAAGGCGAGCTCAGGGAGGACAGAAACCTACCGCAGAACAGAAGAGCTTGTTTATAGCTATCATCTACAAGTCCCAGTATGCCCTCTCAGCACAAGCCTGTTCTGGCATAATTACCTACTCTCCCAGAATGTTTGGGAGACTCCCAAATCTCATTGAGTTCTACCGCACTCCTGGACAGTAAAGCAACTTCCCAGATTAAAGCATTGAACCAGGGATGTTTGGGCCTATTGGAGTAGCCCAGCGGGGGCCAGGGCCAGCTAGTATTTTTTCCCATTGTTTTTTACTTCTTCGCAGGGAATGTGACAACACCTCTGAGATTGGACCATGGACCGCATTCAGAGTCTGTGCGCTCACAAGAGGCCCGATGGTTTGCATACGTGCATGTGCATGCTTCGTTCTGTGCGTGCGCGAACTACTCTGTACGATCGCAGGCCGCTCGTTCGCCCAGCAAAGACAGCCCAGTGAAATGAGTGACAGGAGAGGCTATTTGTGGGTGGTAACAGGGGCAGGACCCTAATAACGGGGGAGTGGAGGTGCGAACGCAGGCGTGACTGAGTGTTTCAGCGCCATTTTAGAGGCGTGCATAATTAATACGCAGCATCATAGTACACGTCACATGTCTGTTTTTTACACTGAAGTCCTCGCAGTGCTTGCGGTAGGGTAAGGCAACCACAAGCGCTGTGATCGCTTCCGATTGTCCTCGATGTTCCAATGTTTTAATACACTTCCTGGAGATGACGTGTGCTGGTGGGCGGCTCTGCCTGTGCGGAGACATGGTGGGCATGCTTATGCCATGGCGAGCGATCGCTTCCCGTGGCGTCACTTTGACAAATTTGCATACGCTGGGGGCGAGCGATCACATCTAGCGAGAGACTCTGAATGAGGTCCCATGTCCCCTTCAGTACCCAGGCCCCGAAGATGTCCCCAAGTTCCTGCATTGCACAGCAGGGGGCACGATCATGACACCGTGTCCCCTCCATCTCCCTCCTGGAACTCCCGGAGGACTCTTGTACAATATTGACAAGTATGTGTCAATTGCTGTGACTTAATTATAGAGCAACAGGAGAGATCCATATGTTTTCCCAATGGTGTACACTGTACACACTTAATGGGATGTGGTCATGTTGCCGACAATCTCAATGTCCACAGTGAAAAGGACGACATCGACTGTCATAATGTCGACAAGGTTCAAATGTTGACACCTGCAAAATGTCAACACATTAAATGTCGACTGTCAATTAAATATTGACACAGTCAAAATGTCAATTATAGAAATTGTAGGGTTATGGTTGAAATGGAGCGTCGACATTTTGTCAGTGTTAACATTTTGCAAGTGTGCATCACATTTGTCAATATTCTGAACATGTCAACATTTTGTCTGTTGACATGAATGTGTCGACATAACAGTGTCTATATAATGACTGTCGACACTGATTATTGACAAAACATACCAAACCCGTATTTCTCATATTCTCCACTTGATGGCAGCATCTCCTGGGTGGAAAACTGTAGCTGTATATAGTGACCCTGACTGACCGTATCACACAGCGCTACTGGTGATTTCAGAGTAGGTTTGACTAAAGTGCTTCAGGTGGAAGATGGCTAATTTTTATGCTGACTTATGCATGAATTCAATTCTCAGCATTATGACAGCCCCATAATAAACAATTGCATTGAGAATCCTTGGTTTAGTCCAACATTAGTAGGGATGTGCACCGTACCATTTTTGCTGGATTTGGATTTGGTTCTGATTTGTCGTCCGCTTTGAATTTGGATTTGCCAAACCTGCCGTGACTGGTTTTGGATTTGGATTTTTTTTTCAAAAATTGACAAAAGTCAGCCCAGGCCGGGGATCCCTGGGGAGAGGGGGACCCCCCCAATAAAAGGGTCCCCCTCTCCAGGGCACTCCAGGTCTGCAGGTCCCAGCAAGCCTCTCCCACATGCTGGTACTTGGAGAACAACAAGTACCAGCATGTGGGGCATTAAGGGCCCGTTGGTACCTGCAGTTTACCTGTAAAGAAATGTTTAAATAAATACAATACACACACACCATGACAGTATTGTTTTATAACATACATATACACTCACACATGCTCACCTACATTACCTGGACTGGTCCACTCTCCCCATAGGCATCCATGGTCTTGGTAAATCAAATAAAACGAGTAACGCTATCCACGAAACAGGCAACAATGAATGGCTCCCTAATGTTTTGGCATTAGCCCCCCGCTAGAAAAAGTCCGGTGCTGGTTCTGAATAATAAAGGGGGACCCTACGCATTTTTTCCCCTGTATTTCCAGAATCACGACCAGATCAGAGCCCTGTGCTGGTTGCTCAAAGTATGGGGGACCCCTACGTCATTTGTCCCTTGTATTTTGGCAACTAGGGCTGGTTATGACTAGCCTGGTGCTGGTTGTGCTCAAGTACAGAGGACCCCTACATAGTTTGTCCCCCCATATTTTGCACAACCAGCACTGGGTCACTAAAGCCCGAGCTTGGTTGCTCTTTTGGGGAAGGGGTCACGCCGGTTTTCTTTTTTTTTTTTTTTACACAGGTTTATTCATTCATAGAGCCGAACTCTCGCGAGAATCCGGCTTCAGGAGGATGATGTTCGGCCTCACAGTGGGATCCGAGTCAGGTGGGAGACTCGTATCCCCGATGTTCGGAGCAGTTCAGATTCCACAGAATCCGAACCGTTCATCCCTAAACATTAGTGAATCTTTTTATACAATGTCTCTAGATCCTTAAACAAAGGTAATGGTGCTTGTGATCAGGATAATTTCCATTCCCAGAAACTTTCCCAAACCCTGTTCCTGGTGTAATCTTTTCTTTTTTTTTTTTTCATTATAGTTTTTTATTAGTATGTTATATAAACACTTACAGCCTTTCTGTCTGCACCTACTATTTAAACATCATTGGGATTCAAAGTTAATTTAACTAAGAGAAAAGAGACCCGATAACCTTAGGGTTGTGATATTGGCTAGTGAGGGAGTAAGAGATGGCTCGCAGCCAGTACAGTGCTGGGACTCTGCCAGGGGCCAAGCACTGAGTGGCCAGTGCTGGAAATTGTTATCAGGAGAGCTGACAAAAGCAGCTTGTGCAGAGCTGGCGCGTTACATTTCCAATACACTAGGCCGTCCATGGGAGTGACAAGACTGTTGCCACGTACTAATGATGGATAGTTACAATTAACACTTGCTTAAGAGCAGAACAGCCAGCTATGATGACTCAGAGGCGAATCTATCCTCACTTATAGCCGCTATTGGCACACACACAAGAATGTAACACTTGCTTTTACAGTTGTTTAAAATAAAACTTCTGTAATGCAGTGTAGGAAAAGGAACTCAAAAGTGATTATTTGGGAGAAAAAAAACATAGAAGTTTGACAGCAGATAATAACCAACAAGCTCATTTAGGGGCCTACGTAGTAATAATTGTGGCACTGCCCCGAGCATTATCAGTCCGTATAGCGACCGCTTCTTTTATAAGAATTAAAATATTCCCGTTATGTACTAACTGTAACTCGCAGGGACAACGGTAGCAATAACCGTTGTCCCTGAGAGTTACTTTCCCAGTATACGAGGGCTGATTGAAAAGTAATGAGACTGCTTCAGCTTTTCTGTCCCATAGGTAGACGTGGCAACGCTATGCTGGTTATTGTAAAACTCATACATCGATATGTTGGAGAGGATACCCGATTTCCTGACATCGCTTTTTCCGTGTGACGAATAGTGAATTAGTCATTATGAAACGGAATCCAAACAGTCCAGTGTATGAAAACGCGCGAATTCGCCTCCGCCCAAAATATTCTGTGTGATTCCTTCGGCGTGTAGTTGTGCTGTTCTTTGAGGCGCACGGTATGATCCTACAGCTCTGGGCTCCCCGTGGACAGACAATTAATGGTGACTACTATGCAAACGTCCTGAAAACCCATTTGTGTGGAGCCATGAGGAAGAAAAAAGACATTTGCTGAAGAAACAGTGGTTTTTGCTACAAGACCGACCACATATCGCTGCTGTTGCATTGGCAGCAATGACTGAAATTAATGGGGCAGCACTGGAACACCCTCCTTTTAGCCCGGTCTTAGCGCCCTGTGATCTCTGGGCATTCCCAACCATGAAAAAAAAACTGCGTGGAAAGAAGTTCTCATCAGATGAAGTGAAGAATGCCACAGCTGCAACATTAAAAGTGATGTCACAAAACCGTCTGCTGCACGTCTTTGAATCGTTGTTGAAACACGGCACAAAATGTATTGAATGTGAAGGATGCTACTTTGCAAAAGAGAAATGGTCAGATCCTGTGGAGTCATCTGATTCTGAATAACAAAATCAGTCTCATTACTTTTCAGTCAGCCCTTGTATTTGAGGAGTCTTCAACATTTGTGAACGACTCCTTCTGCTTGCGCACAGTGTCCGACTAGGCAGCCGGCCGGGGCCTGCGGGAGAGGGATTGTAAGATCGCCTCCATAGGATTATAGTAGTTTGCACCATCTGAGGATTGCATAAACCTACAGACAAAGCAAAGCTTTTTACATAGGTATACTTACCATACTACCCCTTTAAACCCGGGACCATATGAATTACACAGGTTCTGTGGCTGGCTGACTTCAAGTCTGTATTTCACCTGGTTTACATCAGCCACAGAACCTGTGTAATTCATGAGTGTCCTGGTTTAAAAGGGTAGTATGGTAAACCTATACATGGGAGTCAGACTGTAGTCCCTATTGATAATAATGGGGACTGTGATCTGCAGCAATAATTAGCCTTCTGCAGGAGATTTCTGTGTAATCTCTGCATTAGGCGGATAACACATTAGCAACAATACATAAAATAATACAGAAACCGGTTTCTACATGATTTTATGAAAAAAAAACAATGCTTGATAAATAGGCTCCTAACTCTCCCATTGTTAGCGTAAGATTAATCTGGTGTTACTTCTTCATTACTAAAATAAAGTCATGTATTTCCCAAGCCTTCTTAAACTCTGCCCTGTTATCAGACTCTGCGGGTGCATATGCACATAACGATGTTAGTAACCAACGATTTTAGTGAACGATTTTCGTTCAGATTTTCCCTTTTAAAAGTGAAGGAAAATCGTTCACTAAAAATCGTTGGCTACTAAAATAATGAACGATTTTCAAAAACGATGAACGATTTTTTAATAATGCATTCGGTGAATGGAAATCGTTCATCATTTATCGTTCATTCTGCACAACATGAACGATTTTCTGAACGAAAATCGTTTGTTGGACAGTCAGAATGGACGATGAACTACAAACTACAAACGTGAACGCGCATGAACGATTATCGTTCATTGTTCAGCTTAAAAAGATGAACGATTTTACAAACGATTTAACGATACGTCGTTATAGTTAAATCGTTCAAAAAATCGTTATCTGTGTACGCACATTACCGCTTTACCTGGATGCTTAATAATTGTATTTCAAAGGTATGTTCCCCAGATTCCGCTTCCAGCATGATCACTTGTTCTAACACTTACCTTGCTTGCATTTGCATTACTTCTGGTTTCACTAGTGCCCGTTACTGCGAGCAGCAGATGAGCGGGCATGCAGACTGATCTTGGTCATCTTCCATACACTTACTAACATACTCCATAATTATATGACTGAGTTGGACTCTATCAGCCTTAGGGGTCTACTTACTAAGCAGTGTTAGGAGACAGAGTGAAAAGTGATAAGGTGCCAGCCAATCAGCTCCAAACTGTCATTTTTCAAACACAGCCTATGAGATGACAGTTGGGAGCTGATTGGCTGGCACCTTATCACTGACTTATAACTTTTCACTCTGTCTCCTAACACTGCTTAGTAACTAGACCCCTTAGGCACTGTAGCTGATTTTGGTGATAAAACAGCAATATGGAGTCACTTACCTGTTATGGCCTGCAGTATCACAGTCGGTGTGGCAAACAGAACCTTTTTGTTTACCATAGTATTAAATTACGTTTTGGTGAACTTCTTCTATTATTGCTACACTGTCTGATATGGGTGGTGGATTTGTGGTGGATTGGGGGCATGAACACATGGTAATGCTATAGTAACCATACGGCCCATTGTTCTGCTCCCAGTACCAACATCATCCGTTACCACTGAATCTCTCCATCACCTTTGTTTTGAGCAAAGCAGCATTACATTTTACATGAATTGTGGTTCTCAAACTCGGTCCTCAGGACCTTACACAGTTCATATTTTCCAGGTCACCCAGCAGGTGCACAGGTTTATTCATTACTCATTGACACATTTTAAAAGATCCACAGGTGGTGCTAAATATTTCACATGTGATCCTGTGAGGAGATCTGGAAAACATGCACTGTTTGGGGTCCTGAGGACCGAGTTTGAGAACCTGTGTTATACCTAAACGGTACATACGGCATTGTTCTATACTACAAATGAAGCACTGAGGCTCTAGATCAGTGGTTCCCAAACTCGGTCCCCAAGTCACCTTAATAGTCCAGGTTTTAAGGATACTCATGCTTAAGCGCAGGTGATTTAATTAGTACCTCAATTAGTTTGATTACATCAGCTGTGCACAAGCGAAGAGGGCGTAGTATGAAAAGTCGTATTCATAAGGTCGACACCGGAATGTAGACAGGTCACCAATATGTCGACATTCACAAATGTCAACATGGTTAAAATGTCGGCATGTTCATAATGGCCTAATTTAACATGTCGACACCAGAATGTCGACATACAGTTTTTGCTTATTTTAGAAGAAACCTAAAAATAAGCAAAAAACCATTTGTGAATATCAACATATTGGTGTCGACCTAAAGTCCACATCCACATCCAGAACCTGTCGACATTCTGGTGTTGACCTTCTGAATGTCGACTTCCTCACAGGATTCCAGCATGGATATCTTAAAACCTGGACTGTTAGAGGTTCCCAACCGCGGTCCTCAAGGCTCCCCAACAGTGCAGGTTTTAAAGATATCCATGGTTGAGCACAGGTGACTTAGGGCCTGATTCAGCAAGGAAAGCAGTTGCTTATACGCATGCAATCTGCGAATGCATCTCAATGCGCATGCGCGAACTAGCCATTGCATACGGGACTGTGATCGCAACGACTACGCAGACCCATGGCAGAGTGATTGACAGGAAGTGCCGTTTGTGGGCGGTAACGGGGGGGGGGGTGGTTGGGCGAACGCAGGCGTGCCAGTGCATTTCAATGATGTTGCAGGAGCGTGCATAAATTAGCCACTGTGATACAATACGCAGCTTGAGGCCTCATAGCGTGCGCATAAGTAAGCAATTCCTGAGTGAGGTCTGACCTGAACTCGATTGTACCAATGTTTTTGCAGTCTTGCTTCACATTACGGATGTGCATGTAGGTGAAGTGGGCATCCTTATTTTGTGCTGCGGAGGCATTGCGATCGCAATGGATTTGCATACAATTGCAGTGAAACTGCGTGCGTATGCAATATTGCGTACCATAGTGAATCAGGCCCTTAATTAGTACCTCAGTCAATTTGATTTCCCACATGTGCTCAACCATGTAAATCTCTAAAACCTGAACTGTTGGGGAGCCTTGAGGACCGCGTTTGGGAACCTCTGCGCTAGTTTGATATGTTACTAATGTATATTATAGACCCATTCCTTTGTTAGGTATTTTTATTGAGAGAAAGGAAGCAGTTACCCTGCCACACAGCTGTGGGGATTTTGAGCTAGGGAAGGGGCTGGAGTAATGTCAGATATTTTTCTGAGTATAGTATGAAAAAGTGTGTAATGTCTGTATAAGATTTAGGGGTCTATTTACTAAGCAGTGTTAGGAGACAGAGTGAAAAGTGATAAGAAAGTGATAAGGTGCCAGCCAATCAGCTCCCAACTTTCATTTTTCAAACACAGCCTGTGAGATGGCAGTTGGGATGTGATTGGATGGTAACTTATCACTTTCTTATCACTTTTCACTCTATCTCCTAACACTGCTTAGTAAATAGACCCCAAAGTTTTTTGTGACAGAGAATAATGAAACAGAGAAGCTGTAGGTATTGCTCAAACCCTTCTTATCAACAAAGCTGCAGTATATTATCTTGAGTTTGGCTGTTACATTGCTGCACGTATCCGGCTCTAGGTATTATTCTGAAGCTTCAATAGTAGATCTTCAAAGGGCGGGTAACATTCATTCACTGAGCCTCAGCAACAGTTTGGGATGGAGGGGCAGCATCGGCGAGGGCTGGAAAATGCATAGGGCCAGCGCATGTACACTGAAGACTTATTGTGGCAGTTAAATCCTAAACAGGGCTGCACTGCACATGTTGTGGCCCTGAATTGCAGAATGGGGCCCTGCTTAGCCACCCACTAAGTAGGCCCTGTAAGTAGTCCACCAGAAGAGCATTGTAGGCCCCTCTCACCAGCAGGGCTATAGCAGCGGCATAAGCTCCTCCAGAGGTAGCTATCCTGCCACTGATCTCCAAGGTGTATGTCTATGAAATTGTGATGCATTTCTTCAGCCTGTGAATGCTTTCATGTGAAGGTAAACTCCATCACTTGCAGTTTACTGACATACAGGGAGGTAATTCAAATGATGTGACATCCACTATTTCCCCTAATCCAAATCCTTGGTAACTGTGCCTGCAACAACACATTTTGGCATGACTTGTGAGACCGACCTTGAGATGGGCTGGTAGATAAGGGGCACAAGCATGTTAGTGCACAATTACTAATACAGGTTGAGTCTCCCATATCCAAAATGCTTGGGACCAGAGGTATTTTGGATATCGGAATATTCCGTATTTTGGAATACTTGCATACCATAATGAAATATCTTGGGAATGGGACCCAAATCTAAACACAGAATGGATGTATGTTTCATATACACCTTATACACACAGCCTGAAGTAGGGATGTGCAGGCTCGGATAGGTTAGAATTTTCCCGCCAAGTTTGGATTTTTCCCGCCAAAAATCAGGTCTCAGAAAGAGGCAAAACGTCATCTTTCATGAACAAACATCATCTTCCATGGACTTTTGTCCAGGAATAATGATGTCTGTACATGAAAGATGACCTTTTGCCTTTTTCTGAGACTCGATTTTTGGCGGGAAAAATCTGAACTTGGCGGGAAAATTCGAACCTATGCGAGCCTTCACATCCCTAGTTTGAAGGTTATTTTATACTATATTTGTAATAATTTTGTGCCTTAAACAAAGTTTGTGTATACCGAACCATCAGAAAGCAAAGGTTTCACTATCTCAGTCATGCTAAAAATATTCCATATTTCGTAATATTTGGATATGGGAGACTCAACCTGTATAGGACATATTTGCTATCAATGTTTATGGCAGCAGCAAATCAAAATGCAGCCTTTAGATATACAGTTGTGAGAAGCTGCTGCAAGACAACGGTGGCTCAAGGTTTGTCTCACAAGTCATGCCAAAATGGAGGGTTGGGTACGTTATGCCGGCGCTAGGGATATTGATGGTCAGTATCCTAACCCTCCCCCTTTCTCTACCCTAACTCTAATCCTCCCTCCCTCCCTCCCTGGTGCCTAAACCTAACCTCCCCCACTCCGCACCCTAAACATAACCCTCCTCCCTTAGTGCCTAACCCCTAACCCTAACCCACCCCCTAACCACAGTACTTACCAGTGGCAGCTCCAGAGATGTGGCTGCATAACAGTCCAAAATTCAAATAGGGGAGCCACACCAACTGCCAGTGATTCCCAGCCAGTGATGTTTGGCAGCGTGTGAAATGACAGTTGGTGTGGCTCCCCTATTTGAATTTTGAACTGCGCTACAGCCTCACCTCTGGAGCCACTATTGGTCCTTGCTATTGGGATTCTGACAGGTTTCAGGATTCCGGCGCTGGCATTCTAAGCACCGGCATCCCAACTGTCAGGATTTTGAATGGGTTCGCATAGCCCTACTTCATTTTTTTTAATGGGAAAATATACAGTTGACAAAAACTATGGCAAAAAAGCACATAAATTTGGCATTAGACAGTGTCTTCTATTCTAGCCGCAAACAGTGCTACCCAGAATGTCAGGGAACTAGTTTTGGGATGCTTCAAAAATATGGAAAACAATTTAAGGTGCAAATTTTCTTGCTGCAAACATCTAACATAGTGTAGTGGCGAATGTCGCACTCAAGGAATCACGTCTTAAGCTGGCCACACATCTAAAGATTATCTGTCCAACCAGCCAACTAGTTGATTGGTTGGAATGAAAATCTGGTAAGGTATACAATCAGCAATTTGCTCCCAAACGCTGGAAAATGGACAAAAACTGTTGTTTGAACAAATAGTTTAGATCAAACATTTAACAAACTTGTCTGAACGACCATTTTCATCTGTTCTCTGGCATTTAGGAGCAAATTGCTGATCATCATTTACTCCCATATGTTATCAGATTTTCATTCCAACCAATCAACAAGTTGGCTGGTTGGATGTAAGTTGGTCTAGTGTGTGGCCAGCTTTAGAGTCTAAGGTTCTCAAACTCGGTCCTCAGGACCCCACAGAGTTCACATTTTCCAGGTCACCTAACAGATGCACAGGTGTATTCATTACTCACTGACACATTTTGTAAGATGCACAGGTGGAGCTAATTATTTCACTTGTGATTCTGTGAGACCTGGAAGACTTGCACTGTGTGGGGTCCTGAGGACCGAGTTTGAGAACCTGTGTCTTAAGGCCCTCATACATCAGAGATTGATTGCAGCAATCGGGCAATTTGCAATCGATTGTGTATAAAAATCTTTACCTTTTTCAATCGATTGCAGATTACAGATTTGCACCAAACGATTGAAAAAGGGAAAGATTTTTATACACAATCGATTGCAAATTGCACGTATGGGGGCCTTAGACGATCACAATACTCTGGGCATTAATGGCCACTCTGGTTTTCACAGAATGACTTAGCAAAGCTTTGGAAACAATGCAAATATGGTAGTCGTTCATGGACTGGTACAATGTTCAACAAATGAAAGTAAATATTAGACTATTTTCAGTAGTAACCAAAATATTGTGTACAGTTGTCTTCCTTGTTTAACTTGTCATTGTGTGGGACTTGTACATAGAATACATAAAATAAAATAATGTTTAAAACAATGTAGGGGTACTTAGAAGCAATAGCTTGCGGTAAGAATCATTTAGGAGAAATGTTCTGTGTTAATAAGAAAAACTGTCCAAGTTGTAGATTTTTAAACAAGGAGAATATTTCTCAGTAATAAAACAAACACATTTCAGAGCTGGAAGAGACTTTGAATTTTTCAAATTGTTAACTAGTCACATAGAGGTTTTAGTATTGCAGAACGTATAGGGCGCATCACAAAGATTGCACCTCAAGGAATCATTTATAATACATTTACATAATACATACGTCTGGCAAGTTCAAGCAGATTACATTTTAGGTATGTAACGGCCAAGGCAATAAGAACAAAATATTTTTTTAAAAATAAATATGAATATGAATGTATGTGATGTAACTTTAGGTTTATCGGACCTTTCTAAAATGTTGGCCTTAGATCCCTTTAACTCCATATTAACTTCATGCGCTCATTACATCCCCCCCCCCATAACCCCTGTGCAACCTGCAATATGTTTTTAAAATTAATTTTAATAATTTTTTTTTTTTTGTAAATTGGTTGACTATTATAGATATGAGACCTGGCCAACCTGTGCCTCTCCAGCTTTTGTGAAACTTCAAGTCCCAGCATGCTTTACCAGCTAATCGGTGGGAGGGTATGCTAGGACTTGTAGTTTCACAACAGCTGGAGAGATACAGGTTGGCCAGGCCTATCATAGATGTTGAATCTATGTTGGAGCTACTCAGCATCCAGCACCACAGACCCTTCATCATGGTCAGTAACCAAGATCAAAAGTTATAGTGAGCTTTTGGTAACACGGCAGACATACAGAAAGGTAATGGCAACTTTCTGGATATAAGATTATGGGGGTCATTCAGACCCACTCGCGAGCGGCAGTACGCTCACAAGTGGGTCGATGTTCCCCACTGCGCATGCGCACGACGGAGGGAGCTCCGTCGTGCGCATGCGCGAGACCCGGCGAGCGACGGGCTTTCCATCGCTCGGGGTCTCACACCAAAGGGGGCGTGCTGTCGATGTTGATTGACAGCACGCCCCCTTTGGTGGGCGTGCCGGGGGCGTGCCTGCCAGACGGAGGCGTTCCCATGGGAACGCCTACTGTCTGAAGCCGCCCCCACTGACATCACTAGTGATGTCAGTGGGAGTGATTTTGGCTCTAATAGAGCCAAAATCACTCCAGGGCTTGTGGCTGGGAAACCCGACCGCAGGGTTTCCCTTGCAAGTCCGATGATCGCGATGGTCAAGACCATCGCGACCATCTTTTGGCATGCTCGTATATGCTGTGGGTGGTGACCCACAGCTATACGAGTGTCCAGGAGGATGCTCCATTTTAATGGAGGAGTGCCCTGATTCAGAGCGAGCGCTCTGGTCAGAGCGTCCGGCTCTGAATCAGGCCCTATATTCTGAAAAAGCAGACACATGACAGAATCTGTACTGAATCTGAAATGTGGTAATGTCTTCATCTGGTATGCCTTTCCGAAGGTAGAAAACGAGTCTCAAAAAGCATCACTTATAATTGAGCAAGAGTACTTCAAGTCAGCAGACAATTTTAGCTAGGCCTTGAAGGGTGGCAACATGAGCTGTTCTCATAGTGCATTGCCAGAACTCCCCCTTTACTGTAAGGTTTGATGTTTTGTGCCACTTCTGGAATTTAGCTGAGTATCTACCACACGCCAGAACAGGGATGTCAGTACACCATGGAAGGTTTAGTGCTGAGGTGGGATGTCAATGAGTCTTTACTATATATCTGAGATTGGAGTGCTCATTTCACAGCTCGTCTCCAGTATCAGTTAGACCACCTAACATCTCCTCTTAGAATTCAGCCCTCAGTTGTCTCAGCAGCGACAGACCAGGTGTTGTCACATTGTCTCCCATAGCTTCACTGGTGTAGGGCAGGTTTTGTGCTAAGTGATCAGGCACAGCTGGAATCAGGCAGTATTCAGAAGGCTGCTTTAGACAGTCAATTCAGTGTGAGATGTTCCTGTTTAGTAAATTAAGCCTATGTTATAGCAGGTTAACATACATTTTATTTATTGCAGCAGAAAAATAGTACAGGTCACACAATTTGTGAAACACATATGAAGGGATAATTAGGGAGGTTCAAATCATTCAGAGCACACAAAAGTGTGGAACTAAATCTGCATATAGAGTCTGTGGGCCGTATTCAATTAGCCACGATAATTTTGCCGCCTTCAGCGGAATCAACTTTTCGCCGACTTCACGTGTTTTGGAGGTGAAAACTTTTCCTGCACGGCCCCGCTTTTCACCCTATTCAATTCCAAAGGATGCAAAAACGGGACCCGGCAAAACGCAAACAGCTAAAAGTGCTGTCAGATTTGGGGAAATCAGCCTGACACCCCCCAAAAGGTGCACTAACATTGGAGAGCACTATAGATACCCCCGAATAGCCACGCTGAAGCTGTTTGGGGCACTTAAATGCTCTCAATAGCTGCTAATTAGCGTCTTTGCACAAGTGGTGAAGAATAGCATTTAGCAGTTTTTTAAATAACTAGTCCCAGCAAATTTGGGGTACATGAAAATGGGTGCAAGCATGGTTAAAAATCGCTATAGTGAAGTTTTAAAAAACTAGCACCTGTATCAAAAAAACACCTCCCCCATTCTTGCAGACCCCCCAAAAGTCCATTTCGCTAGTTTTTAAGTTTGTACCCCGACTTTGGTTTTTACGCCCCCTTTTTCAAATTAATCTTTTGTGGTGTTCTTAATTTTTTTTTAGGATTTTTTTGATGCAGTTATGCTCTGGGGGGCTGTCCCAAGGGTGCTGAGTGGTTTCCCGACGTTTACACCCCAAAACCGCAATTCTGTACTTTTTCTCCCCACCTATTCATAGGCAAATCTTTTTCGCCTATTACATTGCATTTGCGTTTTCGCGTATTCAAAAAGAATTTGGAATTGAATATGGCGATACTTTTCCACCTGGCGAAATGACGTAATCTGCTAAACTTTTTCACCAAAAACGGCTTTTCGCGTCTAATTGAGTACGGCCCTGTGACCCACTGCAAACAAAAAAATGTGATAAGGGTAAATTTAAGACATGAAGACCGTGTATTGTGAGAGCAAATAACGAAAAAAGCTGCTTTTTGTTTTTCGGTTCAGTAAGGGGGTGATATGTAGGGTAAGGGACAAAGTAAGTGATGATCTCCAGAACAAGAGAGAGGCAACTCCAACAGGGTAGTCCTAAATGGGGGAAAGGTAGCGGGATAAGGGATGGGGAGTGAAAGCAATTACAGCAATGTTGGAAACATAAATAGGTATAATATATAAAAAAAAAATAAACCAAACCTAGAATAGAAATCAATAAGATGATTAGAAGGTGGCAAATAGGTTACTATTGTTGTATAAGTACTATGGATCTCATACTTTATGAAAAGTATTGTGAAGGAGGCTTGTGATATATTCCATTAAAAAAATGCCAAATTTTATTAACAGCAGTTCTAGAAGTTTGCAGAGCTTTTTTCGTTGGCTATTTGAAGTTTAGCTGCATTGTACATATGGCGAATATGTTTATCTGAGGATTTGGCTACTGTTGTAACAGTTTGGCGCAGTAATATGGTCAGAGGGTCTTTAGGTACTTGAATAGCTGTAAGCTGAGCAATCAGGGTCAATATATCATCCCAAAATTGAGATACAAGTAAAAGTAGGCAGTCCCACCATATATGGAGAAAGGTACATCTTTGCTCACAGTTACGCCAACAAAAATCTGAGATTTTGGCATAGATAGAGTATAATCTTGTGGGAACCATATACCACCTAGCATACATTTATAATGTATTTTCCTGTATAGTCATGTTAACAGAAGGTTTTGTAATCAGTTGACGAATGAGCAACCATCCCTGCCTACAGTTCTTGATGCTTAGATAATTGTATCTAGGCCTGTCGGAACCTTATCAATTGAATATAATAGAATTGGAGGGTACTTGGAAGGTTATACTTTTCATGCATGTCCGCAAAATATTGCGAAGCATATTCCCCCATTATGTGGAAAAATCTATTCAAATCCACCGTCAAACACGGTTGGGCGAAGGCTGTAGAACAACCCATGGGAAACAGAGGAAATTTCCAGAGCGGTGTCAGTGCTGAAGGATAAAAGAGCCAAATCCACCTTTTTATTCAGTGTATCCCATATCCCCAAAGTGAAACGAATGGAGGGGACAGTGTAGGCTGAGGCTGGTCTGATGCTCCTCGCGATCCAAGGCAAAAACCACACCACCAAGTCCTCCAACATTGCATCCTCAATATCAACCCATTTCATGACTCTGGGTGCAAGCTAGCCAAGAGAAGAGATGGCATCATTGGGTACCTTGGCCTAAAGCTCCATTGTGTTAGGATCTAGCAAGGCAATTTTTACTGTGTCTAGGTTTTTTGCCATTCCAAACAAATTTGACACATAGGGATTGGAGGGAGTGAAAGAAAGAATTCGTAATTTCCACTGGTAAAGTTTGAAAAAGATACAGCAGTCTGGGCTAAAAGAATATTGTAATAGTATTAATCCTTCCAAACCACGAGATGTAAAAGAAATTCCAAGCGAGCAGATCATGTTTAATAAGGGACAGTAAAGGAGGGTAATCAGCTAGTTGGTCATACGCTTAGGTAAGGGAGACACCCAAATATCGAATTGCTAGGGGACACCATTGAAAGTCAAAATTGAGTTCCAACAGTTTTTTAGTATGAGGTGGGAGGTAAAGTGCTTTCACCTCAGATTTGGAATTGTTCACTTTATAGCCAGAAGGGAGGCCAAGTTTTTGAAGTTCTGCAAACAAATTAGGGAGGGAGACCTGAGGTGAAGACAAGGTTAAGAGAACATCGCCTGTAAAAAGTGAAATTTTATACTGTTTGCTCTGTATCTGGATTCCCTTCACATCTGGGTTCAGACGAACTCTAGCGGCGAGAGGTTCAATGCACAGTACGTAAATAAGAGGGGAGAGAGAACACTCGATGGTTTAAGGAAAGAAGAAAACAACAGAATAAATATAAAGATTCAATATGTGTAAAAAGTAAACAAAATGTACATATTTAATTTAATATGGCCCATAGATATGTTGGCCCTCCAGACCAGGGATGACGCGATCCCATAAATAGGGTATTCTCAAAATAATTTCATTTATTTAAAAGTTATTGTGTTTTCTGTTAACAGAAATAAATGGAGTTTATAAAAAATGTGAATATTTCTGAATCTTTAAACTACTGAATACATGCATTTATATTGGCTTTTTAATTCTTTCTAGGTATTAGCTAGTGTTTTTGCAAGAACCTCTTCATTCCTCCCCTCTCTCTGGGCCTAATTCAGACCCGGTCACAAGTGCTGAGCGTTCACAACCGGGTCGATGTTTGCCCACTGGGCATGCGCACGACGGAGCCGGCTCCATCGTGCACATGCGCGAGACCCGGCTAGCGACGGGTACTCCGTCGCTCCGGGTCTCACGCCAAAGGCAGCTCTCCCACCAGTGATGTCAGTGGGAGAGCTTCCGGATCTATTAGAGCCAGAAGCACTGTGGGACTTGCGGCCACGAGACCCTACCACAAGGGTCTCGTCGCAAGCCCGATGGTCGCGATGGTCTTGACTATCGCGACCATCAACCTGGCTACTTGCAATAGCTGTGGGTGGTCACCCACAGCTATGTGAGCGGCCAGGAGGCCGAACAAAAAAAAAAAAAAACGCCCTGATTCAGAGCGAGCGCTCGTTCAGAGCGTCCATCTCTGAATCAGGCCCTCTGTCTTATGTTTTTCCAGCTCACGCTGCTAAATGCATTTTACTTAATGAGATTCCATTGCGCCCCTATCCTTTTCCTTATTTGCCTGAAATAAAACAAATAACATCTATTTTAGTCCGGCTGCCATTATGAGATAACATGTAGACCGATCCTCTCTTAACCAGCCTTGACACTGCATTAATTGCTTTCCCATTTAGTAAAAAGGTCAAATTCCAGGGACCAGCCCCCAATTTAAAGTTAACAACATACAAAATTTCCCCACATTTAATAGAGACTATTATGGCTTAAACAGACATCACCCCCTTTTGATTATATTATTGATTTTCACCAGGCTGACTATTAAGCGCTGTTATATTTTTGTAATTTGTTACATCGCACTGTTCTCTCTTACCCTATCAGGCGGTAGATTTTTTCCCACTTTCCTGTCTATATATTTTTTGACCCTTTTTACATAAGCCATACTGTCATTAGCCTTTTCCACTCGGTGGCTCCCTTCCTCCCTCCTACAATACTTACATTAGCTCTAATTACATTTTCCCCTCTTCCTTTTAATTGTTTCTTCTCCCTCCTCTATAGTGTGCTCTTTCACTCGGCTCCTCTCTTTCACTGACAGTACTGTCGCGTTGCGCCATACAACACGATGACGTCACATCTGTGAAAGAGTTGAGTACTACCGAGTGTCATTGTGAGGTAGCGTCTCCAGCTTCATGTGGGACCAGGTTAAAACCGGATGCCGCAAGGAGACATTGACAAGGAGATGTCTCGTCGGGTTCCACCAATATTAGCATGCAATAGTAAAACAGCATATGGACCTGCTTCTTGGTGGTGGTGGGGGGATGCGGTCAATTGACCGACGGCTGGGATGCCAACTGCCAAAATCCACATGGGAACATTACTTACCTTTCCCATATTGGGTTTGTAGCCGTCAGGATGCCGCTGTCAGTGTATTGACAGCTGGCATTCTACACGTCGGTATATCATACCCAACCCGGAGCGGGCCCTTTAGTAATGGTGGCGCTGAGGTTGCAACTTATTAGCCTACCCATAAATGCGGCCCTGAGATTTAGTGCATTCTGGTTCTAACAGTAAAGCTGGATACATTGCTTTACAATCATCAGGCTGTTCTGTCGATTTCAATATCAAAAGAGTATGTACACACCTTTGATCATGTTTTGTCGGAAGAAAATGGTTGAATCGAAGGATCGCATGTTATGTACTGTTTAATATTCAGCCTATTTGACTGGGCCAGATCAGACCAAAAGTGGTGTGTACGCACTTTAGACCGTTCTTGGTACAGTTCTTACAATTCATCACGAACAACAGCGCCGCCTCTATGGGCGTGCATAATTAAACCAGGTCAGGTGGCTTACTACATGCTCTCGTGTAAATTGTTCTCCCTGTTGATGTAAATATTCACCCTTTTTGCATTTGCCACTACAGTATTTGGTCTATATAGTGACTGTATAATATTATATTTATTTTCACTTGCTAAAATTTTCACTGCTATACAGCAGGGAATGTAATAATGTATTGCAAGTGGCTAAATGCATACAGCCTGTACCACACACATTCCTTCAGGACCTATACACAGTATGTAATATCTGAAAACATGGTCAAATATCTATCTATCTATCTATCTATCTATCTATCTATCTATCTATCTATCTATCTATCTATCTATCTATCTATCTGTAGCCTGGAATCGGGAGAGCGTGTACGGTTGTACAATCATTTTCTTTGGATATTTTGGCATTCAGAGATCGAAGGTCGGCAGTATGATTGTATATAGGTGTGTACGCATATATCGGCACTTTGATGAAGTCAATCGAAACACTGTATAGAAAGAGTGATCGCAAAGGTGTGTACCCAGTTTTACTGCAAAACTATCAACCATTAAATCAGGTTTAGAAGGATCTATTAGCTCTGCCTGGCATGGGAAGTTCTATTTAAGTCTACACTGCTTTAATGTAGACTTTCCTCAAAAATTGTTCTTGTGAGAACACCATGGGGCCTATTCATCATGACATAATTATCACTAGTGATAATTATGTTTTAAACTCGCTGCAAGTTTAAGCAATGTCTTGTAGGTATTCATCATGTCACCCTAACAAAAGTATCACTTGAAAAACTGCTCTTTTTGCGGAGTCAGCTTTTCAGAAAAGTGAGCTTGTCCTTGCAGCTGAGGTGTCCGCAAGGATTTTCTCACTGCTGAGTGTCTCCCCCTGCGGGCGTCTGATATGGCCTCCCTCTACCTCTCGCAGGTGTCCGATGCGGTGCCCCCACCACCCGCGGGTGTCCGATCACCCACCCCCGTGCGGGTATCCGATCCTGGACCTCCCCTCCCCCGCCGCCACGTTCTCCTCACCCGGGCTCACCTGTCTTCTCTCGCTGAGTCTGGGTCACATGTCTGCGGTGAGAGCCCCGGGGCTCTGCAGTGCAGACACAGCAGGGAGGAATCTTAATAGATCCCTCTATTGTGGCTGCCATGTAAATCTCTTCACAGGCTGCTGTGTAAACAGCAGCCTGTGAAGATTATCGTTCTGTAACACCATCAAGTTCCGAAAAAAAATGTTTTTTTGGAACTTGATAAATGGCCCTGACACTCGGACAGTCTCCCAGTGCAGCCCAGCACACGGGTGCTGGGCTGCTGTGACCTAGGAGGGAGGGGGAGCGGTGCCGGACCCGGGTACTTAGTACCCGCTCGGCACCCCTGTGTACGGGAGATTGGCCGATTGCCCGTACTCACATGTCTGCAGATATATCTGTTCATCGGCTGTGCAGCACAGCCAATCCGATATGTCTGTGAACGACATCGTTCACAGACATATCGTCTGTACACACAGGCCGACGGGGGCACGATATATTGGCCGATCAATTTATCGGCCAATATAACGATATATCAATTTTAGATCACATCTCCACTTACAGCTAAAGAGGTGCAACTGGGCTGTAATGGGGCATAATGACCGAACTGCAGAGTTGGACATAAACTAAAAAATGGCTGTTTGGAAGGTAACGTTTGCACCTAGCCTAGGGTAGTTGTGCTCTGATGATGATGATCAGTAGCAAACTATGGGCCTGATTCAGAGACGGACGCTAATGCAATTGCATACTCCCACAGACCACAGTTGGTAAAATATGCTAATGCCATCCAAAGCACAACCAGGCATCGGGGCGCCCACTGCTGCCTTCTCATATGCGGAAAGTCTGAACAGCCGCAAACTCTGCAGCTCTCCTGACACACTGAGAGCTCTCATGCTGCAAAGGAGATCACAATGGCTAATTTATGCACGCCCATGAAACAGCGTTTAAATGGTCAGACATGCCTGTGTTCTTTTAACCGCCCCCCCCCCCCATCGGTTTCCACCCCCAAACTCTGACTACCTGTCACTCACTTTGCGAATGGTTCCTCTATCCGAACTTAGTCGCAAAACAATCGCTGCGCTTGCACAGTGCAGCGGTCACATATGCGCAATCGCTTGTTCTATGTAAATATCGCCATTGTGTGGGTCTCTGAATCAGGCCCACACATAGGAAGTGGGCGCAACAGAAGATGCATACGACTCTCCATATTGGTGACCATACACATTATTTTCTGTGTCATTTCAACTTTTTCAAACTTTTTATGTTTTTTTGTTTTTTTTTTGGGGGGGGGGGGGTGTTCTGCATATATATTTACCAAATGCTGTTCACCTGATTCTCCTGTATATTTAGTAGATAGTGATTTACTAATGCTATAAATTGTACCTCAGCTTGGTGAATCTAGGTTAATTTCCAATATTCATTCATATAGGATACAATTGTTAGTAATTTACATTTCTCCATAGCCTATTTAGTGAGCCAAGATGTGTGAAGCTGAGCTTAGACTTGCGCCTTTAATAGATTTCCTTCTTATTACGTTTTCCTTTGCTTTGTCCACATTTCATGTTATACCAGAGAGCTCATGGAACCGTATTTACTGAGTTCAGACCTAATGGCTTAGCAGCAGATCATTGAATAAATGCAGTAAATAAAACAATTAACAATGGTACAAAGAACCTGTCATGTATGTTCTACACGAATACAAATGTTACTTTTAGAAAGTTAAACAAATATTGCCCTGTTTGGTCAGCAGGCGGGAAGACATGCCTATCGCAGGTGTTTGGGATTCAGATTCAGTAGTCAGAGGGCCACCAGCTAACTCATCCTGGAGTTTTATTTATTTTTTGTCAGACGTTCCAGGTCAACAGTAACATAAATGCTGACCCCATCTTTCCAGTAGCAAGACCACCTTCACTTACTATAGGAAAAACATGCTATTCATTACATTCCAGATACACTGCTTGTTACAATCTATATGATGTGATAAAATCAATTAATTCAACATGGGGTGTAAATGAAAAGCATGAAATAGAGCACTTTTAATTGCCAGCCAGTGCTACATCTGAGCAATGGGAAAAAGCCACTTATCTTTGTTTTGCTGAGTTCTGCTTTGGTTATTGCACTAATTGCAGATCATTCGTTTTTTCAGGCTCTGTGGTAGAATCATAAGTCTGCCCTTGCAATCAGCGGATCTGTAAAAAACTGTCGCAATTAACCTCCCTTAAAGGACATCTCAGCCTTCCTAAAAGTAAGCATTTACTTTTTTTTTACCATACCGTATTTTCTTTTTATATGTAGAAAGCATTGTAGATTTTAATTATCATGTTTATGAAAGGAACATACTGTGATAGGTCTGTGTGTGGTTCATTAGATCGACAGAAAAATGTAGACAATGGGGGGTATTCAATTAGGCTGCGAAAAGTCAGAATCGTCGATAATTTATTGCCGATGACGTCATTTTCGCCTATTTGAATTATCCCCGTTTTCATTTTCAAAGACTTTTTGCCGGTGCGAAAAGTCTTTGTAAAAAAACGGAGGTAAGTTTTCACCATGTTTAACATGGCGAAAAAAAGTGCAGAATTGGGGTTTAGGGGTGCAGGCTTAAAAAAAATAGCCTCCACCCCTGGGAATGTCATTTAAAGATATACTATGTCAAAAATATGTAAAAAAAAAAAAAATCGGGATACCCCAAAAAATTACCTTTATTTTTGGGGTGAAAAATAAATAAATAAGAAAAAATACCTCTAAAATAGACAAATTACATCCACAGGGGTTCCCTTATATGCGGCAGGTGTTTTCTTCATTGCGCAGAGTAGCGGCAGGTGCATTTTTGCAGAATTTTTAAAATGACCTTTAGGGACTTAAAAATATGCTTACCCCCATTTTTATGTACCCCAAATTTGATAGGAATAGTTATTTTTTAGAAAAAAAATCTAAGTGCTATTCTTCACCACTTCTTCATAGCCGCAAATATGCTCCTGCTGCGGCTATTACAAACCCCGACTTCCTTCTGCAGGCAAAAATGGGGGTACCCATAGTGGATCCCCCATGTCTGGACATCTTTAGGGGGGTCCCAGGCACATTTCCCAAAAATTCCCATTTTTTTTCGTAGATCCAAAATCAACGGAATTGAAAACGGGGATAAAGCGGGCACGCGCCCGATACTTTATCCACAGAAAAGCTCCGATGTGGAGCGAAAAGTCCATGCTGGACTTTTCGCTCCCAAATTGAATACGGCTCTATGCCTAGATAGACACCAAATGATGTACAGTCAATAAGTTGACAGGATAAAAAGATCATTAAGTACAAAATGTCGACATGTAGGTTGACACATTTTTTTTCTAACCCAAATCTTCTCCCTAACCCTACCCTTGGTGCTAACACTAACCGTCCCTCCTGGTGCCTAACCCTAACCATCAGGGTAAGTGCCTAAACCTAACCGTCCCTCCTGGTGCCTAACCATCGGGGGAAGTGCCTAACCCTAACCGTCCCTCCTGGTGCCTAACCCTAACCATCGGGGTAAGTGCCTAACCCTAACTGTCCCTCCTAATGGTTAACCCTAACCCTCTGGCAAGTGCCTAACCCTAACCCTAGTCCTATTGTATTGTTTTAAAACTCTAAACTGATTTGTGGCAGGAAAAAACAAAAAAGTGGAGGCAGATCTTCATCACATAACCTCAGATTTCACAAACTATTTTCCTAACCTACGCACTGTTTGAATTTCAATGTAAGTAATAAGCTATAAGGGTTAGGTAAAGCATTGAAGGGCTGGATCAAGCGAGACAGCTGGAAGAACAAGTCTGCTTGCACCAACTCCTACAGAGAATCAGTGATGCATTGCTTAGTATTACTGCAAGCTGGCTGCCTGTAATCTTCCATCATATTTGTCTCATACAGTTACTAAATGACTAGCAGGTGCTTATTAGATACCAAACTGTGCCTGCATTCTTTTAAATAACTAAAGTACAAAATATATACATAGAGATACAGGGGTCTATGTACTAAGCCTTGAAGAGAAATAAAGTGGACGGAGATAAATTACCAACCAATCAGCTCCTAACTGTCATTTTTCAAACATAGGGGCACATGTTTTAAGCTCTGGAAAGTGATACAGTGAAGAGTGATAAACGACCAACCAATCAGCTGCTAACTGTCATGTTACAGGGTGTTTGAAAAATGACAGTTAGGAGCTGATTGGTTGGTCGTTTATCACTCTTCACTTTATCACTTTCCAGAGCTTTATACATTTGCCCCATAGCCTGTAACACGACATTTAGGAGCTGATTGGTTGGTACTTAGGGGGTCATTCAGACCCGGTCGTTAGCGCCGATGCGCTCGGACCGGGTCGATGGCCCCCCACAGAGCATGCGCACGACGGCGCCGGCGCCGTCGTGCGCATGCGTGAGACCCGCTACGACCGACAGCGCCGGTCGTAGCGCGTCTCTTTCCAAAGGGGGCGAGCTGTCGATGTTGATTGACAGCTCGCCCCATTTGGAAGGCGGGCCGGGGGGGTGGCAGCCCAAACGGAGGCGTTCCCATGGGAACGCCTACCGTTTGGGGGAGGCCCCACTGACATCACTAGTGACGTCAGTGGAGAGCTTCCGGCTCTGACAGAGCCAGAAGCTCTCCGGGGCTTACGACAAGGGAGACCCTACCCTAGGGTCTTGTCGTAAGCCCCGATGGTCGCGATGGTCTCTGACCATCGCGACCATCACCTGAGCGGTCGTTAGAGCTGTGGGTGTTAACCCACAGCCTAACAACCGCAACAGAGGCGGGCGGTCAGGATGCAAGTGGCCGCCCAGTTTCTGAGCGACTGCTTGCATCCTCCGACCGCCTCTGAATGAGGCCCTTAGACCCCATAGTCATAGGCATATTTATAAATGGTGCAGGGTGTAAAAAGTATACTTACCATGCCCCGGCAAGCGGGTCTCCCCTCCTCTGCCCCATCTTCTCAGTGTCTTCTTCGGGGGGATGGCGCTGTGCAGTGAAAGCAGACTCTGGAATTGTGTCAGAACATTTGCTCTCTAGGGCGCATGTGTCTTGTTCCCGAATATCACAGGGAAGATTGTGCCGCGGAGGAAGAGGAGACTCGCTTGTTGGAGCAAGGTAAGATGCAGGGCTGGGGGAAGGGAGGGGGTGCTGCTGAGAGGAGGGGGCTCGCTGTACACAGGCCCTCTCAGGCGTTAATACACCCCTGGATATAGTGACACATTTTTACATTTATTTCCTCCCCATAATAATAATGCAGATAATTGGGATTTTTCAAATGACCTTTCTGGTCTGAGAATGACCAGTACATTCTGATGTACAGTCAAAACTAGCAAGAAGACCAGGATCACCAGGTCCATGTCACCCATTAAACAAACTAGATAGGAGCCTAGTGCCCAGTCCTGCCAAAAAACAAGGATTACCCTTTTTGTAATATAGCAAAATGAGGGCCTCATTCAGTTATAGTGGGTGCTCAAAAATCAGGGGTGTGGGGAGGAGGGGGCTTGGGCTTAGTATGCTCTGCAAAAATAATGAGAGCTTAAAAAGGGGCGGCCTCATCATTGTACTTTTCTGCACCAGCGATCAATGAGTTACTATTTGGTTTTCCCAACTGCTGCCTACTTTTTCCTCTCCACCACCCCGAACTTCCATCGCCTTCTTGCTCCTATTCTCTCCACCTCTACCCTCTGCTCTTCACAAGGATATGCCTCCCATAGCTTTCAAAAATTGGAAAGTGTCTTTGAGGAAATTAATATTATATATATTGGTGAGGGTGGTATTAATGGGATGTGGGGGGCTACTAATGAAAGGTTGAATCTGGTATGGGTGGTATTAATGTTATGGGCCAAAAGTAATAGGGTGAGAGTTTAGAAAATGTGAGAGTTTAGCAGTAATTTCTCACACTTTTTAAACGCGGCCAATGCAATAGAGTCCGAGAACATACAAACTCGCATGTTTTAGACTCAAAAAACTCTCACGATTGAAACTCTCGTCCATATGATTTCTCCATTTTGAAAATAAAACTCGACCAATGTGAGACTTTATTGCTTAAACTCTCACAATTTAGAAACTCTCACCCTATTACATTTGGCCCAATGTGTGGAAATGTGTAAGAGTCTCATAAAGGGGCTGGCGCATAGGACTTTAAGATTATGGTCCTGAGTCATTACGGATAGCAACTGCAACAGCGTATGCAGATCGGTTGATGGTGCGTACTGCGCATGCGTATGCATCGCAGTGTGCGAGTTAGCATTGCGATCGCTCTGCGATCACTCATGCACATACAAAGCCATCGCAGAGTGAGTGACGGGAGGTCAGCGTTTTGTGGTTGGGACAGGGGAGTGGTTGGAGAAAGGCAGACGTGCCTGTCCGTTTGAACGCTGTTGCATGGGCGTGCATAAATTAACCACTGTGACGCATACACAGCTTCAGTACTCATTGCGTGCGATGAGGTTAGCAATTTCTGAGTAAGGTCCGACCTGTTGTAATTGTGCGAGAGGGGCCGATGTTACTCAATATTCTCGATGTATATGCAGTCCTGCAAGGTATTACGGATGGGAGATAGCGGTAGTGGGCGTCTCTATGATGGCTGTGTGACGGCTTTGCGATTTCATTCATTAGCATATTTTCGCAGCAGACCTGCGTGCTTAATTGTAGTCGCGATCGCAATAGCGATCCGTAATGAATCAGGCCCTATGTAAAGTTGGGTTAATTATGTTATTTGTGCTCTGGTGGGGGTGAGATTTATGTTGTGTGATGCCTTTTTATTAATCTTGGAGGTTGTTGCTGCTCTTTATGTAATTTGGGGCCTGTTGTCAGTAAGTGTTAGTATGGATGACATGTCGGGGATGGTTAGTGTAAGGGTGTCACATATCAGAGTCTTAAGGTGGGTGCACAGTAGACAATATGTCTTTCAATCCAGCGGATCGGAGCGACACATCGGGTAGTTCGTCTAGTGTGCACCTATGATGAGCGCGCTCACGTGGGTCGTTAACTACTGCACGGCCGATGGGGGATGATGCTAATGATGTCATGCTGCAGAATGCAGCATGACACTTCCCTTTCCCCCGTTGGACCCAACATCGGCAAGTGTGTATGCACTTGCCGCATGCTGGGTCTTGTCGTCTGCGATATCGCGCTGTGTACACATTGGCTAATGTCTACCCAGCTTTAGCCTTACTTATTCTGTCCAGTGACGTTATATCATGGTGTCCTTCGCTTCTCCTGGCCACCAGCAGCATTCCTGACTGCATGGGCGTGGCCATATTGGTTTCAGTCAGATGAACACTTCCCTCCAGTCAGATCTCAGGAGCTGCGCTCACATGATCTTTGCTACCAATGGGGGGAGAGCACGCACTATTTAAATCAGCCCCTGTGAGTTGCTCATGGCCAGAACAACTTACTTCTTAGGAAGAGGATTCTCCTTGGCTCCGGGCTTCAGCTGCTTTCCTTCTTTACCTATGTTCACCTGCAAGCTCTCCCATTTATCCATAAGCTACTCCTGTTAACCTGCAAGTGTTCTGTACACCTGCAAGTACCTGTGCGCACCTGCAAGCGCTCCTGTCACCTGCAAGTACTTGTGTGCATCTGCAAGCGCTCCTTTTATCTGCAAATATTCTTACCTATCTGTAAAAGCATCCTGTGCTCCTGGAGACAGTCCACTGGTGCTACAGTAAGTCCACCTGCTGCTGCCGTTGCTGTAAAGATTCCTCTTTCCATTCTGGGATTCTCCTCCAACAAGGACTCTGCTTCACTATCCAGCATCCGTTGTTAGCAATTCTCTGCCTCCATCTAGTCCTGTCTCACTACTTACCCTAATACCAGTCCAACTGTTAGTATCTGGTCTCTGAGTTCTGGTCATCAGCTGGGACTAGTGCTGAGTCTCAGGTTCCAGTTCCGTGCTGGTGAGTGGGGGCCCGATCTGGGTATTTTCGGATGCACAGGTCTGAGTTCCCTACCTCCAGAGGTATATTTACTACAGGACGATTTTAATCAATTTAAAATCGATCAACATCAATGTTGTGTTTCTGGGGCTAAATCACACATTTACTAATACTTAAAAAAATTAATAAAAATTGTCTGTTGGTAAATGTGTAATTTAGCCCCAGAATTACAACACTGATGTTGATTGATTTTAAATCAATCAAAATTGATTAAAATTAACCTTTAGTAAATATACCCCCTAGTCCTGAGTTCTGAGTTCGTGATTCCAGGCTAGTTCTGTTTGGTTCTGAGTCTCTACTTGTCTGTATCCTGAGTTCCCAGTAGCAGGTGTCAGCCTCTAGCTCCTAGGGTTCAGGTGCTGAGGTTGAATTCGCCACGACCGATTCCAGGGCCTCATTCCGGTGGATTCCATTCCCTAACTTCAGTCCAGTCTCTGTGTCCAGAGTCATTCCCTATTCTCAGTGCTATTCTGGTCCTGGGTGCACCAGATGAGCTGCAGTATCATTAAACTTCCAAGTTTCAGCTTTCAATCAGCTTCAACTTGGTCACAGAGTCCCCACATGGATCAAACAGGATGTTGTTATGAGACTGGCGGCCACGATGCCGCTGGTCTCAATCCCGATGCTGAAAGTTCGACACAGGACATAAGATAGACATTGAAATACTGATGCCTATCTTAATCCAGTCGCCGGAACACAGAAGGACGGCTGCCGAATGAGGTAAGACTAGGGTGCCCTTAGTATTAGCCGTGGGGGGGGTTAGGTTTAAATAGCATAGCGGGTTTAGTGTTGTTTTTTTTGGGGGGGGTTAGGCACCCCTAGGGGGGAGGGTTAGGCACCACTGGGGGGTTAAGGTTATTCTCTAAGGGTGGAGGGTTAGGTTTAGGCATGAAGGGGGAAGACTTAGGTTTAGGTAGTAACGGGGAGGATTAGAGTGCGGGTGGGAAGGTTAGGGTTAGGCTACAAGAAGGGAGGGTTAGGGTGCTGGATGGGTAGGGTTAGGCTACAAGAAGGGAGGGTTAGGGTGCTGGATGGGTAGGGTTAGGCTACAAGAAGGGAGGGTTAGGGGGTGAAGAGGGGAGGGTAAGTATATTTACCCTGATACCAACCATCGGGATACCGCTGTTGGTATTGCTGGAATGTATTAAATTGCACATGGAGGACATAGACTCCGAAAGTAGCTCATCCCTGCGATGTGTTTGGAGTGAACTGACTGCGTCAGCATCGTGACGGCAATTTACAGGGTTGTGGCTGCTGTTGGAAATAGAGGGAACGCAGCAGATATCGGAGATATCCACCATGATCCCTCCATAGTACATTTAGGGGATACTTAATATTTGCGGGTATCCCCCGAAAATGGGTGTTTTCAGGGAATATGCACCAAATATTGAATGATAAATGGGCCCCCAAGGGAAGCCCAGACTGTAATGGAAGCATTGACCGCTGGGGCCAGTTGTCATATTTTATAACTCATGTCAGAAGGACATTTTAGTTGGAAACTAAAGAGCCAAGATACAGATTCCTAAATGTGATCATAGAAAATACTGTGAATTTGTAGCGCACCCACATTGCAATTACACCTGTTTGTCAACTGGGCACCAGTCAGCCCACAATGCATTATTATTTACTGCACAACGATAAAGACATCACCTGACTCTGAAACGGTTTCCATAGCAACAAATATTTAATGGCCGACGCAGCCCCTAAAATAATGATCGTTACTCAGTCAATTGAACATTTATTACACTGCCTCTCTCTCTGCTCTCCTACTGGTAAGAGCAGGCATGACCTCCGTGTACAGAATAGGTACAAAGGGGCATGGAGAAGCACTCATAAAGGTGAGTCCAGGTAGCTTGTGAGAAGTGCACCTGACAGAGGTCTATTTCACCTGCACAAGACAACTAAAATCTGAGCTGGTAACAGTTGCGTCACTAGGTGGGTACGGGCAGCACCCGGTGACACTATCCGATGGTGTGACACCACAATAGCAGAGCTGGTGGGTGCAATGCTTCGCGGGCTATCGCACCAGGTGTCACAAGACATAATGACGCCACTGGCTGGTAAGTATTTAACCCAAAATATATTACAAGTGAAAGCTTTTTTAGGCAATCTTTATAAAAAAATAAATAAAAGATATGTAAGTTCCAAATAAATGCTTTTACTATAAAAGTTATATGATAGTGTGTAGTCTAGTGTGGTAGTTAACTTTGACAGTCACATTGAACAAACTGCACCTGTTCAATGTACAATCTAATGGAATCCACAATTACTGTATATAAAAGGGATGTTCTGGTAGGCAGCGGGTTAGGGGAACTGACAGAGTGTAAGCTTTGTAAGTGTTTCAGATATTATCCAGGCGTTTTAGCATTTATTCATTCTACAGTATTTCTCTGGTTAATAAGAATAAGATATAAATGTTCCCCTCATATAAGGAATCATATGTATAGTAATAAGTTATAAGTAATGTCTTTGAGCAGGTATAAAATAGCTGTGCTATCAAATAAAAACACTTTCATGGAAATAAGTTTAGAATTTGAAAACAGATTTACTAAGGCATGACTTGACAAAGCAGCCGATTATCAGTGGCTAGTCAAAGCCTGGTTTAGCATCTCATTCTATGGCCATTTTAAAACTATCGGTCAAAGTCACCGATGCTCAGGTACTTTGACAAACCGTGCCTAGGGTCAACCCGCACCAAACCCTATTGACAATTATATTGCCTTGAAGGCAAAATACAGGTTGTACATAGAATCTGGTCATGTTTGGACATATAAAGCACATTAAAAGTTCACCATTTATTCTGACTATATACATTTAAAATAAAAAAAATAAAAAAATTTCCCTGTACTGTGCATGCGCAAATGACGGGAAAATGGCTGTGGCGGCCATTTTCAAGTCCTTTTCACAGCACCGGACCCCCGCGCCGACGTGGGACTCCGGAGAGGTAAGTAATACTATGGGTGCAGGGTGTGCGGTGAGGGGCCCCCCTGGACCCAGGGGCCCGTGTACCCCGTACACCATGCACCCATTATAGATACGCCCCTGGTTAGGGCTGCTTACTTCCAGCAGTTGGGAATGTAACCTGGTCGAGATGCCGGTGTTGGGATTCTGACCGCCGGAATCCCAAGCACCAGCATCCCGTACCCATCCCAATGTCAGACCTCCCACCATTTCCAATAGAAAACTCAGCACTATACACTGAGCATCACACAGTTTCATAGTCTTTCACTTTAAATTTCTAAATAAAAATAAAGTAATTACGGAATTTATCAGTTAACTGATATTTTCTCTTTGGTGGTGACATTCCTAAAAAAATCTAAATAGAGATGTGTGGGTTCGGTTCACAGAAAACTGACAATAACCGAATTTAGGGGTTCCAACTCGAACCGAGTACGAATTCAGATTCACTTTGAGGTACCGAGTCAAACCGAGTCCCGGTTCGGATTTTCACGTGGTTCAGAGCTCCAGGGAGCACTGCATATGGGCACAACTAACAACTACTGGGGGCAATGCATATTGGCTCAACTACAAA
Organism: Taudactylus pleione; assembly: GCA_031769625.1. Lineage (NCBI taxonomy): Eukaryota > Metazoa > Chordata > Amphibia > Anura > Myobatrachidae > Taudactylus > Taudactylus pleione. Next base: position 2,769,329 of record JAUIMM010000418.1, read on the forward strand.
GGGCACTGCATATGGGCACAACTACAAGGGGCACTGCAAATGGGCACAACTACAGGGGGCACTGCATATGGGCACAACTACAGGGGTCACTGAATATGGGTTTAAATACAGGGGGCACTGCATATGGGCACTACTACAGGGGGCCCTTCATAAGGGGCACTACTACAGGGGGCACTGCATAAGGGGCACTACTACAATGGGCATTGCATAAAGGGCACTGCTACAGGGGGCAGGCATTGCATAAGGGGCACTGCTACAGGGGGCCCTGCATAATGGACACTACTACTGGGGACATTGCATAAGGGGCACTATTACAAGGGGCATTGCATATGGGGCACTGCTACAGGGGGCATTGCATAAGGGGCCCAGCTACAGGGGGCATTGCATAAGGGGCACAAATAAAGGGGACACTGTATAAGGGGCACTAACTTGATACACACAGTTTACAAGTTATAAGCTATGTTCCCAATAATCTGGTTCTACACGGACATAGAAACTGTGCAACCTGTCTTGAGGTGACAGACTGGCAGGAGTGGAGAGGAGGGTTGGTGAGGTAGACCTGTCAGGGCATTACTGTGTGGTATAATGTGTAAGGGGCAGTACTGTGTAGCACAATGTGCTATTAGGGATATTACTTAGTGTGGCATAATGTGTTAAAAAGGGCATTACTGTGTGGCATTATGTGTTATAAGGGGCATAATGTGTAAGGGGCAATACTGTGTGGCATAATGTGTTGTAAGGGGCATTACGGTGTGGCATAATGTGTTATAGGGGCATTACGGCATGGCATAATTTGTTATAAGGGCATTACTGTGTGTCATTATGTGTTATACATGGCATTATTGAGTGGCATAATGTGTAAGGGGCATTACTGTGTTGCATAATGTGTTGTAAGGGGCATTACGGTGTGGCATAATGTGTTATAAGGGCATTAAGGAGTGGCATAATTTGTTATAAGGACATTATGGTGTGGCAAAATGTGTTATAAGGGACATTACTTTATTATGAATCAACACACCATAATCGCCTGAAACTTTTTTGGCAGGGGGGGAGCAAAATTGATAGTTATGCCACTGGAGACAGCCTTTTGAGTCAAAAGACCCAAGACCATGTTGAAATACAATATATACAGTATCTATTTTTTAATTCTTATTGCAGGGTAATAGTGTAGTTTATATTTACTACTATATTGATTCTTTTGCACAACAATTAGTAGTGTGAAACTGATTTGCCAGACTCAGAGTAAAAGTACATAAAGCCAAGCACTTGAAACACAGAAAAACATTTTTTATCCTTCATTGCAGGGTAATAGTGTAGTTTATATATAGTTTTCAGTGCTTTGCACAGCATGTCTTAGTATAAACGCCAAAAGTACAAGACAAGTCCAAGTTCAAATAAAAAAAATATATAAACCAAGAACTTAGTCCAGGTAATAATAATAAACAAAAGAATGGGTAAGGTCGGGCCCAGCAGTCCTAGGACTCGGAAACAGCCTCTAGTAAACAGACTATATAATATACAGACAATATACAATATACAGATGATACAGGATTAGGAATAAATAGTTTATGTTGTTTGTTTGCAGCCTCAGCAGTGCAGTCTCTCTCTCTCAATGGGGGATATGTATTATAGCGGCACGTTACCGAGGCGAATCAGGAGGCACTAACGATGAGATGTAAGAACATCTCATCTGCCGGAGCAGGTGTTAACTTCCCCCCTCCGACGATTTCTGCCTGAGTACACAGCGCACCAGTCTAGTGCTCAGTCCTGGCCGGCTCCACTCAGCATGCGCGGAATCTCGCAAGTATCGCGAGAGCCCGCATGCAGCCTGGAGCCGGCAGCCCCCACAGCAGGGACAGTGCTGTCCCTGCTGTGGGGATAGGGCATCGCCAGGCTGTAGCTGTCGCTAATGACAGCTGCAGCGGGTCGAACGGACAGGCGAACTGACCGTTCATACATTGCCCAGGCTATCGGCGCTGCTATCTTGTATCTTGTAGATAGCAGCGCCGACAATGTCATTTACCGCCATACCCCCCGATCATACATCGGGGAGAAGTGGTATAATGTACGCTAATACCGCTTCGGCGCTTCTTACATCTTCCCCATTCTATGCTCTCTGTTTCTCTCTATCTATGCTCTCTGTTTTTCTCTATCTATGCTCTCTGTTTCTCTATCTCTGCTCTCTGTTTCTCTCTATCTCTGCTCTCTGTTTCTCTCTATCTATGCTCTCTGTTTCTCTCTATCTATGCTCTCTGTTTCTCTATCTATGCTCTCTGTTTCTCTATCTATGCTCTCTGTTTCTCTCTATCTATGCTCTCTGTTTCTCTATCTCTGCTCTCTTTCTCTCTATCTATGCTCTCTGTTTCTCTCTCTATGCTCTCTGTTTCTCTCTCTATGCTCTCTGTTTCTCTATCTCTGCTCTCTGTTTCTCTCTATCTATGCTCTCTGTTTCTCTATCTATGCTCTCTGTTTCTCTATCTATGCTCTCTGTTTCTCTCTATCTATGCTCTCTGTTTCTCTCTATCTATGCTCTCTGTTTCTCTATCTCTGCTCTCTTTCTCTCTATCTATGCTCTCTGTTTCTCTATCTATGCTCTCTGTTTCTCTCTCTATGCTCTCTGTTTCTCTCTATCTATGCTCTCTGTTTCTCTATCTCTGCTCTCTGTTTCTCTCTATCTATGCTCTCTGTTTCTCTATCTCTGCTCTCTATTTCTCTATCTATGCTCTCTGTTTCTCTATCTCTGCTCTCTTTCTCTCTATCTATGCTCTCTGTTTCTCTCTCTATGTTCTCTGTTTCTCTCTATCTATGCTCTCTGTTTCTCTCTATCTATGCTCTCTGTTTCTCTATCTCTGCTCTCTTTCTCTCTATCTATGCTCTCTGTTTCTCTCTATCTATGCTCTCTGTTTCTCTCTCTATGCTCTGTTTCTCTCTATCTATGCTCTCTGTTTCTCTATCTCTGCTCTCTGTTTCTCTATCTATGCTCTCTGTTTCTCTATCTCTGCTCTCTTTCTCTCTATCTATGCTCTCTGTTTCTCTCTCTATGCTCTCTGTTTCTCTCTATCTATGCTCTCTGTTTCTCTCTCTATGCTCTGTTTCTCTCTATCTATGCTCTCTGTTTCTCTATCTCTGCTCTCTGTTTCTCTCTATCTCTGCTCTCTGTTTCTCTATCTATGCTCTCTGTTTCTCTATCTATGTTCTCTGTTTCTCTATCTCTGCTCTCTGTTTCTCTATCTCTGCTCTCTGTTTCTCTATCTCTGCTCTCTGTTTCTCTCTATCTATGCTCTCTGTTTCTCTATATCTCTGCTCTCTGTTTCTCTATCTCTGCTCTCTGTTTCTCTCTATCTATGCTCGCTGTTTCTCTATCTCTGCTCGCTGTTTCTCTCTATCTCTGCTCTCTGTTTCTCTCTATCTCTGCTCTCTGTTTCTCTCTATCTATGCTCTCTGTTTCTCTCTATGCTCTCTGTTTCTCTATCTCTGCTCGCTGTTTCTCTCTATCTCTGCTCTCTGTTTCTCTCTATCTCTGCTCTCTGTTTCTCTATCTATGCTCTCTGTTTCTCTCTATCTCTGCTCTCTGTTTCTCTCTATCTCTGCTCTCTGTTTCTCTCTATCTCTGCTCTCTGTTTCTCTCTATCTCTGCTCTCTGTTTCTCTCTATCTATGTTCTCTGTTTCTCTCTATCTATGCTCTCTGTTTCTCTATCTCTGCTCGCTGTTTCTCTCTATCTCTGCTCTCTGTTTCTCTCTATGCTCTCTGTTTCTCTATCTCTGCTCGCTGTTTCTCTCTATCTCTGCTCTCTGTTTCTCTCTATCTCTGCTCTCTGTTTCTCTATCTATGCTCTCTGTTTCTCTCTATCTCTGCTCTCTGTTTCCCTCTATCTCTGCTCTCTGTTTCTCTCTATCTATGCTCTCTGTTTCTCTATCTCTGCTCGCTGTTTCTCTCTATCTCTGCTCTCTGTTTCTCTCTATCTCTGCTCTCTGTTTCTCTATCTCTGCTCTCTGTTTCTCTCTATCTATGCTCTCTGTTTCTCTCTATCTATGCTCTCTGTTTCTCTCTATCTCTGCTCTCTGTTTCTCTCTCTAAGCTCTCTGTTTCTCTCTATCTCTGCTCTCTGTTTCTCTATCTCTGCTCTCTGTTTCTCTCTATCTATGCTCTCTGTTTCTCTATCTATGCTCTCTGTTTCTCTCTATCTCTGCTCTCTGTTTCTTTCTATCTATGCTCTCTGTTTCTCTATCTATGCTCTCTGTTTCTCTCTATCTCTGCTCTCTGTTTCTCTCTATCTATGCTCTCTGTTTCTCTCTATCTCTGCTCTCTGTTTCTCTCTATCTATGCTCTCTGTTTCTCTCTATGCTCTCTGTTTCTCTATCTCTGCTCTGTTTCTCTCTATCTCTGCTCTCTGTTTCTCTCTATCTCTGCTCTCTGTTTCTCTCTATCTCTGCTCTCTGTTTCTCTGTATCTCTGCTCTCTGTTTCTCTCTATCTCTGCTCTCTGTTTCTCTATCTATGCTCTCTGTTTCTCTCTATCTCTGCTCTCTGTTTCTCTCTATCTATGCTCTCTGTTTCTCTCTATGCTCTCTGTTTCTCTATCTCTGCTCTCTGTTTCTCTCTATCTATGCTCTCTGTTTCTCTCTATCTCTGCTCTCTGTTTCTCTCTATCTCTGCTCTTTGTTTCTCTCTATCTATGCTCTCTGTTTCTCTATCTCTGCTCTCTGTTTCTCTCTATCTCTGCTCTCTGTTTCTCTCTATCTCTGCTCTCTGTTTCTCTATCTCTGCTCTCTGTTTCTCTCTATCTCTGCTCTCTGTTTCTCTCCATCTATGCTCTCTGTTTCTCTATCTCTGCTCGCTGTTTCTCTCTATCTCTGCTCTCTGTTTCTCTCTATCTCTGCTCTCTGTTTCTCTCTATCTATGCTCTCTGTTTCTCTCTATGCTCTCTGTTTCTCTATCTCTGCTCGCTGTTTCTCTCTATCTCTGCTCTCTGTTTCTCTCTATCTCTGCTCTCTGTTTCTCTATCTATGCTCTCTGTTTCTCTCTATCTCTGCTCTCTGTTTCTCTCTATCTCTGCTCTCTGTTTCTCTCTATCTCTGCTCTCTGTTTCTCTCTATCTCTGCTCTCTGTTTCTCTCTATCTATGCTCTCTGTTTCTCTCTATCTATGCTCTCTGTTTCTCTCTATCTCTGCTCTCTGTTTCTCTCTATGCTCTCTGTTTCTCTATCTCTGCTCGCTGTTTCTCTCTATCTCTGCTCTCTGTTTCTCTCTATCTCTGCTCTCTGTTTCTCTATCTATGCTCTCTGTTTCTCTCTATCTCTGCTCTCTGTTTCTCTCTATCTCTGCTCTCTGTTTCTCTCTATCTCTGCTCTCTGTTTCTCTCTATCTCTGCTCTCTGTTTCTCTCTATCTCTGCTCTCTGTTTCTCTCTATCTCTGCTCTCTGTTTCTCTCTATCTATGCTCTCTGTTTCTCTCTATCTATGCTCTCTGTTTCTCTCTATCTCTGCTCTCTGTTTCTCTCTATGCTCTCTGTTTCTCTATCTCTGCTCGCTGTTTCTCTCTATCTCTGCTCTCTGTTTCTCTCTATCTCTGCTCTCTGTTTCTCTCTATCTCTGCTCTCTGTTTCTCTATCTATGCTCTCTGTTTCTCTCTATCTCTGCTCTCTGTTTCTCTCTATCTCTGCTCTCTGTTTCTCTCTATCTCTGCTCTCTGTTTCTCTATCTATGCTCTCTGTTTCTCTCTATCTCTGCTCTCTGTTTCTCTCTATCTCTGCTCGCTGTTTCTCTCTATCTCTGCTCTCTGTTTCTCTATCTCTGCTCTCTGTTTCTCTCTATCTATGCTCGCTGTTTCTCTATCTCTGCTCGCTGTTTCTCTCTATCTCTGCTCTCTGTTTCTCTCTATCTCTGCTCTCTGTTTCTCTCTATCTATGCTCTCTGTTTCTCTCTATGCTCTCTGTTTCTCTATCTCTGCTCGCTGTTTCTCTCTATCTCTGCTCTCTGTTTCTCTCTATCTCTGCTCTCTGTTTCTCTCTATCTCTGCTCTCTGTTTCTCTATCTATGCTCTCTGTTTCTCTATCTCTGCTCGCTGTTTCTCTCTATCTCTGCTCTCTGTTTCTCTCTATCTCTGCTCTCTGTTTCTCTCTATCTATGCTCTCTGTTTCTCTCTATGCTCTCTGTTTCTCTATCTCTGCTCGCTGTTTCTCTCTATCTCTGCTCTCTGTTTCTCTCTATCTCTGCTCTCTGTTTCTCTATCTATGCTCTCTGTTTCTCTCTATCTCTGCTCTCTGTTTCTCTCTATCTCTGCTCTCTGTTTCTCTCTATCTCTGCTCTCTGTTTCTCTCTATCTCTGCTCTCTGTTTCTCTCTATCTATGCTCTCTGTTTCTCTCTATCTATGCTCTCTGTTTCTCTCTATCTCTGCTCTCTGTTTCTCTCTATGCTCTCTGTTTCTCTATCTCTGCTCGCTGTTTCTCTCTATCTCTGCTCTCTGTTTCTCTCTATCTCTGCTCTCTGTTTCTCTATCTATGCTCTCTGTTTCTCTCTATCTCTGCTCTCTGTTTCTCTCTATCTCTGCTCTCTGTTTCTCTCTATCTCTGCTCTCTGTTTCTCTCTATCTCTGCTCTCTGTTTCTCTCTATCTCTGCTCTCTGTTTCTCTCTATCTCTGCTCTCTGTTTCTCTCTATCTATGCTCTCTGTTTCTCTCTATCTATGCTCTCTGTTTCTCTCTATCTCTGCTCTCTGTTTCTCTCTATGCTCTCTGTTTCTCTATCTCTGCTCGCTGTTTCTCTCTATCTCTGCTCTCTGTTTCTCTCTATCTCTGCTCTCTGTTTCTCTCTATCTCTGCTCTCTGTTTCTCTATCTATGCTCTCTGTTTCTCTCTATCTCTGCTCTCTGTTTCTCTCTATCTCTGCTCTCTGTTTCTCTCTATCTCTGCTCTCTGTTTCTCTATCTATGCTCTCTGTTTCTCTCTATCTCTGCTCTCTGTTTCTCTCTATCTCTGCTCGCTGTTTCTCTCTATCTCTGCTCTCTGTTTCTCTATCTCTGCTCTCTGTTTCTCTCTATCTATGCTCGCTGTTTCTCTATCTCTGCTCGCTGTTTCTCTCTATCTCTGCTCTCTGTTTCTCTCTATCTCTGCTCTCTGTTTCTCTCTATCTATGCTCTCTGTTTCTCTCTATGCTCTCTGTTTCTCTATCTCTGCTCGCTGTTTCTCTCTATCTCTGCTCTCTGTTTCTCTCTATCTCTGCTCTCTGTTTCTCTATCTATGCTCTCTGTTTCTCTCTATCTCTGCTCTCTGTTTCTCTCTATCTCTGCTCTCTGTTTCTCTCTATCTCTCCTCTCTGTTTCTCTCTATCTCTGCTCTGTGTTTCTCTCTATCTATGTTCTCTGTTTCTCTCTATCTATGCTCTCTGTTTCTCTATCTCTGCTCGCTGTTTCTCTCTATCTCTGCTCTCTGTTTCTCTCTATGCTCTCTGTTTCTCTATCTCTGCTCGCTGTTTCTCTCTATCTCTGCTCTCTGTTTCTCTCTATCTCTGCTCTCTGTTGCTCTATCTATGCTCTCTGTTTCTCTCTATCTCTGCTCTCTGTTTCCCTCTATCTCTGCTCTCTGTTTCTCTCTATCTATGCTCTCTGTTTCTCTATCTCTGCTCGCTGTTTCTCTCTATCTCTGCTCTCTGTTTCTCTCTATCTCTGCTCTCTGTTTCTCTATCTCTGCTCTCTGTTTCTCTCTATCTATGCTCTCTGTTTCTCTCTATCTATGCTCTCTGTTTCTCTCTATCTCTGCTCTCTGTTTCTCTCTCTAAGCTCTCTGTTTCTCTCTATCTCTGCTCTCTGTTTCTCTATCTCTGCTCTCTGTTTCTCTCTATCTATGCTCTCTGTTTCTCTATCTATGCTCTCTGTTTCTCTCTATCTCTGCTCTCTGTTTCTTTCTATCTATGCTCTCTGTTTCTCTATCTATGCTCTCTGTTTCTCTCTATCTCTGCTCTCTGTTTCTCTCTATCTATGCTCTCTGTTTCTCTCTATCTCTGCTCTCTGTTTCTCTCTATCTATGCTCTCTGTTTCTCTCTATGCTCTCTGTTTCTCTATCTCTGCTCTGTTTCTCTCTATCTCTGCTCTCTGTTTCTCTCTATCTCTGCTCTCTGTTTCTCTCTATCTCTGCTCTCTGTTTCTCTCTATCTCTGCTCTCTGTTTCTCTATCTATGCTCTCTGTTTCTCTCTATCTCTGCTCTCTGTTTCTCTCTATCTATGCTCTCTGTTTCTCTCTATGCTCTCTGTTTCTCTATCTCTGCTCTCTGTTTCTCTCTATCTATGCTCTATGTTTCTCTCTATCTCTGCTCTCTGTTTCTCTCTATCTCTGCTCTTTGTTTCTCTCTATCTATGCTCTCTGTTTCTCTATCTCTGCTCTCTGTTTCTCTCTATCTCTGCTCTCTTTTTCTCTCTATCTCTGCTCTCTGTTTCTCTATCTCTGCTCTCTGTTTCTCTCTATCTCTGCTCTCTGTTTCTCTCCATCTATGCTCTCTGTTTCTCTATCTCTGCTCGCTGTTTCTCTCTATCTCTGCTCTCTGTTTCTCTCTATCTCTGCTCTCTGTTTCTCTCTATCTATGCTCTCTGTTTCTCTCTATGCTCTCTGTTTCTCTATCTCTGCTCGCTGTTTCTCTCTATCTCTGCTCTCTGTTTCTCTCTATCTCTGCTCTCTGTTTCTCTATCTATGCTCTCTGTTTCTCTCTATCTCTGCTCTCTGTTTCTCTCTATCTCTGCTCTCTGTTTCTCTCTATCTCTGCTCTCTGTTTCTCTCTATCTATGCTCTCTGTTTCTCTCTATCTATGCTCTCTGTTTCTCTCTATCTCTGCTCTCTGTTTCTCTCTATGCTCTCTGTTTCTCTATCTCTGCTCGCTGTTTCTCTCTATCTCTGCTCTCTGTTTCTCTCTATCTCTGCTCTCTGTTTCTCTATCTATGCTCTCTGTTTCTCTCTATCTCTGCTCTCTGTTTCTCTCTATGCTCTCTGTTTCTCTATCTCTGCTCTCTGTTTCTCTCTATCTCTGCTCTCTGTTTCTCTCTATCTATGCTCTCTGTTTCTCTCTATCTATGCTCTCTGTTTCTCTCTATCTCTGCTCTCTGTTTCTCTCTATGCTCTCTGTTTCTCTATCTCTGCTCGCTGTTTCTCTCTATCTCTGCTCTCTGTTTCTCTCTATCTCTGCTCTCTGTTTCTCTATCTATGCTCTCTGTTTCTCTCTATCTCTGCTCTCTGTTTCTCTCTATCTCTGCTCTCTGTTTCTCTCTATCTCTGCTCTCTGTTTCTCTCTATGCTCTCTGTTTCTCTATCTCTGCTCGCTGTTTCTCTCTATCTCTGCTCTCTGTTTCTCTCTATTTCTGCTCTCTGTTTCTCTATCTATGCTCTCTGTTTCTCTCTATCTCTGCTCTCTGTTTCTCTCTATCTCTGCTCGCTGTTTCTCTCTATCTCTGCTCTCTGTTTCTCTCTATGCTCTCTGTTTCTCTATCTCTGCTCTCTGTTTCTCTCTATCTCTGCTCTCTGTTTCTCTATCTATGCTCTCTGTTTCTCTCTATCTCTGCTCTCTGTTTCTCCCTATCTATGCTCTCTGTTTCTCATCTCTCTGCTCGCTGTTTCTCTCTATCTCTGCTCTCTGTTTCTCTCTATCTCTGCTCTCTGTTTCTCTATCTCTGCTCTCTGTTTCTCTCTATCTATGCTCTCTGTTTCTCTCTATCTATGCTCTCTGTTTCTCTCTATCTCTGCTCTCTGTTTCTCTCTCTATGCTCTCTGTTTCTCTCTATCTCTGCTCTCTGTTTCTCTATCTCTGCTCTCTGTTTCTCTCTATCTATGCTCTCTGTTTCTCTATCTATGCTCTCTGTTTCTCTCTATTTCTGCTCTCTGTTTCACTATCTCTGCTCTCTGTTTCTTTCTATCTATGCTCTCTGTTTCTCTATCTCTGCTCTCTGTTTCTCTCTATCTCTGCTCTCTGTTTCTCTCTATCTATGCTCTCTGTTTCTCTCTATCTCTGCTCTCTGTTTCTCTCTATCTATGCTCTCTGTTTCTCTCTATGCTCTCTGTTTCTCTATCTCTGCTCTCTGTTTCTCTCTATCTCTGCTCTCTGTTTCTCTCTATCTCTGCTCTCTGTTTCTCTCTATCTATGCTCTCTGTTTCTCTCTATCTCTGCTCTCTGTTTCTCTCTATCTCTGCTCTCTGTTTCTCTCTATCTCTGCTCTCTGTTTCTCTCTATCTCTGCTCTCTGTTTCTCTCTATCTATGCTCTCTGTTTCTCTATCTATGCTCTCTGTTTCTCTCTATCTCTGCTCTATGTTTCTCTCTATCTATGCTCTCTGTTTCTCTCTATGCTCTCTGTTTCTCTATCTCTGCTCTCTGTTTCTCTCTATCTATGCTCTCTGTTTCTCTCTATCTCTGCTCTCTGTTTCTCTCTATCTCTGCTCTCTGTTTCTCTCTATCTCTGCTCTCTGTTTCTCTATCTCTGCTCTCTGTTTCTCTATCTCTGCTCTTTGTTTCTCTCTATCTATGCTCTCTGTTTCTCTCTATCTATGCTCTCTGTTTCTCTCTATCTCTGCTCTCTGTTTCTCTCTATGCTCTCTGTTTCTCTATCTCTGCTCGCTGTTTCTCTCTATCTCTGCTCTCTGTTTCTCTCTATCTCTGCTCTCTGTTTCTCTATCTATGCTCTCTGTTTCTCTCTATCTCTGCTCTCTGTTTCTCTCTATCTCTGCTCTCTGTTTCTCTCTATCTCTGCTCTCTGTTTCTCTCTATGCTCTCTGTTTCTCTATCTCTGCTCGCTGTTTCTCTCTATCTCTGCTCTCTGTTTCTCTCTATCTCTGCTCTCTGTTTCTCTCTATCTCTGCTCTCTGTTTCTCTCTATCTCTGCTCTCTGTTTCTCTCTATCTATGCTCTCTGTTTCTCTCTATCTCTGCTCTCTGTTTCTCTCTATGCTCTCTGTTTCTCTATCTCTGCTCGCTGTTTCTCTCTATCTCTGCTCTCTGTTTCTCTCTATCTCTGCTCTCTGTTTCTCTATCTATGCTCTCTGTTTCTCTCTATCTCTGCTCTCTGTTTCTCTCTATCTCTGCTCTCTGTTTCTCTCTATCTCTGCTCTCTGTTTCTCTATCTATGCTCTCTGTTTCTCTCTATCTCTGCTCTCTGTTTCTCTCTATCTCTGCTCGCTGTTTCTCTCTATCTCTGCTCTCTGTTTCTCTATCTCTGCTCTCTGTTTCTCTCTATCTATGCTCGCTGTTTCTCTATCTCTGCTCGCTGTTTCTCTCTATCTCTGCTCTCTGTTTCTCTCTATCTCTGCTCTCTGTATCTCTCTATCTATGCTCTCTGTTTCTCTCTATGCTCTCTGTTTCTCTATCTCTGCTCGCTGTTTCTCTCTATCTCTGCTCTCTGTTTCTCTCTATCTCTGCTCTCTGTTTCTCTATCTATGCTCTCTGTTTCTCTCTATCTCTGCTCTCTGTTTCTCTCTATCTCTGCTCTCTGTTTCTCTCTATCTCTGCTCTCTGTTTCTCTCTATCTCTGCTCTCTGTTTCTCTCTATCTATGTTCTCTGTTTCTCTCTATCTATGCTCTCTGTTTCTCTATCTCTGCTCGCTGTTTCTCTCTATCTCTGCTCTCTGTTTCTCTCTATGCTCTCTGTTTCTCTATCTCTGCTCGCTGTTTCTCTCTATCTCTGCTCTCTGTTTCTCTCTATCTCTGCTCTCTGTTTCTCTATCTATGCTCTCTGTTTCTCTCTATCTCTGCTCTCTGTTTCCCTCTATCTCTGCTCTCTGTTTCTCTCTATCTATGCTCTCTGTTTCTCTATCTCTGCTCGCTGTTTCTCTCTATCTCTGCTCTCTGTTTCTCTCTATCTCTGCTCTCTGTTTCTCTATCTCTGCTCTCTGTTTCTCTCTATCTACGCTCTCTGTTTCTCTCTATCTATGCTCTCTGTTTCTCTCTATCTCTGCTCTCTGTTTCTCTCTCTAAGCTCTCTGTTTCTCTCTATCTCTGCTCTCTGTTTCTCTATCTCTGCTCTCTGTTTCTCTCTATCTATGCTCTCTGTTTCTCTATCTATGCTCTCTGTTTCTCTCTATCTCTGCTCTCTGTTTCTTTCTATCTATGCTCTCTGTTTCTCTATCTATGCTCTCTGTTTCTCTCTATCTCTGCTCTCTGTTTCTCTCTATCTATGCTCTCTGTTTCTCTCTATCTCTGCTCTCTGTTTCTCTCTATCTATGCTCTCTGTTTCTCTCTATGCTCTCTGTTTCTCTATCTCTGCTCTGTTTCTCTCTATCTCTGCTCTCTGTTTCTCTCTATCTCTGCTCTCTGTTTCTCTCTATCTCTGCTCTCTGTTTCTCTGTATCTCTGCTCTCTGTTTCTCTCTATCTCTGCTCTCTGTTTCTCTCTATCTCTGCTCTCTGTTTCTCTCTATCTATGCTCTCTGTTTCTCTCTATGCTCTCTGTTTCTCTATCTCTGCTCTCTGTTTCTCTCTATCTATGCTCTCTGTTTCTCTCTATCTCTGCTCTCTGTTTCTCTCTATCTCTGCTCTTTGTTTCTCTCTATCTATGCTCTCTGTTTCTCTATCTCTGCTCTCTGTTTCTCTCTATCTCTGCTCTCTGTTTCTCTCTATCTCTGCTCTCTGTTTCTCTCTCTCTCTGCTCTCTGTTTCTCTCCATCTATGCTCTCTGTTTCTCTATCTCTGCTCGCTGTTTCTCTCTATCTCTGCTCTCTGTTTCTCTCTATCTCTGCTCTCTGTTTCTCTCTATCTATGCTCTCTGTTTCTCTCTATGCTCTCTGTTTCTCTATCTCTGCTCGCTGTTTCTCTCTATCTCTGCTCTCTGTTTCTCTCTATCTCTGCTCTCTGTTTCTCTATCTATGCTCTCTGTTTCTCTCTATCTCTGCTCTCTGTTTCTCTCTATCTCTGCTCTCTGTTTCTCTCTATCTCTGCTCTCTGTTTCTCTCTATCTCTGCTCTCTGTTTCTCTCTATCTATGCTCTCTGATCTCTCTATCTATGCTCTCTGTTTCTCTCTATCTCTGCTCTCTGTTTCTCTCTATGCTCTCTGTTTCTCTATCTCTGCTCGCTGTTTCTCTCTATCTCTGCTCTCTGTTTCTCTCTATCTCTGCTCTCTGTTTCTCTATCTATGCTCTCTGTTTCTCTCTATCTCTGCTCTCTGTTTCTCTCTATCTCTGCTCTCTGTTTCTCTCTATCTCTGCTCTCTGTTTCTCTCTATGCTCTCTGTTTCTCTATCTCTGCTCTCTGTTTCTCTCTATCTCTGCTCTCTGTTTCTCTCTATCTCTGCTCTCTGTTTCTCTCTATCTCTGCTCTCTGTTTCTCTCTATCTATGCTCTCTGTTTCTCTCTATCTATGCTCTCTGTTTCTCTCTATCTCTGCTCTCTGTTTCTCTCTATGCTCTCTGTTTCTCTATCTCTGCTCGCTGTTTCTCTCTATCTCTGCTCTCTGTTTCTCTCTATCTCTGCTCTCTGTTTCTCTCTATCTCTGCTCTCTGTTTCTCTCTATCTCTGCTCTCTGTTTCTCTCTATCTCTGCTCTCTGTTTCTCTCTATCTCTGCTCTCTGTTTCTCTCTATGCTCTCTGTTTCTCTATCTCTGCTCGCTGTTTCTCTCTATCTCTGCTCTCTGTTTCTCTCTATCTCTGCTCTCTGTTTCTCTATCTATGCTCTCTGTTTCTCTCTATCCCTGCTCTCTGTTTCTCTCTATCTCTGCTCGCTGTTTCTCTCTATCTCTGCTCTCTGTTTCTCTCTATGCTCTCTGTTTCTCTATCTCTGCTCTCTGTTTCTCTCTATCTCTGCTCTCTGTTTCTCTATCTATGCTCTCTGTTTCTCTCTATCTCTGCTCTCTGTTTCTCTCTATCTATGCTCTCTGTTTCTCATCTCTCTGCTCGCTGTTTCTCTCTATCTCTGCTCTCTGTTTCTCTCTATCTCTGCTCTCTGTTTCTCTATCTCTGCTCTCTGTTTCTCTCTATCTATGCTCTCTGTTTCTCTCTATCTATGCTCTCTGTTTCTCTCTATCTCTGCTCTCTGTTTCTCTCTCTATGCTCTCTGTTTCTCTCTATCTCTGCTCTCTGTTTCTCTATCTCTGCTCTCTGTTTCTCTCTATCTATGCTCTCTGTTTCTCTATCTATGCTCTCTGTTTCTCTCTATTTCTGCTCTCTGTTTCACTATCTCTGCTCTCTGTTTCTTTCTATCTATGCTCTCTGTTTCTCTATCTCTGCTCTCTGTTTCTCTCTATCTCTGCTCTCTGTTTCTATCTATCTATGCTCTCTGTTTCTCTCTATCTCTGCTCTCTGTTTCTCTCTATCTATGCTCTCTGTTTCTCTCTATGCTCTCTGTTTCTCTATCTCTGCTCTCTGTTTCTCTCTATCTCTGCTCTCTGTTTCTCTCTATCTCTGCTCTCTGTTTCTCTCTATATATGCTCTCTGTTTCTCTCTATCTCTGCTCTCTGTTTCTCTCTATCTCTGCTCTCTGTTTCTCTCTATCTCTGCTCTCTGTTTCTCTCTATCTCTGCTCTCTGTTTCTCTCTATCTATGCTCTCTGTTTCTCTATCTATGCTCTCTGTTTCTCTCTATCTCTGCTCTCTGTTTCTCTCTATCTATGCTCTCTGTTTCTCTCTATGCTCTCTGTTTCTCTATCTCTGCTCTCTGTTTCTCTCTATCTATGCTCTCTGTTTCTCTCTATCTCTGCTCTCTGTTTCTCTCTATCTCTGCTCTCTGTTTCTCTCTATCTCTGCTCTCTGTTTCTCTATCTATGCTCTCTGTTTCTCTCTATCTCTGCTCTCTGTTTCCCTCTATCTCTGCTCTCTGTTTCTCTCTATCTATGCTCTCTGTTTCTCTATCTCTGCTCGCTGTTTCTCTCTATCTCTGCTCTCTGTTTCTCTCTATCTCTGCTCTCTGTTTCTCTATCTCTGCTCTCTGTTTCTCTCTATCTATGCTCTCTGTTTCTCTCTATCTATGCTCTCTGTTTCTCTCTATCTCTGCTCTCTGTTTCTCTCTCTAAGCTCTCTGTTTCTCTCTATCTCTGCTCTCTGTTTCTCTATCTCTGCTCTCTGTTTCTCTCTATCTATGCTCTCTGTTTCTCTATCTATGCTCTCTGTTTCTCTCTATCTCTGCTCTCTGTTTCTTTCTATCTATGCTCTCTGTTTCTCTATCTATGCTCTCTGTTTCTCTCTATCTCTGCTCTCTGTTTCTCTCTATCTATGCTCTCTGTTTCTCTCTATCTCTGCTCTCTGTTTCTCTCTATCTATGCTCTCTGTTTCTCTCTATGCTCTCTGTTTCTCTATCTCTGCTCTGTTTCTCTCTATCTCTGCTCTCTGTTTCTCTCTATCTCTGCTCTCTGTTTCTCTCTATCTCTGCTCTCTGTTTCTCTGTATCTCTGCTCTCTGTTTCTCTCTATCTCTGCTCTCTGTTTCTCTCTATCTCTGCTCTCTGTTTCTCTCTATCTATGCTCTCTGTTTCTCTCTATGCTCTCTGTTTCTCTATCTCTGCTCTCTGTTTCTCTCTATCTATGCTCTCTGTTTCTCTCTATCTCTGCTCTCTGTTTCTCTCTATCTCTGCTCTTTGTTTCTCTCTATCTATGCTCTCTGTTTCTCTATCTCTGCTCTCTGTTTCTCTCTATCTCTGCTCTCTGTTTCTCTCTATCTCTGCTCTCTGTTTCTCTCTCTCTCTGCTCTCTGTTTCTCTCCATCTATGCTCTCTGTTTCTCTATCTCTGCTCGCTGTTTCTCTCTATCTCTGCTCTCTGTTTCTCTCTATCTCTGCTCTCTGTTTCTCTCTATCTATGCTCTCTGTTTCTCTCTATGCTCTCTGTTTCTCTATCTCTGCTCGCTGTTTCTCTCTATCTCTGCTCTCTGTTTCTCTCTATCTCTGCTCTCTGTTTCTCTATCTATGCTCTCTGTTTCTCTCTATCTCTGCTCTCTGTTTCTCTCTATCTCTGCTCTCTGTTTCTCTCTATCTCTGCTCTCTGTTTCTCTCTATCTCTGCTCTCTGTTTCTCTCTATCTATGCTCTCTGATCTCTCTATCTATGCTCTCTGTTTCTCTCTATCTCTGCTCTCTGTTTCTCTCTATGCTCTCTGTTTCTCTATCTCTGCTCGCTGTTTCTCTCTATCTCTGCTCTCTGTTTCTCTCTATCTCTGCTCTCTGTTTCTCTATCTATGCTCTCTGTTTCTCTCTATCTCTGCTCTCTGTTTCTCTCTATCTCTGCTCTCTGTTTCTCTCTATCTCTGCTCTCTGTTTCTCTCTATGCTCTCTGTTTCTCTATCTCTGCTCTCTGTTTCTCTCTATCTCTGCTCTCTGTTTCTCTCTATCTCTGCTCTCTGTTTCTCTCTATCTCTGCTCTCTGTTTCTCTCTATCTATGCTCTCTGTTTCTCTCTATCTATGCTCTCTGTTTCTCTCTATCTCTGCTCTCTGTTTCTCTCTATGCTCTCTGTTTCTCTATCTCTGCTCGCTGTTTCTCTCTATCTCTGCTCTCTGTTTCTCTCTATCTCTGCTCTCTGTTTCTCTCTATCTCTGCTCTCTGTTTCTCTCTATCTCTGCTCTCTGTTTCTCTCTATCTCTGCTCTCTGTTTCTCTCTATCTCTGCTCTCTGTTTCTCTCTATGCTCTCTGTTTCTCTATCTCTGCTCGCTGTTTCTCTCTATCTCTGCTCTCTGTTTCTCTCTATCTCTGCTCTCTGTTTCTCTATCTATGCTCTCTGTTTCTCTCTATCCCTGCTCTCTGTTTCTCTCTATCTCTGCTCGCTGTTTCTCTCTATCTCTGCTCTCTGTTTCTCTCTATGCTCTCTGTTTCTCTATCTCTGCTCTCTGTTTCTCTCTATCTCTGCTCTCTGTTTCTCTATCTATGCTCTCTGTTTCTCTCTATCTCTGCTCTCTGTTTCTCTCTATCTATGCTCTCTGTTTCTCATCTCTCTGCTCGCTGTTTCTCTCTATCTCTGCTCTCTGTTTCTCTCTATCTCTGCTCTCTGTTTCTCTATCTCTGCTCTCTGTTTCTCTCTATCTATGCTCTCTGTTTCTCTCTATCTATGCTCTCTGTTTCTCTCTATCTCTGCTCTCTGTTTCTCTCTCTATGCTCTCTGTTTCTCTCTATCTCTGCTCTCTGTTTCTCTATCTCTGCTCTCTGTTTCTCTCTATCTATGCTCTCTGTTTCTCTATCTATGCTCTCTGTTTCTCTCTATTTCTGCTCTCTGTTTCACTATCTCTGCTCTCTGTTTCTTTCTATCTATGCTCTCTGTTTCTCTATCTCTGCTCTCTGTTTCTCTCTATCTCTGCTCTCTGTTTCTATCTATCTATGCTCTCTGTTTCTCTCTATCTCTGCTCTCTGTTTCTCTCTATCTATGCTCTCTGTTTCTCTCTATGCTCTCTGTTTCTCTATCTCTGCTCTCTGTTTCTCTCTATCTCTGCTCTCTGTTTCTCTCTATCTCTGCTCTCTGTTTCTCTCTATCTATGCTCTCTGTTTCTCTCTATCTCTGCTCTCTGTTTCTCTCTATCTCTGCTCTCTGTTTCTCTCTATCTCTGCTCTCTGTTTCTCTCTATCTCTGCTCTCTGTTTCTCTCTATCTATGCTCTCTGTTTCTCTATCTATGCTCTCTGTTTCTCTCTATCTCTGCTCTCTGTTTCTCTCTATCTATGCTCTCTGTTTCTCTCTATGCTCTCTGTTTCTCTATCTCTGCTCTCTGTTTCTCTCTATCTATGCTCTCTGTTTCTCTCTATCTCTGCTCTCTGTTTCTCTCTATCTCTGCTCTCTGTTTCTCTCTATCTCTGCTCTCTGTTTCTCTATCTCTGCTCTCTGTTTCTCTATCTCTGCTCTTTGTTTCTCTCTATCTATGCTCTCTTTTTTTCTCTCTATCTATGCTCTCTGTTTCTCTATCTCTGCTCTCTGCTTCTCTCTATCTATGCTCTCTGTTTCTCTATCTCTGCTCTCTGTTTCTCTCTATCTATGCTCTCTGTTTCTCTATCTATGCTCTCTGTTTCTCTCTATCTCTGCTCTCTGTTTCTTTCTATCTATGCTCTCTGTTTCTCTATCTATGCTCTCTGTTTCTCTCTATCTCTGCTCTCTGTTTCTCTCTATCTATGCTCTCTGTTTCTCTCTATCTCTGCTCTCTGTTTCTCTCTATCTATGCTCTCTGTTTCTCTCTATGCTCTCTGTTTCTCTATCTCTGCTCTGTTTCTCTTTATCTCTGCTCTCTGTTTCTCTCTATCTCTGCTCTCTGTTTCTCTCTATCTCTGCTCTCTGTTTCTCTCTATCTCTGCTCTCTGTTTCTCTATCTATGCTCTCTGTTTCTCTCTATCTCTGCTCTCTGTTTCTCTCTATCTATGCTCTCTGTTTCTCTCTATGCTCTCTGTTTCTCTATCTCTGCTCTCTGTTTCTCTCTATCTATGCTCTCTGTTTCTCTCTATCTCTGCTCTCTGTTTCTCTCTATCTCTGCTCTTTGTTTCTCTCTATCTATGCTCTCTGTTTCTCTATCTCTGCTCTCTGTTTCTCTCTATCTCTGCTCTCTGTTTCTCTCTATCTCTGCTCTCTGTTTCTCTATCTCTGCTCTCTGTTTCTCTCTATCTCTGCTCTCTGTTTCTCTCCATCTATGCTCTCTGTTTCTCTATCTCTGCTCGCTGTTTCTCTCTATCTCTGCTCTCTGTTTCTCTCTATCTCTGCTCTCTGTTTCTCTCTATCTATGCTCTCTGTTTCTCTCTATGCTCTCTGTTTCTCTATCTCTGCTCGCTGTTTCTCTCTATCTCTGCTCTCTGTTTCTCTCTATCTCTGCTCTCTGTTTCTCTATCTATGCTCTCTGTTTCTCTCTATCTCTGCTCTCTGTTTCTCTCTATCTCTGCTCTCTGTTTCTCTCTATCTCTGCTCTCTGTTTCTCTCTATCTCTGCTCTCTGTTTCTCTCTATCTATGCTCTCTGTTTCTCTCTATCTATGCTCTCTGTTTCTCTCTATCTCTGCTCTCTGTTTCTCTCTATGCTCTCTGTTTCTCTATCTCTGCTCGCTGTTTCTCTCTATCTCTGCTCTCTGTTTCTCTCTATCTCTGCTCTCTGTTTCTCTATCTATGCTCTCTGTTTCTCTCTATCTCTGCTCTCTGTTTCTCTCTATCTCTGCTCTCTGTTTCTCTCTATCTCTGCTCTCTGTTTCTCTCTATCTCTGCTCTCTGTTTCTCTCTATCTCTGCTCTCTGTTTCTCTCTATCTCTGCTCTCTGTTTCTCTCTATCTATGCTCTCTGTTTCTCTCTATCTATGCTCTCTGTTTCTCTCTATCTCTGCTCTCTGTTTCTCTCTATGCTCTCTGTTTCTCTATCTCTGCTCGCTGTTTCTCTCTATCTCTGCTCTCTGTTTCTCTCTATCTCTGCTCTCTGTTTCTCTCTATCTCTGCTCTCTGTTTCTCTATCTATGCTCTCTGTTTCTCTCTATCTCTGCTCTCTGTTTCTCTCTATCTCTGCTCTCTGTTTCTCTCTATCTCTGCTCTCTGTTTCTCTATCTATGCTCTCTGTTTCTCTCTATCTCTGCTCTCTGTTTCTCTCTATCTCTGCTCGCTGTTTCTCTCTATCTCTGCTCTCTGTTTCTCTATCTCTGCTCTCTGTTTCTCTCTATCTATGCTCGCTGTTTCTCTATCTCTGCTCGCTGTTTCTCTCTATCTCTGCTCTCTGTTTCTCTCTATCTCTGCTCTCTGTTTCTCTCTATCTATGCTCTCTGTTTCTCTCTATGCTCTCTGTTTCTCTATCTCTGCTCGCTGTTTCTCTCTATCTCTGCTCTCTGTTTCTCTCTATCTCTGCTCTCTGTTTCTCTCTATCTCTGCTCTCTGTTTCTCTATCTATGCTCTCTGTTTCTCTATCTCTGCTCGCTGTTTCTCTCTATCTCTGCTCTCTGTTTCTCTCTATCTCTGCTCTCTGTTTCTCTCTATCTATGCTCTCTGTTTCTCTCTATGCTCTCTGTTTCTCTATCTCTGCTCGCTGTTTCTCTCTATCTCTGCTCTCTGTTTCTCTCTATCTCTGCTCTCTGTTTCTCTATCTATGCTCTCTGTTTCTCTCTATCTCTGCTCTCTGTTTCTCTCTATCTCTGCTCTCTGTTTCTCTCTATCTCTGCTCTCTGTTTCTCTCTATCTATGCTCTCTGTTTCTCTCTATCTATGCTCTCTGTTTCTCTCTATCTATGCTCTCTGTTTCTCTCTATCTCTGCTCTCTGTTTCTCTCTATGCTCTCTGTTTCTCTATCTCTGCTCGCTGTTTCTCTCTATCTCTGCTCTCTGTTTCTCTCTATCTCTGCTCTCTGTTTCTCTATCTATGCTCTCTGTTTCTCTCTATCTCTGCTCTCTGTTTCTCTCTATCTCTGCTCTCTGTTTCTCTCTATCTCTGCTCTCTGTTTCTCTCTATCTCTGCTCTCTGTTTCTCTCTATCTCTGCTCTCTGTTTCTCTCTATCTCTGCTCTCTGTTTCTCTCTATCTATGCTCTCTGTTTCTCTCTATCTATGCTCTCTGTTTCTCTCTATCTCTGCTCTCTGTTTCTCTCTATGCTCTCTGTTTCTCTATCTCTGCTCGCTGTTTCTCTCTATCTCTGCTCTCTGTTTCTCTCTATCTCTGCTCTCTGTTTCTCTCTATCTCTGCTCTCTGTTTCTCTATCTATGCTCTCTGTTTCTCTCTATCTCTGCTCTCTGTTTCTCTCTATCTCTGCTCTCTGTTTCTCTCTATCTCTGCTCTCTGTTTCTCTATCTATGCTCTCTGTTTCTCTCTATCTCTGCTCTCTGTTTCTCTCTATCTCTGCTCGCTGTTTCTCTCTATCTCTGCTCTCTGTTTCTCTATCTCTGCTCTCTGTTTCTCTCTATCTATGCTCGCTGTTTCTCTATCTCTGCTCGCTGTTTCTCTCTATCTCTGCTCTCTGTTTCTCTCTATCTCTGCTCTCTGTTTCTCTCTATCTATGCTCTCTGTTTCTCTCTATGCTCTCTGTTTCTCTATCTCTGCTCGCTGTTTCTCTCTATCTCTGCTCTCTGTTTCTCTCTATCTCTGCTCTCTGTTTCTCTATCTATGCTCTCTGTTTCTCTCTATCTCTGCTCTCTGTTTCTCTCTATCTCTGCTCTCTGTTTCTCTCTATCTCTCCTCTCTGTTTCTCTCTATCTCTGCTCTGTGTTTCTCTCTATCTATGTTCTCTGTTTCTCTCTATCTATGCTCTCTGTTTCTCTATCTCTGCTCGCTGTTTCTCTCTATCTCTGCTCTCTGTTTCTCTCTATGCTCTCTGTTTCTCTATCTCTGCTCGCTGTTTCTCTCTATCTCTGCTCTCTGTTTCTCTCTATCTCTGCTCTCTGTTGCTCTATCTATGCTCTCTGTTTCTCTCTATCTCTGCTCTCTGTTTCCCTCTATCTCTGCTCTCTGTTTCTCTCTATCTATGCTCTCTGTTTCTCTATCTCTGCTCGCTGTTTCTCTCTATCTCTGCTCTCTGTTTCTCTCTATCTCTGCTCTCTGTTTCTCTATCTCTGCTCTCTGTTTCTCTCTATCTATGCTCTCTGTTTCTCTCTATCTATGCTCTCTGTTTCTCTCTATCTCTGCTCTCTGTTTCTCTCTCTAAGCTCTCTGTTTCTCTCTATCTCTGCTCTCTGTTTCTCTATCTCTGCTCTCTGTTTCTCTCTATCTATGCTCTCTGTTTCTCTATCTATGCTCTCTGTTTCTCTCTATCTCTGCTCTCTGTTTCTTTCTATCTATGCTCTCTGTTTCTCTATCTATGCTCTCTGTTTCTCTCTATCTCTGCTCTCTGTTTCTCTCTATCTATGCTCTCTGTTTCTCTCTATCTCTGCTCTCTGTTTCTCTCTATCTATGCTCTCTGTTTCTCTCTATGCTCTCTGTTTCTCTATCTCTGCTCTGTTTCTCTCTATCTCTGCTCTCTGTTTCTCTCTATCTCTGCTCTCTGTTTCTCTCTATCTCTGCTCTCTGTTTCTCTCTATCTCTGCTCTCTGTTTCTCTATCTATGCTCTCTGTTTCTCTCTATCTCTGCTCTCTGTTTCTCTCTATCTATGCTCTCTGTTTCTCTCTATGCTCTCTGTTTCTCTATCTCTGCTCTCTGTTTCTCTCTATCTATGCTCTATGTTTCTCTCTATCTCTGCTCTCTGTTTCTCTCTATCTCTGCTCTTTGTTTCTCTCTATCTATGCTCTCTGTTTCTCTATCTCTGCTCTCTGTTTCTCTCTATCTCTGCTCTCTTTTTCTCTCTATCTCTGCTCTCTGTTTCTCTATCTCTGCTCTCTGTTTCTCTCTATCTCTGCTCTCTGTTTCTCTCCATCTATGCTCTCTGTTTCTCTATCTCTGCTCGCTGTTTCTCTCTATCTCTGCTCTCTGTTTCTCTCTATCTCTGCTCTCTGTTTCTCTCTATCTATGCTCTCTGTTTCTCTCTATGCTCTCTGTTTCTCTATCTCTGCTCGCTGTTTCTCTCTATCTCTGCTCTCTGTTTCTCTCTATCTCTGCTCTCTGTTTCTCTATCTATGCTCTCTGTTTCTCTCTATCTCTGCTCTCTGTTTCTCTCTATCTCTGCTCTCTGTTTCTCATCTATCTCTGCTCTCTGTTTCTCTCTATCTATGCTCTCTGTTTCTCTCTATCTATGCTCTCTGTTTCTCTCTATCTCTGCTCTCTGTTTCTCTCTATGCTCTCTGTTTCTCTATCTCTGCTCGCTGTTTCTCTCTATCTCTGCTCTCTGTTTCTCTCTATCTCTGCTCTCTGTTTCTCTATCTATGCTCTCTGTTTCTCTCTAATCTCTGCTCTCTGTTTCTCTCTATGCTCTCTGTTTCTCTATCTCTGCTCTCTGTTTCTCTCTATCTCTGCTCTCTGTTTCTCTATCTATGCTCTCTGTTTCTCTCTATCTATGCTCTCTGTTTCTCTCTATCTCTGCTCTCTGTTTCTCTCTATGCTCTCTGTTTCTCTATCTCTGCTCGCTGTTTCTCTCTATCTCTGCTCTCTGTTTCTCTCTATCTCTGCTCTCTGTTTCTCTATCTATGCTCTCTGTTTCTCTCTATCTCTGCTCTCTGTTTCTCTCTATCTCTGCTCTCTGTTTCTCTCTATCTCTGCTCTCTGTTTCTCTCTATGCTCTCTGTTTCTCTATCTCTGCTCGCTGTTTCTCTCTATCTCTGCTCTCTGTTTCTCTCTATTTCTGCTCTCTGTTTCTCTATCTATGCTCTCTGTTTCTCTCTATCTCTGCTCTCTGTTTCTCTCTATCTCTGCTCGCTGTTTCTCTCTATCTCTGCTCTCTGTTTCTCTCTATGCTCTCTGTTTCTCTATCTCTGCTCTCTGTTTCTCTCTATCTCTGCTCTCTGTTTCTCTATCTATGCTCTCTGTTTCTCTCTATCTCTGCTCTCTGTTTCTCCCTATCTATGCTCTCTGTTTCTCATCTCTCTGCTCGCTGTTTCTCTCTATCTCTGCTCTCTGTTTCTCTCTATCTCTGCTCTCTGTTTCTCTATCTCTGCTCTCTGTTTCTCTCTATCTATGCTCCTCTGTTTCTCTCTATCTATGCTCTCTGTTTCTCTCTATCTCTGCTCTCTGTTTCTCTCTCTATGCTCTCTGTTTCTCTCTATCTCTGCTCTCTGTTTCTCTATCTCTGCTCTCTGTTTCTCTCTATCTATGCTCTCTGTTTCTCTATCTATGCTCTCTGTTTCTCTCTATTTCTGCTCTCTGTTTCACTATCTCTGCTCTCTGTTCTTTCTATCTATGCTCTCTGTTTCTCTATCTCTGCTCTCTGTTTCTCTCTATCTCTGCTCTCTGTTTCTCTCTATCTATGCTCTCTGTTTCTCTCTATCTCTGCTCTCTGTTTCTCTCTATCTATGCTCTCTGTTTCTCTCTATGCTCTCTGTTTC